>CM067369.1:113657582-114222582 GCA_034401795.1 Chaetoderma sp. LZ-2023a
CACGTTTTGCGCGTGTTGTGATCGATTTATATTCATTGAGCACTGAATTCACAAAATGCCAATTTCAAGGTAACTTTACAGGTAAACTGTGGAATATTTTGATACTAATTTCACTGGTAGTTGTTCCACCACCCCCCCCCCCCTACCCCCACCCCCTCCCTTCCACTAAACTAGTTCCAAAATATTCAAAAGAATGTTTATCAAATTGTAAATGCATCAAAGAAGTACAATCCGTACACATGACAGACTTCTCCAGCTTCACGACAGAACTATAACACGTCATCATGATTGTGACGTCAGCCTTCGTGTAACGTAGTTGAATATGATGTCATATAATGGACCTTTCCAGAGTAATGACGCCATATGACGTCATAATCAATAAGCAGCGTGTCGGATGACGTCATCATCATTACGTCATAAATTATTCTATATGGCCCGTGTTTAACGCTTAATAGTCTGACACGTTGTACGAATTGTGTGTCTCTACTATTTAATAAACATACTGTTGAATATTTTGAAACTAATTTGACTGGACGCTGTTGCTGCCATAGGCATCAACAGCAACCAGTCAAATTAGTTTCAAGATATTCAATAGCTTACCTGTACAGTTTTCTGGAAATTGATAGTCGGGGAGTTCAGAGATCGATCAATCCCAATACGAGCGAGGTATGGGTGGAGCTTAGCTAGAGGTGGGCGGGGCATGGCAAAAACCGAAAAGGTCCATTAAGCGACAGATCGGATCCCGCATTAATGCATGGTGGTCAGCTGGTTGTAACTGAGGTTAAATATTGATTCCCCTATTAACCGATTGAATGCCGAGTTTTTGCAGTCGACATTCCATGCGTTATATCTCTGGACCCGCTCAATATTCTGAAAACAATTTGACTGAAAGTTGCTAGGAGCTAAGTCAATAATAACTTTCAGTCAAATTATTTTCAACGTATTCAACAAGTCGAAATTTTGGCTAATTGAAAGTATTGTCCGGTGGCTTGCAGCTGCGAGGCGGTTAATAATTCTAAATGATCTTTTTACAGGTGTTTCTGAACCCTCTACAAGGCTTGTTCAACTGTATGGTTTATCGACAGCAAATGATACTAGGATCGGAGAACGTATCTTGTGTTTTACGGTGTAAACGCAGCTTTGGTAAAAGCAACAGCGTAAACCGTAGAGCAACGTTATCAGAAACACAAACATTACTCTAACCATAATGACACGAGTTGGTCTTGAAACGGCAATGCTGTTGTCACTTTTTCATGCCTGAAACGTCAAGCAGAGCTCAATTTAAAGCCAACCATTTCGACTCGTGTAATCAGCTGGATATTTTGAAACCAATTTGACTGCAACCCGCAGATGAACCGTGTTGTAGAACGACGCACCGTGCGCGTAACTGATAAATACAGTTTTATCTATGTCCAGGCCATGCAGCGCTTTGCGTGCACGCTTTGTCCGCGTTAGGATAGATTAAACCCTGAACTCCCTGAATCTCAATTTCCAGAAAACTATACATGTAAGCTGTCGAATATTTTGAAAGTAATTTGACTCGGTGCTGTTGCTGCCGATGATTATGACGTCATATGATTGATCGATAGATTGGATTCATCCATTTATTTTTGTCAAATAGTTTTCAGAGTATCCAAGAGAATAGTTCTATATCGGAGAGAAATTGGTGTATCTCTAATGCAGAGTTTAAAATGGGCAACGAGCGTGTCCTTTGCCAGGTTGTTCCACCGAGCTGTGAAATAACAAGTACCTATGAACTTGTTTTGCGACATTTGTAACTTTTTCAGAAATGGCAAACAAGTCTACAGACCGTCTTATCCTAGCAAATGTCTACATCCGTGTAGTGCATTTAATTTCTAGCCATGACCCGCTCATTTCTAGCTATAGTCCAGGAGCTAAAGCTAGGTTAGAATCGTGACGTAGCACACCCAGTATTCGGAAGGTCTGACACTTGCTGTGGCTTGGGGGACATGTCCCACACATTTTAAGCCCTGTTGTACAAACAAATTGTGGTAGCACTAATTAGTTATCCTGATTTCTTTGCATAGGGGGTCTAGGCTTTGGCTGTATCCACAGTGCACAACGATATAAGCATGATCGTGTCATAACTCAAAGTAATATCGTATTAGATTCACCATATATGATATTTAGACGGATATCGACCTAAAATATATCCAACATACATTTTGCATGCATATACAAAAGGCGAGGGTGAAATGTGAAGGTTATATTTTATGTATGTATACTAACTCCATCATAGAATCTGTATATCCAGCTGTACCACTGTTGACAAAGCACCCAGGTAATGGTGGTTGGAATGAGACAGATGGATGTGGTGGTAATCGGTGCGGAAAAACAAATGGGTTCAACAAAATGGACAACATGAAGACCACATTACTCCAACAGAATTGGAGAGTCTGGATGAGAAAATTAAGATGTGCCGAAGCAGCATTGACGACTTAGACGCACTGCAAGAAAATTTCAAAGAGGTGTGTATGTACGTGAATAAATTGCAACAGCTGTTCAAATCCTTTAAAGTTGAGTCAAGCTCGAAATCACACCTGTTCGCATTTTGGAACTCATATATTCATATGGTAGAGCTGCTGCTTGGATTCATAAGAGCTGAGAGAACTGGAGATTGGCAGGCACACATATCTGCTACTGCTGCTATGGCGCCATATTTCTACAGCATGGACAGAACCAATTATGCAAGATGGCTGCCAATATATCTTGCGGACATGAAGATGCTTCCAAGTACACATCCCCATGTACATGAACAATTCTTGAATGGAAATCATTCCGTAAGTCGCTCAGACCATCCATTCAATCAAGTGTGGACAGATATGGCCTTAGAGCAATCGATTAATTTGGATTCCAAAAAGCGAGGTGGTATTATTGGAATAACACAAAAGCCAGGAGCTCTGGAGAGGTGGTTTTTAACTAGCCACGAGAGGGCTGCCATAACAACGGTCACAAAGCAAATGTGTGGGTTACAAGATAGTCACATGTTTGGAGTACATAAGGAAATGGGGACTAATCGAATGAACAGGGATGAAACCGATGTGCAGAAGATACTTTCGATGTTCTCATCAGATATAATGACCAATCCCTTTAATATTGCGGAAAACGACGACAGCGAGTGTCTTCCGCTTGTAAACATTGCAACTGGCGTGGTATTGCCTAGTGAAATCGCCAAGAGACTTGTTTCCGCCTGTGACATTGGTAAGGAGATTGTGGAAAATTTTGTTCAGGAGCGGCTGGACACTAACACGAGAAGCTTTTGGGACACGTTGCCACACTTAAAACTTAAAACATTTGCCAGCCTAGCACAGAAGAAAAAACTCAAAACAAATGATGAAAAAATTCACAATGTGAGATCTGACCGCGAACTATTTGGTCAATTAATTATTGCCGCAAGGTCCAGAGATGTTGATTTAAAACTGGTGATGACGTATGAACTGTCTGCTGTTCCACTATCATTGTTACATACGGATGGGACTCTAAGAAAGAATGTGAAAAGTGTTTTGTTAAGTGAACTAGAAAAGGAAGTAAATGTTGATGGACGGCTTCCACCTGTTGACAAGACAGGCGCAACAGCTTATGTAGTAGATGGCATGGCAATTGTGCAAATGGTTAAAACTGGAGGTACGTCTACATTTGGAGAATTGGCTGATAAATACTGGCACATCTTTACAGTTCCACTGAATCAAGAAGACTGCAACAGAGTAGATATAGTTTTTGACAGATATGATAGACTGGAATCTCTCAAAGCGGAAGAGCGGCTAAAACGTGGGTCATCAACAGGTTTGGAAGTAAAGATTGCTGGAGAAAATACTCCCGTTCCAAAGCAATGGGCCAAGTACATCAGCAATCCAAGCAACAAAAGTAACCTGGTTGCATTTCTCAGCAAGCGGTGGCGTGATACTGGTCCAAATATGCTATCTGCCGACAATTGCGTCATTTTTGCTGGTGGCTTTAACGATGGAATGGATGTTGTTGTCATTTCAGCGAACAATTCGTCGTATTTGGAAGAACTTCGATCAGATCACGAGGAAGCAGATACGCGTATGATGTTGCACGCGCTACACGCTTCAAAAGACCACATGCGTGTTGTTATACAGTCTCCTGATACAGACGTGGCAGTACTTAGTATATATACGTATCGTTCGCTTCACTGTTCTGAACTATGGTTCCGTACGGGCACAAAGGACAAATTGCGATACATACCAATACATACAGTTGCTCAAGTACTGGGCCCAGCTATCTGTCTGTCTTTGCCTGGGTTTCATTCTCTTACAGGTTGTGATAGCACTAGTGCATTATTTGGAGTCGCTAAGAGAAAAGCATTCAATCTCTTAAAGTCGTCTGAATGTCATCAGCTTAGCTTAGCCCAACTCGGCGAACATGTTGACTTATCACCGAATACTGCAATTCTATGTGAGAAATTTGTCTGTGAGTTGTATACCACCAGGGATGTGGGAAAGACAGCTGATGAAACCCGTTATTGGCTCTTTTGTCAAAAGAGACAAAGAACTGAAAATCTTCCACCTACATCGAATAGTCTAAAGCATCACACCGAAAGGGCCAATTTTCAAGCTCTTGTTTGGAGACGTTCATTGCAAGCTGTTCAGAATCTTCCATCTCCAAATGGACATGGCTGGAGTATAGTGGATGGTATACTCAAGCCTGTTCTAATATCAAAGGATCCTGCTCCATTTGGATTAATTGAACTCACATCATGTAGATGTCAAAAGTCTGCCTGCAAAAGAACAGATCTCTGTCAATGCAAGGCTAACAATCTACTCTGCACTGAAGCATGCCTTTGTATGGGAGGTGAAATGTGTGACAATGTTCAGCATACAATTGTCGAAGATGACTCTGACACGGATGAGTAACATTCTCTCATTTGCTCACGTGATAAATATGTCCTGCCAGCTTGTGTAGACATGCACTGCATGTCAGTTAAAAGTTTAATTATGAAAAATGTAGAAAACATGGGCATTGTTGTAGCTAAGGTATTGCTAGTCACAAGAAGACCTAAGTGCCCCAATATGTACAAAGCAACATACGGGTGTCTTAAACGAGGTTGATTATGTATAAATCTGCGATATACGATCACTCCTTTCCATTTTGGTTAAGATTGTATTGATATAACATGCGCTTAAGTTTGTGAAAAATTTACCATTGTGAAAATTGTTTGAGAGCTACATTCAACACCTATTGTAAATGGGCTTCTCACGGGTTAGTGATACCACACTTTTCTTGTACAACACGGCTCAGAATATACCCAAGACATCGGTCTAGCATAATATAGAGACAAACCTTCTGAATACTGGGTGTGCTACGAAACCATTCTTCTAGACCCCTTTTGAAAATTGGCTCCCGGACTACTAAGCTCCGCCCACGTTTCGCGCGTATTGCAATCGATTTATATACTTTGAACCCTGAATTCGCAGAAACCCAAATTCAAGGTAACTATGCAGGTACACTGTTGAATATTTTGACGCTAATTTTGACTGGACGCTGTTGCTGCCTATGGCAGGAACAGCTCCCAGTCAAATTCGTTTCAAAATAGTCAACAAAATGTTTCTTAAATTGCAAATCCTCCAAAGACATAAAATTGGTGCATGGCGGACTTTTCCGAGTTGCAATACATCAATATGATTGCGACGTCAGGCCACACGTGACGTAATTGATCGTGACGTCATATACTTTAGTGACAGATCGGATCGCTCAATTGCCTGTGATGGAGAATTGGCACGCTCAGCAACGTGATAAGCTTAATCTAAATATGTTTTGTTCAGCTGCCTTGTTGAGGAGTGAGTCCAAATAAATAAATTAATTAATTAATTAATTAATTAATTTATTCAACACAAGTTGTTGATTATTCATGTATGTGTGTATGACCACGTAGTGGTCTGTTGCCCAATCTAGTCAATAATCCATTTACTGCCTTACGATATCCAGAGGGGAGGGGCGGGAGTGAGGTGGGTGGGGTCGGCGACATCAATAGCTGGAATCACGATAGTTGCCTGTGTGTTAATCTTGAACGAGAGCAGTAGTGAGCCAGCCTCATTCCTGGGACTACGCACTCACTATCTTTATGACAGAACCTATGCCTCCCTCTCACACATAACGAGTACAAATTCTATATTCCCATCATACGGCCTGTGCTAGTTCTAGCTGTTTATTTTGATGTCAGAACAGGGACGGGAGTGGGCAGATGGATTGGCCATGGCTGTGATGTGCGTGCGCGCGTACATACGTGCGTATGTGCGTGAGCGCGTGCGTGCGTGCTTGAAGAAGGGTTTATCACCACAAAAATAATATGAGGGACACCATATGTGATGTTTCCATATTCCCCATAAACTACTGAGTTTATTATTATAGCACCCTGAAAAAGAATTTACCCAGCGGTGTCCGGGTGGGTGGAAATACGCCCGTGAGGCGAAGACCACATCGCAGACCATTCTTCCCCCACCACCGGATTGCCCCCACCCCACCCACCCGCAGCTTGAAATTGGTCCATTGCCACTTATTTGTTTAATGATTAGGATATATAGTGATGATCCCCTAACGCATCCTCCTTATGTTCACTATCACGATGTGGATTCTTTGAGGTGTAGGCAGGCGGTTCATTAAAAAGAAAAACCTTTGGGAGACTGTGAACACTACACAATCGTTATCTCAGCAACTCGGAAAAGAACGGTACTTAATCACTCAGAACAGATGCTTCAGTCTGGTCACAAGGTAATTTGGGCAGAAATAGAGGAATCCAATCTGTAACTCAAGCGTTGACAATCATAATCGATTACGTCACGTCTAGGCTGACGTCACAATCAAAATGCATAATGAATGACGTAACTAAGTCCGTTATGGACCTTGAATAGTCCGTCAGTTGTACGAATTGCACGTCTTTACCATTTAATAAACATTTTGTTGAACATTTTGAAACTAACAGCAACAGCTTCTAGTCAACTTAGTTTCAAAATATGCAACAAATTAGCTATAGAGTTAGAATGAATTTGGAATTCTGGTAATTCAGGCCAATATACAAACTAAAAGCATAAAAGCAAATGAGATTGACTATATGCTGTGCAGGGCCAAAACTATTACTCCAAGAATCGCTATTCTTTTTGTCAGTGAAGACCTTAATTCCTATCGTAAACCAACAATTAACCGAATAAATCTTGATCGAATGTGTCACATCTACAAACGCACCTCGAAACCATATTCCTAAGAGACCAACTGCGATCTCTTAAATGTTAACTAACGACAACCGCAGGCAGACGGCCAGACGACGTATGTGCTAGCTGAATAGATGGTCAAACTTCAAATCCGATTTTCATGGTAACTATAGGTCTGCAGCTAACTCGCGGAATATATTGGAACTATTTTGACTTTGGCCTTTAGCTGCCTATAGACGCTAAAGGAGAAGACGCACTCATCGCTCTGTCTAAAGCCAAGAAACCACCCGAACCCTTCCCAACCTAACGCCAATCGTGCTCTTGAACACCATTAGAAAATGGACCGTTCCAGTTTTTGCTATGCCCCGCCATCCCTATCTAAGCTCCACCAACACCTCGCTCGTGTTGGGATCGATCTATCGCTGAACTCACCGACTATTAATTTCTCGAAAACTATACAGGTAAGCTATTGAATATTTTGGAATTAATTTGACTGGGCGCTGTTGATGCCTATTGCAGCAACAGCGTCCAGTTAATTAGTTTCAAAATATTCAACAACATGTTTATTAAATAGTTAATAGAGACACACAATTCGTACAACGTATCGGACTATTAAGAGTTAAACACGGGACAAATAGAATCATTTAAGATGTAATGATTATAACGTCTCCTACACGCCACTTAGCTTTTTATGACGTCATATGACGACAGATGATAGATAGATAATCTGGAAAGGCGGATTAGCAGAGTCGCTTTAAAAAGGGCGCAGTTGCACCGACATAGCGTGGGAACAACGTATGCTAACGTCGGTTGTGCTATCAAAACATTGGGCCTTATACAAGATTGGAATCAGAATATCACATGCATATGACATCATCAAGAGAACAGAGCTTCTCCCATTCCTCCATCAATCTGACTGACGATGAACTCCTGGAGAGACTCCTACTGGCAAACACAAAATTAACGGTTTGTGTCAAATCAACGCTTTCTGCTAAATTTGGTACACCAATAGGATCACCTCCAGGTGGTATCTCACCCGTGCTATTCACGTGCTACCGTCTTGTTGCATCTCTCTCATCTGTCCAAGAATATTCAACACGACCAAGCCCCTCCAATCTCAAATCCAGAAACGCCACAAGAGACGGCGTATACAGATAATGTCGATTTCATAAATGAAGAGAAGGTTCCCTTGATGAACTGCTTCCAATACCTGAAAACCCATTGACTCAAAGCCAGAAGTCTTGTGATGAATGAAGCCAAAACGATGTGCCCTAATGTAGACATGTTCGACACAAAGGAGACAGCTTATGAAGATATCTTGCTTCGTGGCGAAGAGTGGCGGAGAAAAGGCAGAATCTTGGACTCAGTTCTCAGAAGCTCAACCGACATTGTAAATGGAAACATTGGTTTCCAGTCCTTCCCGAACCTGTGGATTCATGCATTTAAGATTCCCATGAAAGTCAAGATACACCAATACCATATGTGGTTCAATAATGCTATACAACTGTAACAGTTGTGCTGCTCCAAAGGCCCTCTTGAACAAACACCACGTGTGCCATGCGAAACATTTACGAGACATAACGAATCAGTGCTGGCTACACAGCCTAATCTCAAACTCAGCCACTGTACAACCTGAGCAACGCGATTCCACTGTCTATACGATGATAGTACAACACTGATGGTCAATGCTTAGACATGTTCTTTGACTATCAGAGAATACGCTCAAAAAGCCTTGGAATTTCCAGTACTGGGTGCCAACAAGTAATACGTCTAAGGCACCCACATGACGCTATAAGTGTTTTGCGATCAGACGTCCAAAGAAGTAATCAAAGACCACTAAAGACGAAAAAGAAGATAAAGGGTGCTCGCGAAAGACAAGACACAGTGAAGAATAAAATTCATTGCTTCTGAAAGAGGTTTCCACTCCTTCCGGCGACAGAAAACAGTCACTCATCATGATCATAGTCGTCGTCGTCGTCGTCGTCGTCGGCGTCGTCGTCGTCAAGATATATGCAGTAACCGCAAAACATATATACAACAGACGAAGCCATTTCTTGACAGCTCCGCCACGATTTGGCGCATGTTGGGAACGATTTACTATATTCTTTTAACCGTGAATTCCCAGAATCCCAATTTCAAGTTCGCTTATACAGCTAAGCGGTTGAATATTTTGAAACTAATTCGACTGCGGGCTGTTGCTGTTTATGGCAGCAACAGCTCCTCGTCAAATTCGTATCAAAATATTCAACAGAATGTTTATTAACTTGTAAATTCATCTCAGATATACAATTTGTACACATGACAGACTTGACGGAGTTATTATAGTAATCCGTCATAATGAGTATGACGTCAGCCTATGCGTAATGAAGTGCTATAACGTCATATACTATATAGTGACAGATCGGATCTCCCCATTGTTGTTCTTATCTCTATGCCTCATAATAGATTGTCAACCAGACTTAGAGAGTAGAAAAAAATAATTTACTGAATATAGTCTTGTGGAAATATAACACCTATTTGTAATCATCATCATCGTCAGCGTCTTCGTCGTCGTCGTCGTCGTCGTCGTCGTCGTCGACGTCGTCATCCGAATTTTTATTTTCCCATGGGTAATCATTTAAGAATCGTATTAAATTGGAATTATCGGAAGGGATTCTGCCTTAGAACGCACAAGCTTTCAGGCAATCAGACACAAATTTATATAGAGAATTATCCTGTATTCTATAGAGATTATAATTTTAATTTGCGTTGGTGAAAACAGGCAAAGGAAAAATCTAATTTAATGTTAATATCAATTTAAGACGAAAGACCGAAAAAGGAATAGAAAATAGCCTTTGATTGCAGAGACCATATAGATGTCAACAGCCGATATTTAACAAAGATAAAATTGGCAAAGAACTTACGGCCAACTATTCGGTGGAGGCGTCCTGAACCTATGTCAACTGGTCATATAGTGAAGATTATTTTGCCACTATTATTGAATACTGTTGATGAGGTGGGAATATGTATTCCTGAGTCACCAATCAGACGATACGGGAATGAAAGAAAATCCTTACGATACCTGAATGACCCAGATTTTGGAACAAGACATGACCGTATCATGGCACACATGATCTGGTGATCTCAACCTACTGTCAATTCCATCAAAGAAGAAACCGTCGTGTTGCTGAACTGCTTTCAATACATGCAAAGCGTCTCAAAGCCACAAGTCTTGTCATGAATGAAGCCAAAACGAAGTTTCACCAATGTAAACATGTTCGGCAGAAAAGAGACGGATTATGAAGATACCGTACATCGCGGTGGAGAGAGAGCGAGAAAAATCAGAATCTTTGCCTCAGTTAGTAGTTATTGGGCTTCGATAAACGGGTGGGGGTTGGGGGGGGGGAGGGGTTCTATTGGCACCTTTTAGAAACGGGTGTTTTCTATTGGTCCCTTCTAGAAACGGCTGGGGGTTCTATTTGGACCTTCTAGAAATGGGGGGTTTCTATTGGTCAGGTCGATAAATGGGTAGGAGAAATCCGGAGACAGGGGAACCGGAAATCCGGTAACAGGAACCAGAAACCCCACTTCTGGACTGGAAACACCCACTTCTGGACTGGAAACACCACTTCTAGACCAGAAATCCCACTTCCAAACTGGAAACTCCACTTCCAGAATGGAAACGCCCACTTCCAGACTGGAAACCCCACTTCCGGACTGATGTGGGGGAAAAAATAAAGAATTTCCCAAGGTGGTCATGTCACATGTCATTTTGAAGCTAATGATGAGTAGACGACAGTGCAAGGAATTATTTTGATCTTGGGTCAAAGTGAGGGTAGTGGGCGGGGTCAAAAGTGGGCACCAATCGATTGTAACTCAACTCCTCCTAGACCATTTCACATAGAAACTTGAAACTTTAGGAACTTTATGAACAGGGAACTGGAAATCCGGTAACAGGAATAGGAAATCTGGCAACAGGAACCAGAAACCCCACTTCTGGACTGGAAACGCCCACTTCCGGACTGGAAACCCCACTTCTAGACCAGAAATCCCACTTCCGGACCGGTAACTCCACTTCCAGAATGGAAACGCCCACTTCCAGACTGGAAACCCCACTTCCGGACTGATGTGGGGGGGGGTGATTAAAATTTTCCAAAGGTGGTCATGTCACATGTCATTTTGAAGCTAATTATGAGTAGACTACAGTGCAAGGAATTATTTGATCTTGCGTCAAAGTGAGGGTAGTGGGCGGGGTCAAAAGTGGGCACCAATCGATTGTAACGCAACTCCTCCTAGACCCTTTCACATAGGAACTTGAAACTGTAGGTATGATTACACATATGGCCAAGGATGTGCAAGACACATTGGAATTTTGATATCACCCCCAGGGGAAGGGGTGGGGGAAATGGAGGGCAGAAAATAAATTTGATCAAATGTGGTCATGTCACATATCATTTTGAAGCTTGTAGTTAGTAGACTACAGTACAACAAATTATTTTTGTTCTTGAGTCAATTTGAGGGCAGTGGCCAGGGATCAAATGGGCAATCTAGTTCTATATATGTACATGGCTTGGACATTATTTTTTCGCAGAATATTTAGTCCTGGGAAGACCGGATCCTGCGGCAGCTGGGTCCTGTGGTAACTTAAAAATGTGAGATATTTGTTATCTTCTGATATTGTTAAAATGACATTTGCACTCACAAGGCGTCATCAGATTTTTTAAAAAACCTTCACAGATGTGTTCTATACCATGCTTAGGACTTGTCCACATAAAAAGTAAATTGATTTTCAAAAAAATTCCATATTTTTTCGCCATTTGAACTTTGATAATTTTATGGCTGATTTGCACCCAGGTTATACATATTATGCTGTTGCTAAGTTTTTTTCAAATGACAATTTAATCAGCAAAGACTTGCTTTTGAAACTTGAAACCTTGGGGATGATTATACCTATGGGCAAGAATGGGCATGGCGCTTTTGGAATTTTGTTCTGACTCCCTCCCCCCGAGCTGAGCCCAAGGGTCAAAAGTTCAAAATTGGCCAGTAATTATTGATTTAATACAACTCCTCCTAAAACATTTCAGATAGAAACTTGAAACTTTGTGGGTCAAAAATTTAATTTGTCCAAAGGCTGTCACATCGGATATCATTTTCAAGCCAATGATAAGTAGGCTAGAGCACAAGGAAGTATTTTGATCTTGGGTCAAATTGAGGGGTGGTGTCAAATGGTCAAAGGTGGATACTCCTGGGAAGAAAGGCTTTATGGTTCAATCTCCAAGCTATGCATGCCAGATGGGTAGTACCATGGGTATTTTGAATCGGCATGTTGATTGTCAAATTTCAAAATGAGGCTGTATCCGGTGATCTATCATATCCTGTGATATGCAATTAATATACAGTACAGGTAAGCTATTTGCTATCTTCTGATAGCTCTTGTGGAATTTTGGCATGAACCGAGGGACAGGGCCCAGGGGGTTGGGAAATGTGGGGTCAAAAATTTAATTTTTCCAGAGGTTTTCATGTAGCATATCATTTTCAAGCCAATGATGAGTAGACCACAGCACAAGGAATGATTTTGATCTTGGGTCAAATTGAGGGTAGGTGGGCGTGGTCAAATGTTCAAAAGTGGACACCAATCGATTGTAATAAACTCCTCCTAGACCATTTCAGATAAAAACTTGAAAGTTTGAGGATGATTGCACATATGAGCAGGGATGTGCATCACACTGTTGAAATATTGGTATGATGCCAGGGGTACGGCCCTGGGGGTGGGCAATGTGGGGTAAAATATAAAGAATGTCATTTTCAAGCCAATGATGAGTAGACTACAGTACAAGAAATTATTTGGATCTTGGCTCAAAATGAGGGTAGGGGGCGGGGTCAAAAGGGCAAAAGTGGGCACCAATCGATTGTAATATCAACGTTATGAATGAATTAGTGTTATGAATGAAATATCTGAAATAGGCTCGTTAACTGTCATTGTATTCTGTTGGACTTCCTTATTACATTACATTATGAATCACATACCTGATAACACTGAATAACTGTTTAAGTGATGAATTTGTTCAGACACCGTTCTTTGCGAAGTCATAAATCTGAACCTATTGCATATTTTGAGGTCACTTTGGCTGAAGGCTGTTGGTGCCTAAGTGATCTACAATCTTGAGTAACATTGTTTTCAGATTATTCAACAGGTCCAGGCTTGTTCTACTATTTGGATGTTAGAAAATAAAACATATATATCCAATTATTATTAACTGTCTGTCTCATGAGTTTTTATAGACAACATTTTCCATCAGGTGTAGCACTGATCGAGTAGAATATTTAAAAAATTATTTTACAGAAAATTGTTGATGGTTAGGCCACCATAATTTTTCAATCAAATTGCATTCATGATATATAGCAGTTCCAGAATTATTGCGCCTTGAATCTAGTGCATGGTGGACTGAAACCATTGGGGAGGCTACCCTTTTGACCAGTAGAGTCAACATACGAGAATAATAATTTATTATTTGAGAAAACATAGTTTCTAATGGTCAGTACAGTGTCTTTTATAAAGAATTATATTGCATTTCAATCTTTAGTGGTATTAAATGATGGTATTTGCATAGTCGTTTATTAATTAATTGTTGTAGAAGGTTAGCGTGTATTAGCTCTGTACATGTTGGATACTTTGAATACAATTTAACTGAAACTCGTTTGATGTTTCGTCACCAAGAAATTCGGCTGCGCTGTTTTCAAAATATTTTCTCAGATACATAGCTATACCCCATGAAGCATAACACGTTAGACTAATATACATCTTTCAGGCAGCAGCCAAATAGCTACACTTCCTTATTTATATCCACGTTTTGAATGAATTAGTGTTATGAATGAAAAATCTCAAATAGGCTTGTTAACTGTCATTGTATTCTGTTGGACTTCCTTATTACATTACATTATGAATGGCATACCTGATAACACTGGATAACTGTTTAACTGATGAATTTCTTCAGACACCCTTCTTTACGAAGTAATAAATCTGCACCTATTACATATTTTGAGGTCACTTTGGCTGAAGACTGTTGGTGCCTAAGTGATCTAGAATTTTGCGTAACATTGTTTTCAAATTATTCAGCAGGTCCCGAATTATTTCTCCATCACAATGATTTCTCAGTACTATGTATCAGCCAGACAGTTAGATAAAGCCCACGACGCAGACAGTTACATTGTGTTATGAATATCAGTCCACACTCAAGTTAATTTCAAAATAACAGCTTCACTATACAATTACAAAATTTCAACTGGCTGTATTGTATGCGTGTGTGCGTGTGTGTGCGTGTATGTGCATGTGTGTGTGCGTGCGTGCGTGCCCGCGCACGCGTGTGTGTGTCGTTATGATACATGTTTGTCTGTCTGCATATATTTTCTGCCACAGGATATATCTAGTGTTATCTCTTCTCATTATTTATCATGTTTACATACGTTTTGTCATTTGTCTATATCTACACTCTACCAGTTTGAATTTTGTACATCTAGCCATATTATTACGATATAGTGGGAAGAGACGTAGATATTACATTATATGTGAAAGTTGTGGGAGTTAGTAATCCATATATGGACAGTTCTACAAAAACCTAATTAAACTACACATACTGTTCACTTAGTCTAAGTTTAACAATACAGTAAAACCTGCCTATTGTGTTCGCCTGCATTTTGAGACCAAAGGATGGTAAATCAATATAGTAAAACCTGTCTATTGTGTTCGCATGCATTTTGAGACCAAAAGATGGTCAATCAATACAGTAAAACCTGTCTATTGTGTTCGCATGCATTTTGAGACCAAAAGATGGTCAATCAATACAGTAAAACTGTGTCTATTGTAACCACCTGCTTTTTTTCGAGACCAGAAGATAGTGGTTCTGTAAGACAGGTAGTCATAAGATCATACATCTTAAGCTTCCTACCTCTTCTGGTCTAAAATGTTTTCTTAAAGCAACTCTGAAAATTAAAAAACTTTTTTGAGAATCTTTCCTTGAAATGTCTGATTCGTCTTTTTAATTGTTTGAACTTTTATAGAAAGTGTTAAAATACATAATCAGCATAAATTCATACTCTCATTCCCCTTTGATATTTCCGATTCTAATTATTTTCACTTATGGTTGTGTTCACTTGCTTTTGGAGACCAGAAAAATGGTGATTCAATACAGTAAAACTGTGTCTATTGTGACCACCTGATTTTTGTAGACCAGAAGTTAGTGGTTCTGTAAGACAGGTAGTCATAAGATCATACATCTTAAGCTTCATACCTCTTCTGGTCTAAAATGTTTTCTGACGATTAAAACCATTTTTTTAGAATCTTTCCATGAAAATGACTGATTCGTTTTGAAATTGGTTCAACGTTTATAGAAAGTCTTAAAATACATAAATACCATAGATTTACATTCTCATTCACCTTTGATATTTATTATTCTTCTCACACTGGAAATGGGTGGGATCCCTATCTGCCCTAGGAAGGATGTGTAACAGCTTCAAGTGGAGCTTCCAGTCTGGAAGTGAGGGTTTCCAGTCCGGAAGTAGTGTTTCCGGTCCAGAAATGGTGTTTCCGGTAGCGGAAGTGGCGTTTCTGGTCTGGAGGTGGGGTTTCCAGTACCGGAAGTGATGTTTCCGGTACTGAAAGTGACGTTTCCCATACCAGAAGTGGCGTTTCCAGTCCGGAAGTGTGCGTTTCCAGTCCGGAAATGGTGTTTCCGGTCTGGAAGTGGTGTTTCTGGTTCTGGTGTATTTGATTTCTGGTCCCCGTTTAACAGATTTCCACTCCCCGTTCATCAACCCAATTAATCAGAAGCTCCCGTTTATCGAACTGACCAATCAGAAGGCCCCACCCCCACATAGGCAGCAACATCACACAGTCAAATTAGGTTCAAAATATTTTACATCTTACCTGTATAGTTTTCTGGAAATTGATAGACAGGGAGTTCAGGGATCGATCGATCCCAACACGAGCGAGGTGTGGGTGGAGCTTAGCTAGAGATGGACGTGCATAGAAAAACTGGAAAGGTCCATTGACATTTTTAATGGTCAAGATTTTTCCGGGGCAAGAGAATAATACTTTTGTAAATTTACCACTTAAATTTGCAAAACTAACCTTCTGTTGTTCTGTAAATGGGCATTCTTCAAAACTACTGCATATACTGTATATCTCCGACTTAGCCATCAATGATGTAATAGTCAAGTTTTTACTTAGCCAGTGTTCATTTACAGACGAAGGGGATGTCATTTTTGAAAATTAACCACAGGAATGGCGGGTGGGGTTACAAGGTCAGTAATTCTCGTGATATGTTTGCAAAAAATGGACTTCAATTATCCTGTAAATGGTCATTTCTCATGACCACTACAAAGAGCATACATTGCTGAGTTGGTTATTAAAGGGGTATGTTGACACACGGTGGGTTAATCAGATGTATTCCAAAGCGTTTCACAAACAAAACTCAGACATGTGAACTTGTTTTATTGCAACACCTGATTGTCATGCACATAGCGAAATTTTAATTGATTGATTCACTCAGAATAACTGAAAATGATACTGTGGACGATTCTTTCCCTAATGCCACGATATTGATACCCTTGTCCATTGTCGATTGATGCCTGATGGAGGAAAATATCCAATTATCTGGGAAATGAATTTCTCAAATTGTTAAAAGAATTATTAAAAATGTTTCCAATTATCGGAGACAACTGTAATCATTTCGCCAGGTAAAATATAGTGAAAGTGTACCATACTCACTTGCTGATTATCGTTTACCTATGACTGCTAATGGGTTCTTGTGTTAATGAGGTATACAAACAAATCAACCATAGAGATTACATATATTCGTTAGGATGTTGCTTTTGGGACAGCAACATATATACGTCATGTTACATTTAATTGACAGAACCATTTCTAGCGAAGGTTCATCCAGCATTTATGTGTGTTGGAACCGGTTTCACACTTTGAAACCTGACATTTCAAAAATCTAAATTTTGAAGTATCTCTACATTCAGCTAGACTGTTGACTATTTTTGTGACTAATTTGAATAGGGACTGGTTCTGCCTTTGGGAGATTAGTTTTAAAATATTCACAAGAATATTTACTAAGTTCGAAATTTATCAAATATATTCGTACACTTTTGTGACAATCTTTTCGAATTTCATGACTGAGCTATGTTATTTTGGATTTGACGTCATTCAACAAGTGAGGCAATTGATTATGACATCATATGCTTGCATTACAGATCGGATTCCGCCATATCGACATTGAGGATGGATACCTATTATCCACTGTTTGTGATCTGATCTACCCAGCAAAAGAAGAAGATAATTTTATTAAATTCTTGAATAAGCTTGGTTTCTAAAGGATTGCATTATTCAATGGGCAGACATAATCCAGCGTGACATACCTTGACATGTTGAGATCCAATGTCTAATCACACCCCGTCAAATATTGCGATCTTTCTGTCCAGGAGTAACCTGAAGTCATTGTAATGACTACTGGCAACCTGAGGCTAAAACAAATGGTACAAACATAGGCAAAGTTCATGGTCTGAAAATGAAGAAACATTTTCAAAAACAATCAGCATAATACATATTTGGATGTGAAATGGTCTAGGAGTTGCGTTACAATCCATTGGTGCCAAGTTTTGATGCCGCCCCCTATCCTCAGTTTGGCCCACGATCAAAATAATTCCTTGTACTGTAGTCTACTCATAATTGGCTTGAAAATGATATGCGACATGACAAACGTTGGAATAATTTTAGTTTTTACCCCACATCCCACACCCCAAAGGGCGGTACCCCCTGGGTCATACCAAAATTCCAAAAGTGTTTATGCATATCCCTGGCCATATGTGCAATCATGCTCAATGTTTCAAGTTTCTATCTGAGTTTATTACAATCGATTGGTGGCCACATTAGTTTGACCCAAGATCAAAATACTTCCTTAGACTACTTATCATTGGCTTAAAAATGATAGGCGACATGACAGCCTTTGGAAAAAATTAATTTTTGACCAACAAACTTTCAAGTTTCTATCTGAAATTGTCTAGGAGGAGTTGCATTACAATCGATAATTACTGGCCAATGTTGAACCTTTGACCATTGGACCCAGCCCGGGGGGAGGGGGTCAGACCAAAATTCCAAATGTGCCCTGCCAATCCTTGCCTATAGGTATAATCATCCCCCAGGTTTCAAAAGCACGTCGTTGCTAATTAAATTGCCATTTTAAACAAAATCTTAACCACAGCATAATACATATAACCTGGATGCAAATCAGCCATAAAATTATCAAAGTTCAAATGGCAAATCCTATGACCCCAGCCCCCCCCCCCCCTTTGTGGGTGCAAATGTCATTTTAAAAAAGCTTAACCAAGAAATTATGAGTATAAATTGGATACAAATCAGGCCCAAAATAATTAAAGCTTAAAGATCAAGAAAAATAAAAAGAAAGTTTAAATCAATTTCTTTTTCGTATAGTCCTAAGCATGGTATAGAACGCATCGTTGAATGTTTTTGTTTTAAATCTGACGACCCCTTGTGGGTGCAAATGTCATTTTTTAAAAGTTTAGCCAAGAAAATTGGATACAAATAAAGGCGTAAAATAGTCAACTTCAACAATTTTTAATTTGAAAATCAATTTCTTTTTCATATGGACAAGTCCTAAGTATGGTATAGAACACATCTGTGAAGGTTTTTTTAAATCCGATGACCCCTGGTGCGTGTAAATGTCTTTTCAACAAGTGGTATCAGACGATACCAAATATCTCACATTTTTATGTTGCCGCAGGACATGGCTGCCACAGGACCCGGTCTGCCCAGGACTAAATTTTCTGCGAAAAAATAATGTCCAGGCCATGTAGATATATAGAATAAGATTGCCCATTTGACCCCTGGCCACTGCCCTTAGATTGACTCAAGAACAAAATAATTTGTTGTACTGTAGTCTACTAACTACATGCTTCAAAATGATATGTGACATGACCACATTTGGTAAAATTTATTTTCTGGCCACCATTTCATCCACCCCTGCCCCTGGGGGTGATCTCAAAATTCCAATGTGTCATGCACATCTCTGGCCATATGTGTAATCATGCCGAAAGTTTCAAGTTTCTATGTGAAATGGTCTAGGAGGAGTTACGTTACAATCGATTGGCGCCCACTTTTGACACCGCCCACTACCCTTAGTTTGATCCAAGATCAAAGTAATTCCTTGTACTGTAGTCTACTCATCATTGGCTTCAAAATGATATGTGACATGACCACCTGTGGAAATTTTTTATTTTTTACCCTACATCTTTCCAGAAGTGGGGTTTCCAGTCCAGAAGTCGGCGTTTCTGGTCAGGAAGTGGGAGTTTCCGGTCCGGAAGTGGAGTTTCCGATCCGGAAGTGAGGTTTCCGGTCTGGAAGAGGGCGTTTCACTCTGGAAGTGGGGTTTCCAGTTCCTGTTTCCGGATTTCCGGTTCCTGTTGCCAGATTTCCAGTTCCTGTTGACGGATTTCCGGTTCCCCATTCATAGTATTTCCTGTCCCCGGATTTCCCATACCCATTTACCGACCTGACCAATAGAAACACCCCATTTCTAAAAGGTACACACACACGCACGCACGCACTCACGCACGCACGCACGCACGCACGCACGCACACACACACACACACATTTCTAGAAGGGGGGGGGGGGGCCAATAGAAACCTCCCATTTCTAGAAGGGACCAATAGAAAAACCTCATTTATCGAAGCCCAATAACTACTTCAGTTTATTGCAGCTCAACCGACATTGTCAATTCAGTCGGAAGCTGTGGGTTTGAGGCTCTAAACATTCCATGAATCTCAAATAAACCTATACAACTGTTGTGACACGCCGTGCCCACCATGGCTGCTGCTGCTACTGTGGCCCTGTGGATCTGCTTCACTGTCGCCCAATGACCAGGAGATGAACGGGAGCAGCTGCTCCTGTTGGGTGATGATGATGTCTCTGCCCGGCACATCCTCCATGACCAAGGGGACCTAGGAGACCTTCCACATGGCAGGGAATGGGCGGGACTGGATCAGCCACAGACATTTGCTGACTGCATAATGGGTCAGCAGAACCAAATGGTTCTGTGGCCTCCGGGGGTACGCGCTGGTCTGCCAGATACACTCGCTCCGCCGCACTGCAATTACATGGTATGTTAGGGCAAGGCTGTTGGTTAGCTGCGGATCTTGGAGTTGCGGATGTGGTGTTGCGCCTCCGGATTATACCAAGAGCAACTTCGAGAGCAGGAGGAATGTTCACATTCCAGTGGGGCCATGTGACCATCGTCATGGAAGTTAAACCTCATAGTCTCATCCCAGGTGTTTTTATCACCGGTGTGGTGGTCTATTAGCGCCATCTATATCTTAGACTCGTGTGCTGCTTCAAGAGAGAAGTCAAGTACATAGGGTCAAGTTGATGAATCGTTATCATGGTCCTCGCCAGAGGTACCTCACCGATCATAATCCGTGAGGTATCCCCGCAAAGGAGGGTCCTAATGTGGCTACGTAGCAAGTTTAATATAAACTAAATTAACCCCTACCACAAACATTATTTGTTGTGAAACGAAAATGCCTACAACGCCCAAATGGAGGAAGACAGATGGCAAAAAGGGCCACTCTCTTGTTCAAACTATGCTATGTAAAGAGAGTCACCCTAGTGAAATTATAAGTTATTGTAATGCACGCTGCATTATGTGAAGATGAGGTGGATGATTTCCGCAGAATTCAACACCATCACCTTCTGTAAGTCAAAAGATACTTAATTAGTAGTTGCCGCTTTAGTCATGCGGTCCTTCTGCTGGATTCTATACTATTATTTAGTTTTTTGGTCCAGATCAAGGTTAAGCCACAAATGGCAGTGTATTCTAACAATCTTGAACACATAAGCCTGACCTGCGCGAATGCTTGGTGTCCGTATGGTCACCCCCACGGAGCATCCCACTCAGTTAGAGAGCGTGCTGATATGTCATGAGGTGGTAGCTCCAGAACCATATGCTGATCCTGTCACCACCACATCATGACAACATATAACAGCACAGGGACAAGCAACATTACATAAGCATTGAAAAGTACATAAAAGTTTATGGTTGGGACAAAGAGACAGCCATCCAACTATAGTGACCTTCCATTGAGGGCGTGGTGGGTTCTAAGACCGCATCCAGTCACTTGTAGAGTTAGATGGAGAACGGTGTCATGTCCGCTACCCAGCGTGTCGAGGGCGGAGCATGTGAGATCCACACCCAGGGATTAACATTTTACCTGTCTTTAGGGTTATGTGAAATCGCCCAGAGATGCACTGCAGGCCAGTAATTATAATATTTTTGCAGTGCTTCCTATTTTGGCGTGGTTATCTAACTAACTTATATCCGAAGATACAGGGGAAGTGTGTGCAGTCATCAACATTTTGTTTCTAACCGCTCTGAAACCCCAATAGTTTCAAAGTCAGCTCTAAACAACGTGGCAGAGGGAAGTCCAAACAATTAATAAACCCGGAGGCTGGAGGAGCATAGACAGAGACAATTACTCTTATAATCGTAAGAATAGGAGGCCTTATGGTATATGACCAATTTATACAATCTAGCCGGTGTGCGGTGTTACATATCTGCTACTCCCGGAAAAGAGACTTATACAAAATTTCTCCTACAGAGTAATCGTCCCTTACTACATATAAACCTATCCTATCGAGCTAAAATAGTCCAGGTTTAGTCGGCCGCATGCCAGGTTTGCGTAGTGAGAATGTAGCTCACGGGGGTACGTGCTGGTCCGTCCTGCTGCTCCGCTCCATTGCACCGCATGTACAGGATGCGCAGGAGGGCTGGTTAGCTGCGGTTCTCGCGGTTATGGATCCTGAATCGTGAATCTCCGAAAAGTACAAAGACCGACTTCTAGAGCCGGTGGAACGATACTGTTCCAGTGGGCCTGCGCGACCATTGCCGCTGAGATTGAACCTCACCATCTCGTCCCAACTATTTGTGTCACCAGTATGACGGTCCATAACTTAATTTAGGAGCATAGACAAGAGAATTAAAAATATACTATACAAACAATTGTACTCACTTGTTAGCACGAGAGAAAGTAGTCAGTACATAGAACTAAGTTGGTGTCTTGTTAACATGGATTCGTCAGCGGTACCTCCTCACCGATCCTTATATATCTGTGAGGTATCCCCTGCAAGGGAGCGTCCTAACGAGGTCACTTATATAGTTTAATATAAACCATTATATCCCTGACAAAAATATTATTGTTGCGAGAGGAAAATGCCTTGCATGGACCTCCGTCACAGGAAAATGCCTTCAATGCTGAAGCAGAGGAAGAGAGCTGGCAAAAAGGGCCACTCTCTTGTTCAAACCTATACTAAGTGCAGTGTGAGTCAACCTAGTGAAATTATAATTAATGTGATGCACGCTGTATTACATAAGGTGGGGTGAATGATTTCCGTAGAATTCAACACCGTCATCCTATGTAAGTCCAAGATACTGTATTGGTAGTTGCCGCTTTTATTTATGCAGTCCTTCTGCTAAATCTTAAACTACCAGTTAGTTATTAGATTTATATCCTCGCTTTGGCTGCAAGTGGCAGGAATTTCTACCTATCTTTGACACATGAGCCTGGCTGGCGAAGATACTCGGTTTCCCTAAGGTCACCCTCCGGAGCATCTCCCTCAGAAAGGCAGCGAGCGGACATGTTAAAGAGTGACAGCTTCAGAATCACGTAATGATCTGGTTACATATCACATCGCATCCGCCAGCAACATCACTAGGACAAGTCAATATTACACAAGCAATTTGAAAAGCGCATAAAAGTTTATGGCTGGGAGTGAGAGGCAGATATCCATCTCTAGTGACCTTCCTGTGAGGGTGTGGTGGGTTCCAAGA
This sequence comes from Chaetoderma sp. LZ-2023a, assembly GCA_034401795.1. NCBI lineage: Eukaryota > Metazoa > Mollusca > Caudofoveata > Chaetodermatida > Chaetodermatidae > Chaetoderma > Chaetoderma sp. LZ-2023a. Next base: position 113,680,649 of record CM067369.1, read on the forward strand.
CCGCACCCAGTCGCTGTATGGAGTTAGATGGAGATCTGTGTCCTATCCGTCACCCGGTATGTCGGGGGCGGACCATCTAAGATCCATCTCCGGGGACTCACCTTTGCCTGTCATTAGGGTTAAGTTTCAGGATGCCCAGAGATGCACTGCTGGCCAGTTAAAATAACATATCTTTTCGCAGTGCTTCCTACTTTGGCGGGGTTATTTATGCTAACTGGTATCCAAAGATACAGAGGCGGTGTATGCGAAATCAACACTTTGGTCTTCACCGCTTGGAAACCCCAATAGTTTCCCAAGTCAGATCATGCCAACGTAGCAATGGGAGTTCCAGACAATTAATAAGCCTTGCGGCTCGAGGAGCGTAGAAAGAGACAATCACTCAATATAATAAGAGGCCCTATGGTATCTGGCCAATTTTACACAATCTAGCTGGTGTACAGTGTTACATATCGGCTACATTCGGAAAAGAGGCTTACACAAATGTCTCTTATGGAGCGGTTGTCCCTAACTACTTTTAAACCTATCCTATCGAGCTAGAATAGCCAGGTTTAGTCTATCACATGTCAGGTTCGCGCAATGAGAACATGAACAGTGACCTCAGTGTAAAATTGATGCTGGGCGAAAAGTGATGCGGATTTATTGTTGCTGTACAGTATAGCCTAGCGTACTGCGGTCCTAGTATTTTATATAAAATGAACAAAACAAGTAACTAGGATGGCTGCTGCCATATATATATATAAACTAACTAGCACAGTATCGACAACAAATCAGGTCATAGGACCTTGCAGTGCTCGTTATTCATAAGCACAAAAATAACGATAATATATACGTTAAAGATATAAATGGTAAAATGCTATCTCAGACGACCGGTCTGTACCTATTAGTCATCAGTGCCTGTAAAGAAATGAATAAAAACAATAATACAAAGATATAGCTAAATGAGTACCTATTAGACATCAGTATGGAAAAAAGTTCATAAATCACCGTAGATGCTGTGTCACAGATGAGGAACGTGAGATGGCATGATTCTGGGGTTGCTGGGAAATCTCCGCAGGAGAACTGTTGATGCGGCTCACTCCCAAAGACGGTGAATAAGAACGACTGTAGCTACGGATATCCACTAGATAGTCATAATAGCTCATACAAATAATTTAAGAAGAATGTTAGAAAGTTCCGTACTGTATCGGAAGTTTGAAGGTTGCCCATAGCTTGAAAGGCTACAGTTGAAAGTTATAATTATATAATGCATGTACATTCCCGGGTACACCATACATGGTACACCGCATAGCTCTTGCGGCATACCAGGCAGAGTCCCACCAGACTGTGGCCTAAAAGTTAATTAACACACGGCATGCTGTGCGGAAGTTTGATCGCCACTTTTCAGCATGGTTCGGCTGATCTGACGAGTTGTTCACCAAGATTCACCACTCGTTCTACATACTGGAGAAGTTACATCGGGGCTGCGATGCCCATCCGCATGAAGGCTCCTATGAAGTTTTGGAAGTGAGGGACGATTCTTCTATTCAATTAGTTGCCCCTGGATGGCCATCCGAGGGCTTACAAAAACTTAGATGCGGATGCTGTGATTGTGGGCCAGAGACTAAGAACTGAAATCCAAGAGGCACTGCTGCAGTTATAGGGGAAAGTACAGTCAGTAAGCAGTTGCCCACGTCTTGCACTGCTCTGGCCACACAACCTGCCACTTGTTCTCCCTCGTCGAAGCGTCGAAGCGTGGTCTCGATTCTTGGTTTTGCGCTCCTTTTATACTACTCGTGACGTCACAAGCAGGACGCCCAGCCAATCAGCGGGCGATCTGTAACCAATCAGCGTGCAGGTAGGAAGAGTGAGGACGTTATCACGTGATAGACATCTTCCCCATTCATTTAGTACATACACGCGTTTACGACGTCCTTGTAATATTTTTGAAAATAATTTCAATGAGCTAAATTAGGATAACTCGGCAATTTCTGATCCGATTTTAAAAAAGGTAAATAATTTAAGAATCCTCGTCTCATTCCGGTCCTTATATTTCCCAAGAACGACGAGAATAGTTGAATTTAAAGAAATTATGTGCACCGACCCAGTACACTTTAATATGCATTCTCTCCCAACGCTGACACGTGTTGCCAGGGAAGCTCTGACGTGCGCACATGCACGCTACATGATCTTACGGACTTGGACATTTCACAGAAACCTCTCCCATATCGCTTTATACATACGTACTATTCTACTCAGGGGGTGGGGTTGGGGTGGTGTGCTTGGAATGTACCCGGAGCAGTCGTCCTGTACCCAGCTGAGCTAGGACGGTCTGTGCCCATCCAGCCGATCCGTGTTACAAGAACATGAATAGCGACCTCAGTGAAAAATTTATGCTGTTGGGGAACAAGGTGGTGCAGTTGTTGTTGCTGTATTGTGTAGCCTAGCGAACTGCGGTTCTAATGTTTTTGTATAAAATAAGCAAAACATATAACTAGAATGGCTACTGACATGTAACTAACCATCACAGTACAGTAAAATGAGAGGTCACACGACCTTGATGGTGCCTGTTAGTCATAGGCACAAAATAAAAATAAATATATACAGTTAATAAGATATAAACTATAAAAAATGCCGTCTCAGACGACCGTGCAGTACCTGTTAGTCATCAGTACCTGATAAAGAGATTAATATATTAATACAATAACGGAGTACCTATTAGTCATGGGTATGGAATGCAAGATAGCACGATGCGGAAGTTAGCTGCTAGGAAAATCTGCATGCGAACTGGCTGATGCAGCTCTTTCTCATGAATGGTGAAGAAGAACTGTTGCGGATGCGGATGGCTAGTAGTTAGTCATGTATATTCACACAGTAAGTAATTTAAACAGTATTTAGACAGTTCCGTACTAGTGCGGAAGTTTGAAGCTACCCTGTAGTTATGAAGGGCTACAGTTGAAAGTTAATAGATGTGGATGCATTCTGGTGGATCACAAGACGAGATTCACCGCATATCTCGTGTGGTGCATCGGGCAATGTTCCATGACCGCGGTCGTAATGTCTAAAACTGTGCACGACACATGTGCAGATTTGAACCTATCACTTTTTGACGTGATACGGCAGATCTGGCGAGTTATCCATTGAGAGCATCACTCGCCCTACATACTTTGATGAGCATTACATCGGGACCAATAGGCCCATCCGCAAGACTCTGCTGTGTTGGTAGTGGGGGTTTCCTTCACTTGAATTTAGTTATTGGCCCGGGTGATATCTTCCCGAGAGCATACAAAAACTTGCGATGCAGATGTGGCGCCTAGTACCCCAGAGGCGAGTGCTCAAAACAGAATGGCACCGCAGTTGGCTATAGGTAGCCTGCTATACAGTAAGCAGTTACCCACGACTCGCTTGTTCTCAGACCAGGTACCTCACCACCACCTTCTCTCCTGACTGCTCTCGATTCTGATTTCTCAGCCCCTTTTATACTACTCGTGACGTCACAGCCGAGTGCCACAGCCAATCAGCGCGCGAGTTTCAGTCAGGGAAAGTGATCACGTCATACGATACCGCCGCCCCCACCCCCTCCACACACACACACGCAGCCCCCCCCCCCCCTACCACTAAGTACATACACGTGCTTATGGCTTTTAGAGAAATATTTTGAAAGGAAAAGGAAGGTTTAATTAAGGATAACTCGGCCATTTCTGGACCGATTTTAAAATGGTAAAAAGATTTTGAATCATCGCTTCATTCTGGTAATGATCAATACCAAGAACGACGAGGAGAGCGTAAGTTAAAGGAATTACGTGTACCAACTCGGTACAAAATATGATGCCCTTCTCTCCAACGCTAGCACGCGTTGATAGGCAATCTCTAACGCCCGCGCATGCGCGCTAGGCAATCTCACGGACTTTTAGAACCTCTCTCATATGGCAATTACACGCGTTCTGTTCTACCCAGGGGTTGGGGCCGTGCTTGTAACGTACCCAGACAGGCTGTGACGGTTCGTAACCGAATGGTCGGTCCGCGCTACAGTTCTTACGGGGCCGGGTGAACATTCACACCCGAGGATTCACCTCGACCGTAACGTCCGAAACTCTGATTCCTTGATGTTCAGTAGACCAGCTGTAGCTTTTGGAGGAGAAGGGAATGCGGAAACTACCTTCATCCTCAGACTCAGATCTCTCAATGGGCGTACCAATCTGATCGCCTAGAAACTACTCAACACCAATTAACAATGTTATAGAATAATAATTATTAAGCAATAATTTACGAAACAAGGATAATTACAAACCCTTGCATCATTTCATGACAAACCATATGCGAGTAGCGATTGAAAGTAAATAACGATACGTAGCTAAAAGATAATAACGCTGAATAAACAAGTGGTAATTACAAGTGTATAAAATAAAATTGGTAGGTCGGTATTTTTACCGGGATATGATAAACTGTCTAACCCGATAGTATATATGTAAGATAAGTCCCTCTGTACAGACTTGACTTGGCGGATGAACATCCGTGAAAGGGGCAATGCAAATTCAAAAGCTGGAGAAACAGTATATTATCTATGATACTGATCGAAGGTAAAAGTATTTCATTAGGTTTAAAATAACGTGATGCCATGGACAATGACAGACTAAAAATAAATGGTGTTAAAAACAAATAATAGGTACAAAGCCTATAGATCTATCTCCTCTTCATAAAAAAAAAGCACTGACTAGTTGAAAAATATATGGGAGAGGATGAAAATAATCGAAGTGGTGACCAGAATCGTTCATGAACTGGCACGGATCATCACACCGTCATAGTATTAAAACAGCGGATAGAGAGCCGCACAGCAATACCTGAGTGATGGACGTCTTTAAGGACGGTATCACAAAATCGGATATAGAGCATAGGACAATCCTTGAGTGATGGACGTCTTTAAGGACGGTATCACAAAATCGGATATAGAGCATACGACAATCCTTGAGTGATGGACGTCTTTAAGGACGGTATCACTAAATCGGATATAGATCCGTACGACAATACTTGAGTGATGGACGTCTTTAAGGACGGTATCACAAAATCGGATATAGAGCATACGACAATCCTTGAGTGATGGACGTCTTTAAGGACGGTATCACAAAATCAGATATAGATCCGTACAACAATACTTGAGTGATGGACATCTTTAAGGACGGTATCACAATAGGGGATATAGATCCATATGACAATACTTGAGTGATGGACGTCTTTAAGGATGGTATCGCAATATCAGATATAGATTCGTACGATAATACTTAAGTGATGGACGTCTTTAAGGACAGTATCACAATAGGGGATATAGATCCGTACGACAATACTTGAGTGATGGACGTCTTTAAGGACGGTATCACAATATCGGATATAGATCCGTATGACAATAGTTGAGTGATGGACGTCTTTAAGGATGGTATCACAATAGGGGATATAGATCTGGACTACAATACTTAGTGATGGACGTCTTTAAGGACGGTATCACAATAGGGGATATAGATCCGCACCACAATACTTGAGTGATGGACGTCTTTATGGACGGTATCACAATAGGGGATATAGATCCGTACTACAATACTTGAGTGATGGACGTCTTTAAGGACGGTATCACAATATCGGATATAGATCCGTATGACAATAGTTGAGTGATGGACGTCTTTAAGTACGGTATCACAATATCGGATATAGATCCGTACGACAATACTTGAGTGGTGGACGTCTTTAAGGATGGTATCACAATATCGGATATAGATCCGTACGACAATACTTGAGTGATGGACGTCTTTAAGGACCAGGGGCGGATCCAGGATTTCAGAAGGGCAGGGTGCGGGGGGGGGCCGGGGGTACTCCCCCGTGAAATTTTGAAATCTAGGTATCCCCAGACGGCTTCTCCTGCATTTCCAGAGATAAATATGGACCCTTAGTTGGCTGCTAAATTATTCAATTTCTACTCATGATTTAATTATAATTTAAAATTTTGGTGGGTCAAGGTGATGCTTCTCTCAAGGGGGGGGGGGGGGGGGGGGGGGGGGTGCGCACCCCCTGCACCACCACCCCCCCCCCCTCTGGATCCGCCCCTGAGGACGGTATCACAATATCGGATATAGATTCGTACGACAATACTTGAGTGATGGACGTCTTTAAGGATGGTATCACAATATCGGATATAGATCCGTACACAATACTTGAGTGATGGACGTCTTTAAGGACGGTATCGCAATAGGGGATATAGATCCGTACTACAATACTTGAGTGATGGACGTCTTTATGGACGGTATCGCAATAGGGGATATAGATCCGTACTACAATACTTGAGTGATGGACGTCTTTAAGGACGGTATCACAATATCGGATATAGATCCGTACGACAATACTTGAGTGATGATCGTGTTTAAGGACGGTATCACAATAGGGGATATAGATCCGTACTACAATACTTCCACGTCACTGGTAGCATCTATTTGCAATCATCATCATCATCATCATCATCATCATCATCAAAAATCAAATTTGTGTTATTATCCGTTTAAGACGAAAGAGCGAAAAAGGAATAGAAAATATGCGATTCCCTGTTGATCACAGAGATAATATAGACTAGGCGTATAGGTGTCAATAGCCGATATATAACAATGATAAAATTGATAGGTCATATTGTGAAGATTGTGTTGCTGCTATTATTGAATATAAGCCTACTGTTGATGAGGTGGGAACATGTATCAGGTAGTCCAAGTTCTTTGACCGATGCTGATTTCAACTTCCTGTCTGCTGAATTTATGCAGACTACGTTTTCCAAATAATTCTTTTAACTCTGGACCTGCTGAATGTTTTGAAAAATATTTGACTGAAAGTTGTTCGTGGCTAAGCCACCAACAACTTTCAATTTAAAATGTTTTCAAAATAATCAGCACGTCAAGAGTTATTGGCTATTTCAATTATTGCTCGGTGGCATGCATCGGCGAGACAGTTAACGATAAAGATCAGGATGAGCGTGAGGTAAGGGCAATCCGTAATGGTATTTTATTTGAGCGTCATTTTTTCATCACTGATTTAAAAATGTTTGATACCATAGAATAACCCTGATAACGCAGCTTACAGGGCCGACGCTGTACCAGCACGGTATCGGCCCAGCATCGGCCAGTATTGTAAGCCGCGTTATCTGGGGAACCGCTTATGTTTACCAAATATGGACTGTGGACATGTTTTTTTTTATCATCTTTGACTTTCTACCATTTCCCATATGGTACCGTATAAGCACATGGGTTGAGCAGGCTAATTAGGTCACTAATCCGGTTTTAAGCAAGGGGTAAAATTAGTGACCTTTTGACGTATGGTGAGTCAGTTTTACCTGGTGCTTAAAATCTGGAAATTATATATGTGTTGTGTCTGACAAAGTGCTAACATTATAAAAGAATATTTTGATGCTAACACCTCTAAACGTGAGTATATTGTAGACGCCGTCAAACAAATCTAAAATACAATTTCATTTATATCAGGAAAGCCTGTGACAGAATATATATTTTTTGAAAATAGTGGGAAAATGCAATTATGTGGTACTGAAAAATAAAATTATTATTATTATTATTATTATTATTATTATTATTATTATTATTATTTGACCTTATTTTTAGAGGGTATAGAGGGTTATCTAATTAATTTTTTCAATTAGGCAATGGTAGTGTTGTAGCGGTCATTTCTATCTGAGATGCTCAGTACATTGGGTTTTGAATGAATTGTATGTTTGGCTTGCCTAATTTTCGGTGGTAGATCATTCCAGATTTGTACTCAAGAATATGTCAGACTGATTTTGAGTGCTTCGGATTGGGGCCTTGGTATAGAGAGCATTTGATATGTGGTACTTCTAGTACGAGCATAACATCACATATAATGTAACCTAGAGTATAATTTCTGGCCACTAAAATATCCCTTGGAGTTGCCGCTATAATTTCCTATATATTAGGGCCTGTATGTAAATCAGTTGAAGAATCAGATCATCAGAAGTAAAAAGTTACCATTTCTGCAAAATCGAACACCCGTGCATCAACTGCACCTCTGCGCAATCGCACAATCTTCGCGTGCGCGGAACGCACGCATGCGTGTACGCATGCACCTTTTCACTGGCTCCCCCCCCCCCCACACACACACCGCCCTCCCGCCGCCCGCCACACGCAATGCTTATGCGCGAAACAGTACCTGATGGGTGTGTAAAAAATGGAAACTTGTAAATAGTCTTGATTTTGTCGATTGTATCAAGTCCATGTCCTACGATGATGGCGATGATGATGATGAATGATGGTGAATACGCCAACCATAGATATCTATGGTTGGCGTATTCACCATCTTTCATCATCATCATCGTCATCTATATATACACCTGTGCAAAAGTTAAGTACCACCCTATTTTTACGCACATGCGATGGTATATTCATGTGCTATGAAGAAAGCAATAGCATAAACATTTATGTACCCATCCATCTTAGTGCAAGAGGTAATAATGCAACTAGAGGAATGCTGATTATGATGGTGGGGAAACACTGTATGTTTTTGTTTGAACTTGAAAACGAGGCCTGAATATGGTTACGTTGACACAACTGACAACTATTGCCCTACAGTTGACACACGTGGCTAGATTGTCATTAATGGTGTCTGAAAACGAAGTTTAACATCTGTGCACGAGTTTGAGACTGTCATTATTAATACCGGGTATATCCACCTTGTGCCTGGATGACGGCCTGGACACGACGTCTCATGCTGGTCACCAACCGACTGATACGCCATTGTGGTATTCGTTGCCATTCAAGATGGAGTGCGTCTGTTAATTCCTGTAGGTTCTGCACAGGAGGATCCCTCCTTCTCACCATGTTTCCCAGAATGTCCCAGATATGCTCAATAGGGTTCATGTCAGGGCTCCTTGCTGGCCATGGTAGGGTTTCGATGGCATTCTGGCGGAGGTATTCATGCACAGCTCTAGCACGATGTGGTCGGGCGTTGTCATCCATGAATATAGGGTGGGTTCCAGGTGCATGATTTACAAAATGAGGGACCACAACTCTATCCAGTATGGAATCTTGATATCTTTGTCCATTTAGTGTTCCAGGTACAGTCAACAGATCCAGCTTACAATCAAATGAGATGCACCCCCATATCATAACGGAACCTCCACCAAATGGAACTTCTTCCATGATGTTACGATGGTCGTACGCCGTGCGTCTGGACCTCCATACACGAGTTCGACCATCTGTGGCATGAAGCAGGAACCGACTTTCATCGGACCAGTGTACCCGTCTCCAGGATCTCATGTTCCATTGTCTTCTTTCGTTGCACCACCTCAGACGCTCCTCTTTGTGGTGTGCAGTGAGGAGAGGACGTCTGACAGGTCTCCTAGCTTTCATGCCAGCAGCATACAGTCTCCTTTTGACGGTAGAGATTGACACTCTATTGCGCGTTTCCCATTGCTGGCTGAGCACTCTGCTGTTGGTGAATGGAGATCTCCTAACAAGGCGTACTAGGGCTCGATCATCACGGGCAGTAGTCTTCTTCGGTCTTCCAGATCTAGGCCTGTCCTTCACCTCGTTAGTTTGCCCATGTTTTGCAATCAAACGACTGATTACAGTATGGTTAATGTTCAGCTGTCTGCCAATCTCTCTGCATGACATACCAGTGGTATGCATGCCTATGATTTGCCATTTCACACGATCACTTAACCTTCGTCTTGCCATAGCGGTTCACAATCAAGAGCTAATTCTCTCTGTACAAATAAACCACGGTCATGAATGAACACAAAATTCCTAATCTTGTCGCCTAAATCTGTATGTAATGTTCTACACCTCAAACTGGACTTTTACATAACTGAACACGTGTGTTGTTTCCCGCCACGCACGGACATCAAGCGGTGTGAAGTCATGCATGCATGTGCATTTCGTACTTGGAATTATGTCAGCTAAAGCGGGGACAAAAAGTATGGCAGCCTAATTGTACCATCATGTTTCTACGTTCTATTGTTTTTGCTGGTGCTTAACTTTTGCACAGGTGTATAGATTAATGACGCCAACTGACCACCCTCCATCAGTTCAACAAGTCAAGAGAAGTAAGCCATAAAGTAATAGAAACCATATGGTTATAAGGAGTTACTTCCCTTGTAAAGGCTAATCTTGATTTAGCTTTAGCGCTTAATAGAGTAAGTCTTCGTTTTATTGAAGTCGCGCCAAAACGCCAGGTTTGTACTCGAGTAGCTACCCAAGTTAAGAATAATATACTCATGGTTAGTTGAGTAAGTCAACATGTCGCGGTAAATTTAATGGCATTTAAATATGCGATAAATTAATATGTCACGTGGCGTATCATTTGCTGGAGAGTAGTACTTGTTATACAGTACGCGTCTAACTACAAAAACTCAGCCAATGGTAATGAGGTCACGCGATTAAACATGGCGGAATACACGATTTTGTTGCAGTGTGTAGAAAATGGGTGTGTAACATGACAACTTGTAAATAGTCCGATTTTGTGCATAATGTCTGTGTTTTATTAGTCGAATCGATGTTAAGAAACTAGAAGCCACGATCAAATATGGATGTCAACGCTGAGTACGTTGCGACTCTACTCAACATGGGCTTTCCAAGCGAAGTGGACATTAGGAAAGCACTGAGATTGGGCAAAAATGACCTGAATCAAGCAGTTGCTTATTTGACAGATGACCATCCATCGTGCAATTATGACAACCGTGTTGATATTGACGTTGATGTAAAAGTGCAACAGCCCGGTCCATCCGGTTCGAATAGCCCCGCCCACGAAGTGACCTATGGACCATATTTACCGCCCAGCTATGACGAGGCAGTGCAGACTGAGGTAAGCAAAGAATTTCATTAGGAAATTCTTACTAAACGTTCTTGTGAGGACTTGAGATCGATAACGAATTTCAATTTATATTATGCTCTATTGCACTATTTAAATACAATAACCTCACATTGGAGTGAGAGAAAATGTTAGACAGCCCAATAACGATATTAAATGACGCCTCGGTCTAAAACACGCCACCGCTCGCTATAACGTCCTACCGGGAACGGTGCTGTGAGCTGTGTCAATATTTCTCTGTCTTTAGTACAAAGGTAACATATTTTAAAACATGCATTTAACGGGATAGACTTCACATAACATAACAATTTATCTCGGGTTGAAGCTAATTCTTCAAGAGATAAAAAAATTATGATTTTTGAAAATCTATTAGGATAATAAATGGTTTTATGGTATAGCTATATCCACATATTAATAGGCCTAGGCTACAAACAGTAAATATTGATACAGACCTACCCATTCGCCAAATCGAAGAATAATTTTCATGGTTGGCTAATAAAATGTCAAAATAGGCTAATTCACTGGCTAATGATTTTACATGTATGTTGGTAGGTCAGTTCCTCTTAAACCATGATGACACATCTAATTCTATCCAATATTTGATTTCTTACATGACCTGCTGGTCATCTCTTACTTGGTTATTAGCCTTAAGATCTACCGGGATCATAAATGATTAGATTGATAGGTGAGGCTAAAAAAGTCCAGATTTGGCTAATGAAACCCCAAAATAGGCTAATTCACCGGTTAATGATTTCAAACGAGTAGGTCTGTCCCTGATAAATAATGAACAAAATCGGCAATATTTCAATGTATGGGACAATACCTTTTATGGACTAACAGTAGTAGGCCTAATTGCGGATCCAATAATGCCGTCCGTGAAAACATCCGGATTGTTAAATATCGGAGATCAATGGGTGTGAGTGTGATGAGGTGAGTGGGAGGGGTTGAGGATGACTGTATGTGGTAGGCCTACATAAATATGTGCGCATGCCGTTTTGCTGCTCTCCGATTTAAATATGCCTGTATTGACGTGAATAATGTAAGTAGTGAAACATTATTCTTTGGTCATTGTTTCCATGCGTAAATGTAATCTATGCAGTTACAATCATGGTGAGTAGGGGGTGGGTGGAGGGGCGCGAGGGTCATCACGCCTGTGACAACCACCGTTACTACGGCGACATCAATCGTTTCCGTGTGATGGAAGTAGCCTACATAAATATTTCAATGTTGTGAAAAAGCAAAACTTTAGTGAATAAACAAATTTTAGATAAGTAGGTGAACCAGACGTTTAGAAATCCAGATAGCTATAGCATTCATATAATTGTATTCCAAAAGTATCTGGTGATGTTTGATTAGATATAGCCTATACCTGAACCTCGCACTGATCATATATACTATTCATGATCTAGGCCCACATCTGTCCATGTAGCCTACATGCACACCGTAGGCTATATTGCCTATTGCTCTATTAGAATAACGTCTAAAGCACATGAGATGACTGAAAATGTATACCACTGGTATTTTTGCATACGCCTATTTATGCAATTCTCAAACCAATGTAATTTCAGGTCTAATTCATGTACACGAAACCCGCTGTTACTGTCACCACCAACTGCATGGCGTATGTTAGCATTATGATGTTAGTCACCATACAGGTCGATCTGTCCTTTAATCGACAAAAATATCATCCACTTTTGCGATATTACTGATTCTCCTTCGATCAATACTCACCATTCTGTTACTTCTGATATACAGCTGGCCTTGACAGCGGCTCTAGGATTATAGACTTAGAAAGCTTTACCGACTCCTGGGAATCGGGTACTCGGCTCCCAACTGCCGAGTACCCGTTTACCATAGAGCTCATTCTTGTTTGCATAGCAACAAGAGCAATACATGCTTTTTGCATTAAGGATTTTAGTGTTTTAAAATAATCTAAGTCTTTAATCAGTGATAGTTTGTGTGTTCTGAAAGGATTAACTAAGGACTATGGAGAATACCGCCCAAGACAACCAGGTTGTATTGTTCTTTATTATCCATAGTTAAAAGACTTAGGTCTCTAAATTTCGTTGTGTCGCATGTTCCAATTTCTGACCCCATAGAATCTGGGACGTGTGCTAACAACGATATATGCCAGACGATCGCCTTCTTTAAACCCCAACAGGCGATCGGCAGATATGAAAATAGGTGTTTGCTACGGTATTTCTAACACGAATATCGGCTGACGTCGTTCTCCGTAGAATCCGAGCGGGTGACGTCACACCCGGTCGCTCGGATGTTTATGTGAAGAAAAATTTTTCATTAATTCGCGCATCTTATTCTGGGTGCTGCGTACTCAAAATGGTACCGGAAACTTTAGAATGATCAAGTTTACGTGTGATCACGATCGGTTTGCAATGATCGGTGGTTTCAAAATTCTTGAGTAGATGTGTGGTCTGCGGTTTTACCGTGTGAGACAGCAGTTTTGTTATACATTTTGTTGTTTTCTTCACATATCGTGCTGCGTTCGTTAGGAGTATAATTTATATTGATTAGTAAATATACCCTGAATGCTATGCGATATGATTCCTGGAGCCGTTACACATCCTGTAGGATCTATTATGGGTGTGTTGTGCCCGCCGCGTTCTTGTCATCATAATCAATGCGATCGTTGTTGTAACGTGGCGGGGTGGGGTGCGGGAGGTTACGGTTAATTTATGAGTCAAAATATTTGAAAATTAATTGTCTGCCTTCCATCCGTGTCTCGTTCCGCTTGTTTATTGTAGGTTTGTGCTTATTTTATAGGCCAAGCCAGCCCCGCCATCATGTGACGACTGCCATAAGTTTGTCCGTGTAATGTTCAAGGACCATGTCTGTTTTAGGTGTGCCCTGTGTAATATAGATCATAGGTGTAATGTTTGTGCAGTGTGGTCCGTCGAAACGATGGTTAAGTTCCTTGCCCAGAAGGACTTGGCTGGGTCTGACGCGGGGTCAGGCGGTCCGAGAGGAAATCGTGGAGCGCCCGGTTCGGCCGGTGGGGGTGCTCCACGTCCCCAGCTGGAGGTGGCGGAGATGGCACCGCCGGCGTGGTTTGGTCCGGCTATGCAGGGTTTTCTGCATAGCGTTCTGCCCACGCTGGTGTCGTCCCTGCTACCAAAGGTTGGGGGGCAGTTTCTCCCCATGCCTGGTACGGATCCTGTCTTCGGACAGGATTCTGGACTGGTTACCGAGGGGGCTGTCTCGTACGGCCCCCTGGCGGGTCCGTCTGGCTTCGGCCAGACGGGTTCTGTCTCTCTGCGGCCACCTCCGGGTGGTCCAGTAGCGGTGGCCGGTCCGTCAGGTGTGGGAGCCGTCCGCCAGGACGGCTCCACGGTTTATTCGTCTAGTGACGGCTCTTCGGAGTCTGAAGACGATGAGGCCGAGGAGGAGAGGTTGCTGCGGCCCGTGAAGCCGCAGGTGGAGAATATGGAGGTTGATTCCGTCCTGGACGGAACCGGCCTCCATTTGTCTGGTTTGGCGCAAGCCAGGTCAGCGGCTCCGCCTGCGGCTGAGGCCAATCCGTTACCATGCACCGGTTCCGCGCGGCTTGGTTTGTCACCAGCCGTCAGGGGAACCGGTGTGCCGGGCCAGGCGTGGTACTCACCTATCTCGCCTGGTCCGGCAGCCGGACATGGGGTGCCGTTGGCGCCCGTGGCCGGCTATGGTTCCGCGACGGTTACGGGTCCGTACGGTTTTCCGTGCGGACCTACCCCATGGACCGGAGTGTTTCATGGGGTGGCGGCGGAACCATGTGGTAGCGGAGTGCCTGGCGTGTCAGCCGTGGCTCCTGGCCGGGAGGCCATGGCTGGCAGACCCGTAAGCATGTCAACGGGTGACGTGTTTGCGGGGGTATCTTCTTCGGAGTTAGACTGGTCTGATGCTCTGGCGTGGCTAGCCAGAGTTGACCCGTCTGTGGTTTCGGCCACGGCCGATGAAGATGCGCCCCGTCCGTCGGTTGCGTCGATTAGGACGGGGATTTTGCCCGCGGCCCGGATCCAGTCAGTGGGACTGGATCCACGGTTCATTGATTTGTTGGATGCTATTTATAGTAAACAACTGATGACCAAGGGTCAGCTCTCTGCGGCCTCCAGGGAGGTGCGGGCAAGGTGCCGTATTCCGCGGGGTGAATACGACAGGTATGGTGTAGTCCCGTCGGTCACGGAGGATGACCGATGGGTACTGGGCGTCCAGAGTGCCGGTTCGGGTGGTCCCGGTCCGGCACTAGTGGATAAGGCCCAGGTACACCAGGAAGAAGTCCTGGCCCTATGCGATGAGGGTGTGAGGGCAGCCATGAGCGCTGTCAATCACTCCTATCGTCTACTTCAGTCGGTGTGGGCTGAAGCGGGGGCAGGCCACCCTGTGCCACCTGTGGCGCTATCGTGCGTTAATGACGGCTTGGTGCTGTCAATGGACGCATTGGCAAGGGTGCAAGCGCGTGTGACGAAGTCCAGGAGGCAAATGGTCATTGACCATATGCGTCCGGCTACGGCGGTCAAGGAGCGTCTTCTTGGGACGCCCCTGACAGGGCCTAGCATCTTTGGTGGCCAAGCGCGGGCCATCTTAGAGGACACCGCCAGTATTGCGCAGAATCGGTTAGCGGTAAATCTAGAGCTAGTGCGGCAAGCGCACGCACTAGGGGCTGTGGGTAAGCCGCTAACAGTACAGCCTTCAAAGAAACAGAAAAAGCATAAGGGCAAGGCGAAAGCCAGGCCTATTGCGACGTCTGTTTCGGCTGGGTTTTCGGAGCCGCCGCCGGCGAAGAAACCCAGGAAGGCTGTAGAGGCGCCTACCCTCCCCAATGTTGCTCCGGACCGCCCTAGAGGTGGTAAGGGAAAGGGTAAGGGTAAGGCCTCAAAGGGCGGACAGAAGGGGCCGAAGCGTACCTGAGGGTACGCAAGCTCCCTTCATATCCGCCTGGACCGCACCTGTGCGACAGGAACAGCGGTGCCAGTTATACCCGTCGTGCCTAGAACGAAATGGTTCTCACTCTCTCTCGTTAAGAAAGGGGGGGGGGGGGGCGGACTGCGAGCCGGACAACCCCGTTAGACGTCGAGGCGTCTATGGTGGGTGGAAGGCTCATGCGTTTCGTCGAGGCTTGGCGAGGTGTGACGTCAGACAGTCTGGTCCTGGGATGGTTATCCCAGGGTTACATGCCGGAGTGGTGGGACTTTCCGCCACAAAATCTGTCTTTGGCACCAGTCTGGACACCCGTACCAAGGGAGCCAGACAAGTTAGAAGCCGTTCAAAAGGAAGTGTCGGGTTTGCTTCTGAAGGGAGCAATAAAACCAGCAAACCGGAACACTCCAGGCTTCTATTCAAACATGTTCCTTGTCCCCAAGAGCACGGGGGGATGGAGACCCATACTCAATCTCAGGCCATTAAATTGGTTTATCCATACGCCTCGGTTCCAGATGGAAACACCGAGGTCGGTAATGGCGGGATTGAGGAAAGGAATGTGGTGTGTATCGATCGATCTGAAAGATGCATATTTCCACATTCCGATCAATCGGAGTTGGCACAGGTTTCTGAGATTTGCGTTTCAGAATCAAGTATGGGAGTTTACAGTTCTCCCGTTTGGCCTGTCGACAGCTCCGAGGGTTTTCACAAGAGTGGTCCTTGCGGTGACAGCGTTTCTCAGAAAAGAGAACGTGGCGCTACACACCTACATAGACGACTGGCTGCTCAAGGCAGACTCGGCAGCCAGGTTGAACGTGGATACTGCTCTGACTCTGAAGTTACTTTCAGATCTAGGCTGGATAGTCAACGAGGAGAAATCCGAGTTGACACCCACTCAACATTTCGTTTATTTGGGGATGCGATTCGACCTCGAGGAGGGCAGGGTTTACCCGTCAGAGCCCAGAGTGGTGTCTCTGTTAGCCATCCTCGGGAGTTTTCGAGTGGGAAACCACATTCAGGCGAGGCGGTTCCTTCAGATGCTGGGCATGATGGTCTCCATGGAGCAGGTTATCCCGTACGCTGCTCTAATGCGAAGACCTATCCAGTTGTATCTGATGTCTCTGTGGAAACAGAGAACAGAACCCCTGTCAAAACTGGTGCCAGTTTTGGAGCCGATAATATCGCATCTTCTATGGTGGAAACAGCGTCAGAATCTCCTAATAGGGGTTTCGCTGCACCTACCCCACCCCCAGCTGTCCGTTTACACGGATGCATCGCTGGAAGGGTGGGGTGCCTGCCTGGGAGAACACCAGGTCTCGGGCACATGGACTCTCCCGGAGAGTCAGCTGCATATCAATCTGTTGGAAATGATGGCAGTGGAACTGGCGTTGGAAGAGTTCCTTCCGATGATCAGGGGCAAGGTGATATTGATACGGTCGGACAATTCGACAGTAGTATCATATATAAATCGCCAAGGAGGGACCAGGTCGCCCACCCTGTGCATCAGGGTGTGGCACTTGATTCAATGGTGCAGGAATTACTCGGTTGTTTTGAAAGCAGCTCATATTCCTGGCCGATTGAACATTCTGGCGGATGCTTTGTCTCGCAGACAGAGAATCCTGCCAACAGAATGGTCCCTCAACCCTCCAGTTCTACGACGGATCTTCGAGCATTGGGGCAAACCCAACGTGGACTTGTTCGCCACAAAGGAAAATGCTCAAATCATGACATATGTCTCGCCGATTCCAGATCCAAATGCCGTCGATACAGACGCTCTGGCGATAAGCTGGAGAGGGATGCACGCTTACGCGTATCCACCCACCATTCTTCTACCGAAGGTATTGGTGAAGGTCAGGGAGGAACCGTGTCTGGTCCTGCTAATAGCGCCGTATTGGCTGAGCAGGGCATGGTTCACGGATCTTCTAGATCTGCTGGTGGAAAATCCTGTGCAGTTGCCCGAGATTCCGAACATAATCTCCCAGGCCAAGGGACGCTTCCTACACGAGCGTCCCGAAATGTTCAAATTGACTGCGTGGATGTTGTCAAACAACGTTCCACGTCGGAAGGCTTTTCTCGACAGGCTGCTGATTTCATCGCGGCTGCGAGAAGGAGGTCAACCTTCAAGTCATATAACAACAAGGTTAACAGATTTGCAGACTGGTGTGAAGAAAAGGGTATTGATACCTTTCAATCCACTATTCAGCAAATAGCAGACTTTCTCTGTGAGCTGTTCTTTACAGGACTAGCTCCCGTCACAATTGCTGGATACAAGTCAGCTTTGGCATCAGTTATCCCTTGTCTAGCCAACAGGGATAGTCCAGAGGTGGCCCAGTTAAACGTGATGTTGAAGGGAATGAGCAATCTCCGCCCGAGACAACCGGTAGTCATTCCAGCCTGGAGTCTATCTTTAGTGCTTAATGTACTGGCCAAGCACCCATTCGAACCGTTGCGTTCGGCTAGTCTAAAGCATTTGACTCTAAAGGCGGTCTTTCTATTGGCAGCTTCCTCAGCTAGAAGGCGCAGTGAGATCCATGCGCTTTCGGCAGAGAGGAACCGATTTATTGTTTCTGGAGAAGGTCTGCGTCTTCTGCCAAGAGCAGAGGTTATGTCAAAGAACCAATCTTTGAGATATCCCGGCAAACCGATCATTATACCGAAGTTAACTAGGTTTGATCGTGATGCCAGCGTCTGGTGCCCGGTCCGTGCTTTGACTAAGTACAAGAAACGGACTGACTCGTTACGGTCGAACGATAGACATCTGTGGATCTGCCATAAAAAGTCTTATGGCGCCGCATCCATGGATACTATCTCTTGTTGGGTGGTCGAATGCATTCAGACTACTCAGGAGATGGCGACTGGGCACCAGGTGCAAGGCATAAGGGCAGACAATGTCAGAGGAATAGCCGCCTCGACCGCCCTTTACAATGGTGTTCCGTTATAGGACATCATGGCCGTTGCACAATGGCACTGTGAGTCCTCATTCACGGATTACTATATGAGGGATGTGTCAGACTCAGCCAATCCACTCGCTTTAGCTGTTTTGAAACGATAGTTAGTGACCACACTGCTTTTCACCCTTTTCTCACTTCGGTAAGAAAAGAACCTAAAGCAGGCATGGTCAGGCGAGAGGATGTCAACCAGATTGTGTCACTGATGGCCGAACCGGTGAATGGTTGGAGGCGGTACGTCTGAAGTCCAATTATCATAAGGTAATTCAATAGTGAGAGTTTTTTGTATTATGGATATGTATCATGTTCATTCATCTTATATATTCATGCTCATTCCCAGGCTAATACAAGCGATATGCGGGGAGTAGTTAACCCTCTTGGCATATTGGTGTTTTCAGGCGAGATACATGTTCGTTAGTTCTCTCCCTTTTCCTAGGAGGAAAAAGGGGGGGGGGGGTGGCTGTGACGCGAATGTGATTCGGTTCCGTGAACTTGACGGTCCTTTTAGGTCTCCGTTAGTCAAGTTTGAAGTCTAAAATCTTTCTCCAAGGGGCAAAATTAGCTTGTATGGCTTGCCCCTTCCCACCAGGTTACTGATCAAATCTGGTGTATATCAGAAGTAACAGAATGGTGAGTATTGATCGAAGGAGAATGCAGGAAATGTCAATTTCCCTTTCTCCGAGATCTAACAATACTCACCATTCTGTTACGGACCCAGCCTCCCATCCCCACGGAGGCAAGCCATAGTTTTCTCTTGTTTGGTGGCTATGCAAACAATATGAGCTCTATGGTAAACGGGTACTCGGCAGTTGGGAGCCGAGTACCCGGTTCCCAGGAGTCGGTAAAGCTTTCTAAGTCTATAATCCTAGAGCCGCTGTCAGGGCCAGCTGTATATCAGAAGTAACAGAATGGTGAGTATTGATAGATCTCGGAGAAAGGGAAATTTACATTTCCTGCATTCTCTCTCTCTCTACCGCCGAAGATAACCAGGTTGTATCGTTCTTTATTATCCATAGTTAAAAGACTTAGGTCTCTAAATTTCGGTGTGTCGCATGTTCCAATTTCTGACCCCATAGAATCTGGGACGTGTGCTAACAACGATATATGCCAGACGATTGCCTTCTTTAACCCCCAACAGGCGAGCGGCAGATATGAAAATAGGTGTTATGCTATGGTATTTCTAGCACGAATATCGGCTGACGTCGTTCTCCGTAGGATCCGAGCGGGTGACGTCACACCCGGTCGCTCGGATGTTTATGTGAAGAAAAACTTTTTCGTTAATTCGCACATCTTGTTCTGGGTGCTGCGTACTAAAGATGGTACCGGAAACTAGAATGATCAAGTTTACGTGCGATCACGATCGGTTTGCAATGATCGGTGGTTTCAAAATTCTTGAGTAGATGCGTGGTCTGCGGTTTTACCGTGTGATACAGCAGTTTGTTATACATTTTGTTGTTTTCTTCACATATCGTGGTGCTTTCGTTAGGAGTATAATTTATATTGATTAGTAAATATACCCCGAATGCTATGCGATATGATTCCTG
This sequence comes from Chaetoderma sp. LZ-2023a, assembly GCA_034401795.1. Classification (NCBI taxonomy): domain Eukaryota; kingdom Metazoa; phylum Mollusca; class Caudofoveata; order Chaetodermatida; family Chaetodermatidae; genus Chaetoderma; species Chaetoderma sp. LZ-2023a. Next base: position 113,700,891 of record CM067369.1, read on the forward strand.
GAGCCGTTACACATCCTGGAGGATCTATTATGGGTGTGTTTAATGCCCGCCTCGTTCTTGTCGTCATAGTCAATGCGATCGTTGTTGTAACGTGGCGGGGTGGGGTGCGGGAGGGTTACAGTTAATTTATGAGTCAAATTATTTGAAAATTAATTGTCTGCCTTCCATCCTGGTCTCGTTCCGCTTGTTTATTGTAGGTTTGTGCTTATGTTATAGGCCAAGCCAGCCCCGCCATCATGTGACGAATGCCATAAGTTTGTCCGTGTCGTGTTCAAGGACCATGTCTGTTTTAGGTGTTCCCTGTGTCATATTGATCATAGGTGTAATGTTTGTGCAGTGTGGTCCGTTGAGATGATGGTTAAGTTCCTTGCCAGAAGGACTTGGCTGGGTCTGACGCGGGGTCAGGCGGTCCGAGAGTAAATCGTGGAGCGCCGGGTTCGGCCGGTGGGGGTGCTCCACATCCCCAGCTGGAGGTGGCGGAGATGGCACCGCCGGCGTGGTTTGGTCCGGCTATGAAGGGTTTTTCTGCATAGCGTTCTGCCCACGCTGGTGTCGTCCCTGCTACCAAAGGTCGGGGGGCAGTTTCTCCCCATGCCTGGTACGGATCCTGTCCTCGGACAGGATTCTGGACTGGTTACCGAGGGGGCCGTCTCGTACGGCCCCCTGGCAGTCCCGTCTGGCTTCGGCCAGAGGGGTTTCTGTTTCTCTGCGGCCACCTCCGGGTGGTCCAGTAGCGGTGGCCGGTCCGTCAGGTGTGGGAGCCGTCCGCCAGGACGGTTCCACGGTTGACTCGTCTAGTGACGGCTCTTCGGAGTCTGAAGACGAGGAGGCCGAGGAGGAGAGGTTGCTGCGGCCCGTGAAGCTGCAGGTGGAGAATATGGAGGTTGATTCCGTCCTGGACGGAACCGGCCTCCATTTGTCTGGTTTGGCGCAAACCAGGTCAGCGGCTCCGCCTGTGGCTGAGGCAAATCCGTTACCGTGCACCGTTTCCGTGCGGCTTGGTTTGGCACCAGCCGTCACGGGAACGGGTGTGCCGGGCCGGGCGTGGTACTCACCTATCTCGCCTGGTCCGGCAGTCGGACGTGGTGTGCCGTTGGCGCCCGTGTCCGGCTATGGTTCTGCGACTGCTACGGGTCCGTACGGTTTTCCGTGCGGACCTACCCCATGGACCGGAGTGTTTCATGGGGTGGCGGCGGAACCGTGTGGTACCGGAGTGCCTGGCGTGTCAGCCGTGGCTCCTTGCCGGGAGGCCGTGGCTGGCAGACCCGTGAGCACGTCAACGGGTGACGTGTTTGCGGGGGTGTCTTCATCGGAGGTAGATTGGTCAGATGCTCTGGCGTGGCTAGCCAGGGTTGACCCGTCTGTGGTTTCGGCCACGGCCGATGAAGATGCGCCCCGTCAGTCGGTTGCGTCGATCAGGACGGGGATTTTGCCAGCGGTCCGGATCCAGTCAGTGGGACTGGATCCACGGTTCATAGAATTGTTGGATGCTATTTATAGCAAACAACTGATGACCAAGGGTCAGCTCCCTGCGGCCTCCAGGGAGGTGCGTGCAAGATGCCGTATTCCGCGGGGGGAATACGACAGGTATGGTGTAGTCCCGTCGGTCACGGAGGATGACCGATGGGTACTGGGCGTCCAGAGTGCCGTGGCGGGTCGCCCGGTCCGGCACTTGTGGACAAGTCTCAGGTACACCAAGAAGAAGTCCTGTCCCTATGCGATGAGGGTGTGAGGGCAGCGATGAGCGCTGTCAACCACTCTTATCGTCTCCTTCAGTCGGTGTGGGCTGAAGCGGGGGCAGGCCACCCTGTGCCACCTGTGGCGCTTTCATGTGTCAATGACGGCCTGGTGCTGTCGATGGACGCATTGGCAAGGGTGCAAGCGCGTGTGACGAAATCCAGGAGGCAAATGGTCATTGACCATATGCGTCCGGCTACGGCAGTCAGGGAGCGTCTTCTTGGGACGCCCCTGACAGGGCCTAGCATCTTCGGTGGCCAAGCGCGGGCCATCTTAGAGGATACCGCCAGTATCGCGCAGAATCGGTTAGCGGTAAACCTACAGCTAGAGCTAGTGCGGCAAGCGCACACACTAGGGGCTGTGGGGAAACCGCTAACGGGACAACCTTCAAAGAAGCAGAAGAAGCATAAGGGCAAGGCGAAAGCTAGGCCTGTTGCGACTTCTGCTTCAGCTGGGTTTTCAGAGCCGCCGCCGGCGAAGAAGCCCAGGAAGGTTGTAGAGGCGCCTACCCTCCCTAATGTTGCTCCTGACCGCCCTAGAGGCGGGAAGGGTAAGGGTAAGGCCTCAAAGGGCGGACAGAAGAGGCCGAAGCGTACCTGAGGGTACGAAAGCTCCCTTCATATCTGCCTGGACCGCGCCTGTGCGACAGGAACAGCGGTGCCAGTTATACCCGTCGTGCCTAGAACGAAATGGTTCTCTTTCTCTCGTTAAAAAAGAGGGGGGGGGGGGGGGGCGGACTGCGAGCCGGACAACCCCGTTAGACGTCGAGGCGTCTATGGTGGGTGGAAGGCTCATGCGTTTCGTCGAGGCCTGGCAAGGTGTGACGTCAGACAGTCTGGTCCTGGGATAGTTATCCCAGGGTTACATGCCGGAGTGGTGGGACTTTCCACCACAAAATCTGTCTTTGGCACCTGTCTGGACACCCGTACCAAGGGAGCCAGACAAGTTAGAAGCCGTTCAAAAGGAAGTGTCGGGTTTGCTTCTGAAGGGAGCAATAAAACCAGCAAACCGAAACACTCCAGGCTTCTATTCAAACATGTTCCTTGTCCCCAAGAGCACAGGGGGATGGAGACCCATACTCAGTCTCAGGCCATTAAATTGGTTTATCCATACGCCTCGGTTCCAGATGGAAACACCGAGGTCGGTAATGCGGGATTGAGGAAAGGAATGTGGTGTGTATCGATCGATCTGAAAAATGCATATTTCCACATTCCTATGAATCGGAGTTGGCACAGGTTTCTGAGATTTGCGTTTCAGAATCAAGTATGGGAGTTTACAGTTCTCCCGTTTGGCCTGTCGACAGAGTCGAGGGTTTTCACAAGAGTGGTCCTTGCGGTGACAGCGTTTCTCAGAAAAGAGAACGTGGCGCTACACACCTACATAGACGACTGGCTGCTCAAGGCAGACTCGGCAGCCAGGTTGAACGTGGATACTGCTCTGACTCTGAAGTTACTTTCAGATCTACGCTGCATAGTCAACGAGGAGAAATCCGAGTTGACGCCCACTCAACATTTCGTTTATTTGGGGATGCGATTCGACCTCGAGGAGGGCAGGGTTTTTACCGATCAGAGCCCAGAGCGGTGTCTCTGTTAGCCATCCTCAAGAGTTTTCGAGTGGGAAACCACATTCAGGCGAGGCGGTTCCTTCAGATGCTGGGCATGATGGTCTCCATGGAGCAGGTTATCCCGTACGCTGCTCTAATGCGAAGGCATATCCAGTTGTATCTGATGTCTCTGTGGAAACAGAGAACAGAACCCCTGTCAAAACTGGTGCCAGTTTTGGAGCCGATAATGTCGCATCTTCTATGGTGGAAACAGCGTCAGAATCTCCTATTAGGGGTTTCGCTGCACCTACCCCACCCCCAGCTGTCCGTCTACACGGATGCATCGCTGGAAGGGTGGGGTGCCTGCCTGGGAGAACACCAGGTCTCGGGCACATGGACTCTCCCGGAGAGTCAGCTGCATATCAATCTGTTGGAAATGATGGCAGTGGAACTGGCGTTGGAAGAGTTCCTTCCGATGATCAGGGGCACAGTGATATTGATACGGTCGGACAATTCGACAGTAGTATCATATATAAATCGCCACGGCGGGACCAGGTCGCCCACTCTGTGTATCAGGGTGTGGCACTTGATTCAATGGTGCAGGAATTACTCGGTTGTTTTGAAAGCAGCTCATATTCCTGGCCGATTGAACATTCTGGCGGATGCTTTGTCTCGCAGACAGAGAATCCTGCCAACAGAATGGTCCCTCAACCCTCCAGTTCTGCGACGGATCTTCGAGCATTGGGGCAAACCCAACGTGGACTTGTTCGCCACAAAGGAAAATGCTCAAATCATGACATATGTCTTAGCCGATTCCAGATCCAAATGCTGTCGATACAGACGCTCTGGCGATAAGCTGGAGAGGGATGCACGCTTACGCGTACCCACCCACCATTCTTCTACCGAAGGTATTGGTGAAGGTCAGGGAGGAACCGTGTCTGGTCCTGCTAATAGCGCTGTATTGGCCGAGCAGGGCGTGGTTCACGGATCTTCTAGATCTGCTGGTGGAAAATCCTGTGCAGTTGCCCGAGATTCCGAACATAATCTCCCAGGCCAAGGGACGCTTCCTACACGAGCGTCCCGAAATGTTCAAATTGACTGCGTGGATGTTATCAAACAACGTTCCACGTCGGAAGGCTTTTCTCGACAGGCTGCTGATTTCATCATTATACCGAAGTTAACTAGGTTTGATCGTGATGCCAGTGTCTGGTGCCCGGTCCGTGCTTTGACTAAGTACAAGAAACGGACTGACTCGTTACGGTCGAACGATAGACATCTGTGGATCTGCCATAAAAAGCCTTATGGCGCCGCGCATCTATGGATACTATCTCTCGTTTGGTGGTCGAATGCATTCAGACTACTCACGAGATGGCGACTGGGCACCAGGTGCAAGGCGTAAGGGCACACAATGTCAGAGGAATAGCCGCCTCGACCGCCCTTTACAATGGTGTTCCGTTAGAGGACATCATGGCCGTTGCACAATGGCACTGTGAGTCCTCATTCACGGATTACTATATGAGGGATGTGTCAGACTCAGCCAATCCACTCGCTTTAGCTGTTTTGAAACGATAGTTAGTGACCACACTGCTTTTCACCCTTTTCTCACTTTGGTAAGAAAAGAACCTAAAGCAGGCATGGTCAGGCGAGAGGATGTCAACCAGATTGTGTCACCGATGGCCGAACCGGTGAATGGTTGGAGGCGGTACGTCTGAAGTCCAATTATCATAAGGTAATTCAATAAGTGAGAGTTTTTTGTATTATGTATATGTATCATGTTCATTCATCTTATATATTCATGCTCATTCCCAGGCTAATACATGGAATATGCAGGGAGTAGTTAACCCTCTTGGTATATTTGTGTTTTCAGGCGAGATACATGTTCGTTAGTTCTCTCCCTTTTCTTAGGAGGAAAAAGGGTGTGTGGGTTGTGACGCGAATGTGATTCGGTTCCGTGAACTTGACGGTCCTTTTAGGTCTCCGTTAGTCAAGTTTGAAGTCTAAAATCTTTCTCCAAGGGGCAAAATTAGCTTGTATGGCTTGCCCCTTCCCACCAGGTTACTGATCAAATCTGGTGTATATCAGAAGTAACAGAATGGTGAGTATTGATCGAAGGAGAATGCAGGAAATGTCAATTTCCCTTTCTCCGAGATCTAACAATACTCACCATTCTGTTACGGACCCAGCCTCCCAGCCCCACGGAGGCAAGCCATAGTTTTCTCTTGTTTGGTGGCTATGCAAACAATATGAGCTCTATGGTAAACGGGTACTCGGCAGTTGGGAGCCGAGTACCCGGTTCCCAGGAGTCGGTAAAGCTTTCTAAGTCTATAATCCTAGAGCCGCTGTCAAGGCCAGCTGTATATCAGAAGTAACAGAATGGTGAGTATTGTTAGATCTCGGAGAAAGGGAAATTGACATTTCCTTCAATCTCCCTGTGGAGGGCCAATCCAGTGATTCTGAGCAGTGATGCCCAAATGAAATTCGCCGATATTAGTGAGCCCAAGTTAAAATCCTACTGCCTGCTATGAACACTACTTAACTTATTTATAGTCAATTAAATACTTAGAGATGGATGCTGTGGCATTCAGAGGTCTTATAGTGCTATTAAAACTAAAATGGCTCAAAATCAATCTCTCAGATTTCAAATTCTCCTTCGATCAATACTCACCATTCTGTTACTTCTGATATACAGCTGGCCCTGACAGCTGGCTCTAGGACTATAGACTTAGAAAGCTTTACCGGCTCCTTGGAACCGGGTACTCGGCTCCCAACTGCCGAGTACCCGTCTACCATAGAGCTCATTCTTGTTTGCATAGCGACAAGAGAATACATGCTTTTTGCAGTTGGAAAGTCTTAAGATTGTTTAAGCCTAAGTCTTTTTACTGTGATTAATTGTGATAGCTTGTGCGTTCTCAAAAGGATATTTTGGATTAATATGGACGCTTCCGATGATAACCAGGTCGTATATTTCCATGTTATTCCATAGTTAAAGGACTTAGGTCTCTACAATTTCGTCTGTGTCGCATGTTCCAATTTCTAACCCCAAAGAATCTGGGACGTGTGTTAACAACGAAATATGCCAGATGATCGCCTTCCTTTAAATCCCCAACAGGCGATCGGCAGATATGAAATTAGGTGTTGGCTTATCGGTGTTTTAACACGATTATCGGCTGATGTCGTTCTCCGTAAGATCCGAGCGGGTGTCATCACACCCGTGTTTCTCGGATGTTTATGTGAAAAAAATGTTTCATTAATTCGCGCATCTGATTCTGGATGCTGCATACTTTAATTGGTACCAGAAAAACTTTGGAATTTTCAAGTTTTGCGTGTTATCACGATCTGTTTGCAATGATCAGTGGTTTCAAAATTCTTGATTTAGATGTGTGGTCTGCGGTTTTACTGTGTGCTACAGCAGTTTGTTTACATTTTGTTGTTTCTTCCCCATTCGTTTTGGCCTTCGTTAGGAGTATAATTTATATTTATTAGTAAATATACCCCGAATGCTATGCGATATGATTTCTGGTTCCGTTATACATCCTTGAGGATCAGTGTATGGGTGTATTATTGCCCGCTTCGTTCGTGTCGTCATAATCAATGCGATCTTTGCTGTAACGGTGCGGGAGGGTGACAGTTAATTTATGGTCAATATATTTGAAAATTAATTGTCTGCCTTCCATTTTTGTTTCGTTCCGCTGGCTTATTGTAGGTTTGGTTTTTTATAGGCCAAGCCAGCCCCGCCATCATGTGTCGAGTGCCACATATCGTACGGGTTCTATGCAAGGACCATGTCTGTTTCCACTGTACTAAGTGTAGTCTTGACAGTAGGTGTAACGTTTGCGCTGTGTGGTCGGTCGATATGATGCTTAAGTTCCTTGCCAGGACTTGGCAGGGTCTGACGCGGGGTCAGGCGGTCCGAAATTAAATCGTGGAGCGTCCGTTTCGGCCCGTGGGGGCGTTCCACGTCTGCAACCGGAGGTGGCGGAGATGGCACCGCCGGCGTGGTTTGGTCCGGCTAGGCAAGGTGTCTTGCATAGCGTTCTGCCCACGCTGGTGTCATCCCTGCTGCCAAAAGTTGTAGGGCAGTCTCTCCCCATGTTTGATTCGGACCCTATCCTTGGACAGGGTTCTGGACTGGCCACCGAGGGAGCCGTTTCGTTCTGTCTCTCTGCGGGTGCCGTTGGCGCCCGTGTTTGGCCACGTTTCCTCAACCGCTACGGGTCTGCACGGTTTTCCGTGCAGGCCTACTCCATGGACTGGTGTGTTCCATGGGGTGGTGGCGGAACCGCATGGTACCGGAGTTCCTGGCATATCAGCAATGGCTCCTAGCCGGGAGGCCGTTGCTGGTAGGGCCATGAACATGTCAACGGGTGACGTGTTCACGGGAGTGTCCTCCTCGGAGACGGATTGGTCTGAGGCTCTGGCTTGGCTAGCCAGGGTGGACCCGTCTGTGGTTTCGACCACGGCTGAGGAGGATGTACCCCGTCCATCGGTGCATCGATTAGGATGGGGATCTTGCCCGCAGCCCTGATCCAGTCTGTTGGACTGGATCCATAGTTTATGGTGTTGCTTGATGCTATTTATAGCAAACAACGCATGAACAAGGGCCAGCTTCTTGCGGCCTCCATGGAGGTGCGGGTGAGGGGTCGTATTCCACGGGGGGAATACGACAGGTATGGTGTTGTCCCGTCGGTCACCGAGGATGACTGCTGGGTACTGGGTGTCCAGAGTGCTGGAGCGGGTGGCCCCGGCCCGGCACTGGTGGACAAAGCTCAGGTACACCATAATGAAGTCCTGTCCCTGTGTGATGGGGGTGTGAGGACAGCACTGAGTGCTGTCAACCACTCTTATCGTCTTCTTCAGTCGGTGTGGGCTAAAGTGGGGGCAGGCCACCCTGTGCCACCTGTGGCGCTTTCGTGCGTTAATGACGGACTGGTGCTGTCTATGGACGCATTGGCAAGGGTGCAGGCGCGTGTGACTATGTCCAGGAGGCAGATGGTCCTTGACCATATGCGTCCAGCTACTGCCGTCAGGGAGCGTCTCTGACAAGCCTTAGCATCTTTGGTGGCCAGGCGCTGGCCATCTTGGAGGACACGGCCAGCATTGTGCAGAATCGGTTGGCGGTTTATCTGAGTGTAGTCAGGCCGCTGACCGGGCAACCTTCAAGAAACAGAGAAAAAGCAAGGTGAAAGCCTAAAGCATAGTGCTGCTTCTGTTTTCTGCTGGGTTTTCTCAGCCGCCTCGGCGAAGAAAGCCAAGAAGGTTGTGGGGGCCTCTACCCTCCCCAATATTGCTCCTGATCGCCCGAGAGGCGGGAAGGGGCGCGAGGTAAGTCCTCAAAGGGCGGACAGAAGGGAGCGGATCGTACCCGAGGGTACGAGGGCTCCCTTCGCATCTGCCTGGACCGCACCTGTGCGACAGGAACAGCGGTGCCAGTTAGACCGGCCAAGCCAAGACCAATATGGTTCTCTCTCTCTCTCGTCAGTGGGGGGTGGGGGGAGCGGATACGCGAGCCAGACATCCCCATTAGGCGTTGAGGCGTCTATAGTGGGTGGAAGGCTCATGCGTTTTCGTCGAGGTTTGGAGAGGTGTGACGTCAGACAGTCTGGTCCTGGAATGGTTATCCCAGGGGTACATACCAGAGTCGTGGGACTTTCCACCACAGAATCTGTCTTTGACACCTGTCTGGTCACCCGTTCAATGGGACCAGACAAGTTAGAAGCTATTAAAAACGAAGTGTCAGGTTTGCTTCTGAAGGGAGCAATAAACCAGCAAACCGGAACACTCCAGGCTTCTATTCAAACATGTTCCTTGTCCCCAAGAGCACAGGGGGATGGAAACCCGTACTCAGTCTCAGGCCATTGAATTGGTTTATCCATACGCCTCGGTTTCAGATGGAAACTCCGAGGTCGGTAATGGCAGGATTGAGGAACGGTGTGTGGTGTGTATCGATCGATCTGAGAGATGCATGTTCCCACATTCCTATGAACGGGAGTTGTCACAGGTTTCTGAGAGTTGCGTTTCAGAATCTAGTATGGGAGTTTAAACCTCCCATTCGGCCTGTCGACAGCTCCAAGGGGTTTTCACCAGAGTGGTCCTTGTGGTGACAACGTTTCTCAGAAAAGAGAACGTGGCGCTTCACACCTACATAGACGATTGGCTGATCATCAGCCAGGTTAGAGGTGGATACTGCTCTGACTCTGAAGTTGCTTTCAGATCTAGGCTAGATAGTCAACAAGGAGAAATCTGAGTTGACACACCACTCAACATTTCGTTTATTTAAGGATGCGATTCGATCTCGAGGAGGGCAGGGTTTTTTACCCATCAGAGCCCAGAGTGGTGTCTCTGTTAGCCATCCTCAAGGGTTTCGATTGGGAAACCACATTCAGGCGAGGCGGTTTCATCAGATGATGGTCTCCATGTAGCAGGTATACCCGTTCACTGCTCGGATGCGAAGACCTATCCAGTTGTATCTGATGTCTCTGTGAAAACAGAGAATAGAACCCCTGTCAAAACTGGTTCCAGTTTTGGAGCCAATAATGTCGCATCTTGTATGGAGGGAAAAAGCGTCAGAATCTCCTAGTAGGAGTTTTCGCTGCACTTACCCCACCCCCAGCTGTCTGTGTACACGGAAACATCGCTGGAGGGATGGGGGCCCTACCTGGGAGAACACCAGGTCTCGGGCACATGGACTCTCCAAGAGAGCCAGCTGCATATCAATCTGTTGGATATGATGGCAGTGGAACTGGCATTGGAAAAGGTTTCTTCCAAAAGTCAGGGGCAAGGCGATATTGATACGGTCGGACAACTCGACAGTAGTATCATACAGAAATCGCCAAGGCGAGACCAAGTCACCCACACTATGTATATAAGTGTGGCACTTGATTCAATGGTGCAGGAATTACTCGGTTGTTTTTAAAGCAGCTCATATTCCTGGGCGATTGAACATTCTGGCGGATGCTTTGTCTCGCAGACAGAATTCTGCCAACAGAATGGTCTCTCAACCCTCCAGTTCTTCACAGGATCTTCGAGCATTGGGGCAAACCCAACGTGGACTTGTTCGCCACAAGGGAAAATGCTCAAATCCTGACTTATGTCTCGCCGATACAGATCCTAATGCCGTCGATACAGACGCTCTGGCGTTAAGCTGGAGAGGGATGCACGCTTACGCGTACCCACCCACCATTCTTCTACCAAAGATATCGGTGAAGATCAGGGAGGAACCGTGCCTGGTCCTGCTATAGCGCCATTTGGCCCAGCAGGGCGTGGTTCACGGATCTTCGAGGTCTGCGGGTGGAAAATCCAGTGCAGTTACCCGAGATTCCGAACATAATCTCCCAGGCCAAGGGACGCTTCCTACACGAGCGTCCCGAAATGTTATTGACTGCGGGGTTGTTGTCAAACAACATTCCACGTCGGAGGGCTTTTCTCGACATGCTGCAGATTTCATTGCAGCTGCGAGAGGGAGGTCAACCTTCAAGTCATATAACAACAGGGTTAACGGATTTGCAGACTGGTGTGAGGAAAAGGGTATTGCTACCTTTCATTCCACTATTCAGCAAATAGCAGACTCTGTGAGCTGTTCTTTTCAAGACTAGCTCCTGTCACAATTGCTGGATACAAGTCAGCTTTGGCATCAGTTATCCCTTGTCTAGCCAACAGGGATAGTCCAGAGGTGGCCCAGTTGAGTGTGATGGTGAAGGGAATGAGCAATCTCCGACCGAGACAACCGGTAGTCATTCCAGCCTGGAGTCTATCTTTAGTGCTTAATGTACTGGCCAAGCACCCTTTCGAACCGTTGCGTTCGGCTAGTCTAAAGCATTTGACTCTAAAGGCGGTCTTTCTATTGGCAGCTTCCTCAGCTAGAAGGCGCAGTTTGATCCATGCACTTTCAGCAGAGAGGGACCGATTTATTGTCTCCAGAGAGGGTCTGCGTCTACTGCCAAGAGCAGAGTTTATGTCAAAGATTCAATCTTTGAGATATCCCGGCAAACTGATCGTTATACCGAAACTAAGTAGGTTTGATCGTGATGCCAGTGTCTGGTGCCCAGTCCGTGCTTTGACTAAGTACAAAACGGACAGACTCGTTACGGTCGAATGATAGACATCTGTGGATCTGCCGTAAGGAGCCATATGGCGCCGCATCCGTGGATTCTATCTCTCGTCGGGTAGTCGAATGCATTCAAACTACCCATGAGATTACGACTGGGCACCAAGTGCAATGCGCCCTTAAGGGCACGATGTTAGAGGAATAGCCGCCTCTTCCGCCCTTTTACAATGGTGTTCCGTTTAAGGACATCATGGCTGTTGCACAATGGCACTGTGATGCTCATTCCCAGGCTAATATATGCAAAGAGCAGTTAACCCTCTTGGCATATTTGTGTTTTCAGGCGAAATGCATGTTCGTGAGTTCTCTCCCTTTTCTTAGGAGAAAAAGGGGGGGGGGCAGTGATGTGAATGTGATTCGGTTCCGTTAACTTGACGGCCCTTTTTAGGTCTCCGTTGGTCAAGTTTTTAAGTCTAACTCTTTCTCCAAGGGGCAAAAGTAGCATTTATGGCTTGCCCCTTCCCACCAGGTTACTGACCAAATCTGGTGTATATCAGAAGTAACAGAATGGTGAGTATTGATCGAAGGAGAATGAAGGAAATTTAAATTTCCCTTTCTCCGAGATCTAACAATACTCACCATTCTGTTACGGACCCAGCCTCCCAGCCCCACAGAGGCAAGCCATGGATTTCTCTTGTTTGGTGGCTATGCAAACAATATGAGCTCTATGGTAGACGGGTACTCGGCAGTTGGGAGCCGCGTACCTGGTTCCAAGGAGTCGGTAAAGCTTTCTAAGTCTATATTCCTAGAGCCAGCTGTCAGGGCCAGCTGTATATCAGAAGTAACAGAATGGTGAGTATTGTTAGATCTCGGAGAAAGGGAAATTTAAATTTCCTTCAGTTCTCTAGTTTGTAGGAGCATTGATGGATTCCAGACCAGATGGGTGGTGTGCCCAAATGAGGTAAATCTAAAGCCCTGTGACGTCATTGAACATCATCGTAATCAGCTAAGCGGCATGTAGGATGACCTCATGGTCATTACATCATAAATGATTCTATATGGTCCGTCGTTAACTCTTAATAGTCTGACACGTACGAATAGTATGTCGCTAGACTACTATTTAATAAACATGCTGTTGAATATTTTGAAACTAATTTGACTGAGCGCTGTTGCTGCCATAGGCAGCAACATGGCAGCAACATCACCCAGTCAAATTAGTTTCAAAATATTGAACAGATTACATGTACCTGTATAGTTTTCTGGAAATTAATAGTCAGGAAGTTCAGAGATCAATTGATCCCATCACGAGCGAGGTGTTGGTGGAGCTTAGCTAGAGATGGGCGAGGAATCACTAAAAATGGAAAGGTCTATTCATACTTTTAGCTTGGTGTTTGCTAATACAAGGCTTACTAGCCGCAGTTCATCATCATTACATTCAACCTGGTGTAGTACACCCAGGATCTTTGATCATTTGATAGTGCCGAAAGCATGGTTACATTAGGGCTGTAACAAACATTCATTGGTTCGGAAAATCGGTTCGCTTGAATGGGATTCGTGTGTTTCGTGAACCCTACATTTAAGTTAATAGACAAGCAATCTCAAAATGTCCTCTAAGTGTGACCCATATGACCATGAATGGAACTTAGCTGGCTATGACTCTTATATTATTTTTAGCTCACCTGCCCTGAAAGGCCAAGTGAGCTTACGTCGTGGCGACCGTCCGTCGTCCGTCCACTTTTCCTTTAAACGACTTTCTCAAGAACAGCTGGGCCAATTTCAATTATATTTGCCAGGAAGCATCCTTAGGGCATAGGGATCCAACTTTGTTCAAATGAAGCCGATCGACCAAGTAGGCCGGCGGCCATCTTGGATTTTGTCCGATCTTTAGAAACGTCTTTAAAAATCTTCTTCGAAACCGCTTGAGGGATTGAAGGAAACCTGAAATATGATCTATGGCAAGAGCTCAACCAAGTTTGTCCAAGAGAACTTAATTGGTCAAATGGTTCCGTGGCCATCTTGGTTGACCTAGTTTTAGTGAAAATAACTTCTCCAGAACCGCTGAAGGGATCAGGCCGAAATTTGGCAGATATTATTAGGGACTAAGGGCCAGTAAAGTTTGTTCAAGATGTGTGGCGGCCATCTTGGATCATTTTCCCTCCAAAAGCTCCCATACTATAGCAATGGGAAATTTAAGATATCTTCCTCTCGAGAACTACTGGGCCGAATTCAATTATATTTGGCATGAAGCATCCTTAAGGCATAGAGATTCAAGTTTGTTCAAACGAACCCGATCGGCCAATTTGGCCAGCAACCATCTTGGATTTCGGCTGATTTTTAGGAATGGTTTTAAAAATTTTCTCCGAAACCATTTGAGGGATCGATTCATAACTCACTTTAGGCCAAGAGCTGAACCAATTTTGTTCTAGGGACCTTGATTGACCAAATGGTTCAGCAGCCATCTTGGATGACCTAGTTTTCGCAAAAACTACTTCGTCCCCAGAACCACTGAAGCGATCAGGCCGAAATTTGTAATATATAATTAGCGACTAAGGGGCCATTAATGTTGGTTCGTCAGAAAACATGGCCGCTGTGGACCAATCAAAATATAGTGTGTTTGGCAGCCATATTGGATTTATTTATTTGATGGATTTGAGGCCGAAATTCGTTTTCTATAGGTTTTTGGGTATTCTGATCTCAAATTTGCCATTTTCGAAACTGTTGGAGAAACAGTTTGGCAGCCATATTGGATCATTTTCCTGCCAAAAGCTCCCATACTAAAGCAATGGGAAATTTAAAATGTCTTCTCGAGAACTAATGGGCCGATTTGAATTATATTTGGTAGGAAGCATCCTTATGGCATAGAGATTTCATTTTGTTCAAACGAAGCCGATCAGCCAATTTGGCTGGTGGCCATCTTGGGTTTCGACCGATTTTTAGAAATGTCTTTAAAAATCTCCAAAACCGTTTGAGGGATCAATTCAGACCTCATGTAATATTATCTAGGGCAAGAGCTCATGCAAGTTTGTTCACGGGAACTTGATTGACCAAATGGTTCAGCGGCCATCTTGGATGACCTCGTTTTCGCAGCGATCAGGCAGAAATTTGTGATATATGATTATGGACTAAGGGCCATTAAAGTTTGTTCAAGAGAAGTTGATCCGTTAAAAAACTGGCCGCTATGGGCCTATCAATATATAATGGCCATATTGGATTTTCTTATTTGATTGAGTTTGACGCCGAAATTGGTTTTATGTATGTTTGTGCATATTGTGATTTCAAATTTGTCATTTTCGAGACTGTCAGATAAATGGTTTAGAGGCCATCTTGGATCATTTACCCGCCAAAAACCCCAAGTTTGTTCAAGGGAACTTGATTGGCCAAATGGTTTGGCGGCCATCTTGGATAACCTATTTTTTGCCAAAACAACTCCAGAACCACTGAGCGGATTGGGCCGAAATTTGGGAGATATGATTAGGCGCTGAGTGCCATTAAAGTTCACAAACTCATTTAAAAGACTACTCCTAAACCACCCATTAACAATTTTGACAAAAATGCACAGTGCTCCAGGTGAGCGACACGGGCCCCTTGGGCCTCTTGTTTAGCATTTGTTGTCAGAACTTGTCATTTGTGTTTTTCTACTATTTAGCCAGTAAAGCCACATACCTTTAAATGTTATTTTCTGTTAGGAGTAATCTTTCGCATACATTAGCGTATTAAAAACGATCGTGAACGAGTTCATGGTTCCGACATCCATATCGTGGACCAGTTCGGTTCGTGAAAATCTTCACGAACCTCAGCCCTAGTTTACATGTCAATGCCCATCTTACATGTCTTGTAAATGTTCCAGTATTCAGACGTGCCCAGATTTGCCTGTCATGTCTGTTGCTGGAGAGTCAAAGAAAATCCACCTCTCACATGTGACATGCAAAGGGATGACTGATTAAATATGTTCTAAATTTTAAAAAGATACAGATGGGGAGGCAATGACTGAAAATATGTTGAACATAATTTTCCTGGAAGTCAAATTGCCTAAGGCAGCAGTGGCTTCCAGTTATATTCTTTTCAAAATTTTCAACGACTTTCCCTCTCACCCCCCCCCCCCCCCCCATGGTGTTGAACACAACAGTTAAAACCAAATTCTACCTGTCGTTTGGAACAGTTGAATTTAAGTTTTAAACATTTCAACCATGGCAATTACTCAAGTAACTATGTTTATTTTGCAAAACTGATGATTATATTTTTTAAACATAGAACCGTACAAGCCTACTAGTGGCTTAACCAAATTAGTTTCATGACCTGAATTAACACATATTAACCCTTTACTGGTCAAATTTGGTCAAGAAAATCAAAATATTTGTTTATTGAATGTCCATTTGAAGGCCAAGAGAAGGCTTTTTGGAACTTTACCACTGCGATGACTGGCTCCGTTATCAAGCCAGCCATTCCATAGATAAATTGTCTAAAATACATGTAATCTCTTGTCATGTACATGGACATTCCTTGAGACCACTGCAGAGGACAGTCTTGGTCGGTTTGACCATTAAAGGGTTAAAGTGTGTGAGAATTATACACATGCTCACAAATATTTAATTATTATCTTCATGTTATTCCAGGTTAACGGCACAGAAACACAAGTTGAGGATATGTGCGTATGCCCACCAACTGAGGATGCTTCACTTGAATTTCCGGTTACTAATTTGTACGAATTGGAGGGCCGTGTGTTCACAGAAAGTTGGTCCATTCCATATCGACGAGAGGAATCTCTGGGAAAATGCTTATTGTCTGCAATACGCTTAGCTGATGCTGGTACATGTTTGTTTATAATCTATTAAATAATAATACCTTAAAGTAATAATACTATACAGGAATAGGGGTCAAAATACATGTAGGCCATGTATACTACTATATATACATGTAGTAAATGGCTGTTGCATGTAATGTTGGGCAGGTATGTTAACCCTTTAATATTCAAATCAGCTTTGGCAGTGGTCTTGGAAAATGTCCATTTGCAGACCAAGAGAAGACTACTTGTGAAAATTTATCACTGGAATGACTGGCTCGATAACCGAGCCAGTATTCCAGTGATAATTTTTTTAAATAGTCTTCTCTTGGTCTACCAATGGACATTTTTAATGAGAAAATTTAATTTTTCACAAATAATTTTGATGGTTAAAGGTTTAAATAGCGGATTTTTTTACTCGCTTTACCACTCAAGCTGGGCAAATAAACAGCTTTTGTGGTGGTCTTGAGAAATGTCCGTTTACAGATGAAGAGGAGACTGAAATTACTACTTGAATGACTGACTCAATAACCAAGCCAGCCAGTCATTCCACTGTTAAATTTTCAAAAATTATCTCTTGGTCTCCAAATGGACTTTTGCTATAAGAAAATTAAAATGTTCTGGAACAGATTTGATAGTTAAAGAGGTAATGGTCAAGATCTATTGGTACAAAAAAAAAATCGGCAAATTTTGCTTCAGTTATTCTCCATTTGCATGCCAAGAGAAAAATCATTTGTGAAAGGTGAAACATTTTCAAAAATTATTTCTTGTGATTGCAAATGGCCATTCCTGAAGACGACTGCAGAGGCAGGTTTTGGCCTGCTTAGTCATTAAACAGTTAACATGTGTTTACAGCCAGAATCACAGCTGTTAGCACGTTATCGTAAACTTTCGCATTTTGTCCCATCTCCCCGCAGAATGTGTCCAACACGATGTAAATATCATCTGGCAATCTGAAATCATTTGTGTAACGTATATACCGGTATACAAAGTTAATTGAATTCTACAAAAATGTTTCATACATGTAGGCGTACTTATCGTACATGAGCTACCCATATGATTGCTGATTACAAGAAGACATTTATATTTGACTGTGTCCTCGGAGTTGGGGGGAGAATGGCAAAAGTTGGTTCAATACATTGCGCTTTGTTACGGTGTGTCTATGTAGTACGCCAATATCAAATTTGCACCGTTGACCAATGGCGTGAGGAACAATATTCATTTTTGATATCAGCATGCCTGTTGGTCAACAGCGCGGTTCCAATATCAAATTTGATATCGGTACGCCCGTTGGTCAATGGCGCAGGCAACCAATATTAATTTCAATATTGGCGCGCCCATTGCTCAACGGTTTTGAGACCAATGTCAAATTTGATATTGTCATGTCCATTGGTCAATGGTTCAGGGGCACCTGTTAGTCAATGGCACATGGATCAATATCGAATTTGATGTCAGCGCACACTATATCAAATGTTATATTTGCGTCGATTTGAAACAATATCAGGCTGGATAAATTTCTGAATCCCCTCTATTGAGTCAGGCGTTATATGAAGTTTGATATTATCTGTTCTATATTACATTATTATTGCAACGGTCTAATTATTTATTGTTCCAGTTGATTCAAGAGTTAATTTTTTTAAATGTAATATTACAGAAGTAAGGTTTATTGTGTTTAGTTATTGTGTTCATCAATATCTGGTCAATAGTTTCCATTCATTTCACTTATGATATTCTCACACCTCTGGAGCCAATACAACCGTATGCAACACTTGAGTAGATGTCTATATATACATTTTGCATTTGTAAGGCCTGAGCGAATAAAAAGTGAACTTGACTATTAATAAGGCTTGATACAAGCAGGCAATCAGAAATTTCTGTAAAATCCGACTGTTTCATATCGGCGCGAATATAGCAATTGATATTGGTCCCTGTGCCGTTGTCCAATGACGCAAATTCGATATTCGTGTGTTACATGTACTGTACATCTGTATGTTTATGTGTCTGAAGCTGTATCTAAAAAACTACTGATCCAATTGGGATCAAGTTTTAACACAACGAGGGATCTTGTCATGAAAGAGGATTTTCAGACTGGTAGGGATCCGAATAATAAACTGACTCATTTCGGGTCATCTTCCGGAATCTGTGGATAACTCTGAAACTGTTTGTCAGATTTCGCTGTGACCATCAACTAGGATTCCATAACTTTGTTTGATCTGGAAAATCAAAAAAATATGAACATTCTTTAACTGTCTCGCTGGTGCAAGCCTCCAAACAATAATTTCAATGAGTTAAAACTTGACTTGCTGAATATTTTGAAAACAATTTGACTGAAAGTTGTTGGTGGTTTAGCCACCAACAACTTTCAGTCAGATTTTTTCCAAAATATTTAGCATGTCCAGAGATATAACCCCTGGAATTTGTTGTCTGCAAAGAGTAATGGAAGGCCTTGGCAAAAGTTTGCAATCTCTGATTTCGCTTGT
Source organism: Chaetoderma sp. LZ-2023a (assembly GCA_034401795.1). Taxonomy (NCBI): domain Eukaryota; kingdom Metazoa; phylum Mollusca; class Caudofoveata; order Chaetodermatida; family Chaetodermatidae; genus Chaetoderma; species Chaetoderma sp. LZ-2023a. The sequence continues at coordinate 113,719,472 of CM067369.1, forward strand.
TTCTTTTTTAGGTTTGTCTGACTCTGATGAAAACTGTAAGCGTTTTATTGACAGGTGTATGCCAGAGGCATTCACAAAGGTATATATATAATATAATTGTTGCTCAATGTTTAAAGTGCTTGGATCGATTAACAAAATAAGCAACCATTTAATTGAATTAAGAAAATATTAAGATTAATTTTTCATTCCTATAAGGTTTACCTGGCATTACTTAACTGTTGGTATCAAGAAATAATATGAATTGTGCAACATTACTATACAATATGGTTGTCTACATGTAAATGATCAGTGTTTCTCATGACATCTGACTTTTGGAGGTCCCAGGGACACCACACCCTGACATCTGGTGGTCCCTAGCTGAAATCTTGGCGTTCTAAAACTGAAATCTGATGTTCCCAAGAAATATTTCTCATCCATATTAAAATTGCAAGGTACCAAGGTCTCACAATTCACCTTTCCAGAGTATCCGTTCATCATCAGACCTCGTATGACGGTCATAATCAGCTCACCAAATCTCAAACAGTCCGACACGTTGCATGAATTGTATATCTTTGTAATTATTTGCTATTTAATAAACATGCTGTTGAATATTTTGAAACTAATTTGACTGGGCGCTGTTGTTGCCTTAGGCAGCAACAGCACTCAGTCAAATTAGTTTCAAAATATTCAGCAGCGTGCCTGTGTAGTTTTTTGGAAATTGATAGTCAGGGTGTTCAGAGATCGCTCGATCCCAACACGAGTGAGCGGTGGGTGGGGCTTAGCTACAAATGGGCGGGGCATAGCTAAAACCGGAACGGTCCATTATGAATTATGGTAGTCCTATGCTAGCTTTTGTAGGTATTTATGTGCAAGCGCCTATTAAGCTAGTTATTATTTAATAACCATACAAGATTTTCAGGGCTCCCTGGAACCCACTGCCACTACTTTTGCGGGTCCCAGTCTGCATTTTGGGGTTAATTACCCTCAAAAGGTCCCTTATGAAAATCCCTGTACATGATAGGAATAAAAGAAAGTGATCTTATAATCTGTTATAGGCAAGCTGTGGTATCTGTATCTGTGCTAATACTGGGCAAAATTCATACTGATCATCACGCCCAGGGTGTTGAAAGCTATTTTTTTTTTCAACCTTCAAGCATTATGTACGTACTCTGTACATGTAAGAAGAATATATTTTCTGCTGAATTTCTTGAAAGCACTTTAACTGGGAGCATCAAGCTGCCTTATCTTAACACTTTAGTGGTAAATATTGGTTTAAAAATCAATATATTTGGTTTTTAGCTCAATGTTATGAAGCAAAACGAGCTATTGTGATACCTTGCGCGTCGTGCGGTCGTTGTCATCTAATTTGTGTATTGCTGAACTTATCAATTCATATCTCATGTTTGGTCAATCATACTGAATCCAAACGCGGAGAGACATGCTTCCATATAATGCTAGAGCATCACACAATGATGTTGCTGTCATAGGTTAAAGAGCAAGGTCACTGTGACTTTTGTAAAAACTTAGTTCAACATTAACATTTTCCATTTAGCTCACCTAAGCAGTTCATATCTCATCCATAGTTAGTCATACTGATCCCAAACTTGGACACATGCTTCCGGATAATGAGAGGGCATCATGCAATGAGTTTGGGATTAAAAGGTCAAGGTCACTGGGACATTAGTGAAAACTGGGTTTTTTTAAATATTAACATTTTGCATTATTAATAGGTCAACAAATTAGTCTTTTACGGGTCAATATCACAATGATATTGACGTTTGATCTTTCATACAACAACGTCATCAATTAAGCGTTCCTGATGAACTTAGCTCTGTCATTCATGACATAATTGGTTATGATATCATCCTACACGTCACATAGTTGATTATAATGTCATGTGATTGACTGACAAACTGGATTCCTCCATTAATATACTACTATGCTGGAATACATGTACCATATTTATTCTAATTTTCCCGCCCCTCCCAATTATACCGCCCCCATGTTCTTGAGAATGGTGAAAAAAGAAAATTACCAATAGTAAGAAATAATAAATCTGCTGTCATCTAGTCTTCAAAAAAGAAAAACATCCAGAAAAAATAAAACATGCAGCAACATTTTGGTCATTTTCGTGAATACATGCGCAAAAAGATCTTTTTTCGTCAGCTTAACCTGTCGTTCAATGACAGAGCGTCTAACGCTGTTGTTGAATTGGCATTAAGATACAGCTATAAATTTTCTACTGTATAGTTGAACGCATCACAAACTAGCCTCCAGTCAATTTGACCAATGCCTAAATTGTTTCTGATCAGTATCTTGCCATTCAGTGATAGAGCTGCTAATGGGAATTATGCGTTGAGATATGGCTATGGCATATTTTCCTATGTATCAGTGAATGCATCACAAATGTGCCTCCATCCAATTTTTTACAACGGATAAATCATTTGTTCCTAACTTCGCTAAATGTCACCTTTATGTCCTAAATAAAGCCTCTGAATAAGCCTATTGTGAAACGAGTAGTTTTTATGCATATTTGAGCAAATTTAGTAGAAATTGCATGGAATACTATAATTATATACTGATTCAAGGCGACAGAAAACCATTCTAATTTCGTGATATTTTTTTCAAACTTTTTCCACCCTAATTAACCCACTCCCTTTGGTGACCGCTTTCCGGGCCGGGCGGTATAATTAGAATAATAAATATGGTAGATCTGTTTTGACTACATAAACGTCACATATTGAAATGAGAGCCATTGTTGCATGTGTAATATATATATGGTTTTGTTGCAGTTATTGACGGCTGGCGCAGTGCATCGCTGGGGGCCAGAGATCCAGGAAGGCATATATTCTATGTTGACTTTGCTGATTGACCTTATCATTGCTAGACTCAAGCATATGCCTGTGCCCGTTGAGCTCCTTGATATGCTTACACTGGTAATACTCTTTAGATAATAACCAGCGGCCATAATTCATTACACCTTCCGCCCTTTCACCGATAAATCCCTGAAAAAGTATATTCTGTACGATATTTATACTTATATTGTTAAAAATTTTGAAATTAATTTTACTGGAAGACGTTTCTGCCTAAGACAGCAATGGCTTCAGTCAAATTAATGTTACAAATATTCAAGTTTTCCAATATTATTGCTTTGAAAATGCTTCCTTGTAAGGACACAGCATCACGCAGTGACCTTGGAGTTAAAGGGGCAAAGGCCAAGGTCATTGACCTTGTAAAAAAACTAGTTTATTCATCATTAACATTTTCCATTTAGCTCAACTTAGTGTATATCTCGTCTTTGGTTAATCATACTGGATCCAAACTGGAACACAAGCTTCTTTATAATGACACAGCTTCATACTTTTTTCAACATATTAACATTTTTTATACGCCCGCGTAAGCAGGAGTCATATTATATGATGGCGCTCGCCGTCCGTCCGTCTTGCCATTCGTTCGTGCATCCGCTTGTCTGATTTCTTGTCCGTGGCAGGTCTCGAAGAGTTTTGAACCTACACTCACAATTTTGTTTTCAGTAGATGTGTCAGGGATAGATGAAGTGAAGTGATTTGATTTCGGCAAAATCTGCCCATATTTGCCAGAGTTATCTCCCCTGAAACGCTAAAATTCGTCAAAATTTTCTTGTCTGAGCCATATCTCAAAGATTTTTTAACCTACACTCGCAATTTTTTTTCAGCAGATGTGTTAAGGATAGACGAAGTGTCATGATTTTGATTCGACAAAGTCCACCCATATTCGCCAGAGTTATCTCCCTTGAAAAGCAAAAATTTGTCAAAATTTTCTTGGTCGGTCCAGATCTCGAAAAGCTTTAAACCTACGCTCCCAATTTTTTGTTCAGCAGATGTTTTACGGATGGACGAAGGGTATTAATGTCATTTCGGCAAAATCTGCCTAAATTCGTCGTAGTTATCGCCCTTGAAACATAAAATTCATCAAAAATCTTGTAATTCTAATGATCAATGCAGCTGTGAAGACTCAAGATTTTTAGTGATGTCTTTTTTGCCGTGAATTCCAAAATGTGTACCTAATACATGTAGAAGTCTTTCTCAGAAAATTTTCAAAGACAAACTGTTCACATTTAGCAAGTATGCCTGTGGGCGTATGTTGACTTTTCACTAAAACTGTTGTTCTCATTTGACTCAACTTATCAGTTCATATCGCAACTTTGTTAAATCATACTGGACCCAAATTTGGACACATGCTTCCATGTAATGAGAGAGCATGCATGCATAATGACCTGGAGGTCAAAAGGTCATGGTCACTGTGACATTGGTAAAAACCTTTTCAATATTAACATTTGCATTTAGTTCAACTTAGCAGTTCATATCTTTGTTTATAAGTATATTGTATCGAATCTTGGACACACTTCCTTATAATTGTAGGGCATCATACAATGAGGTTGGGGTCACAAGAGCAAAGGTCAAGATTAATGCGACATTGGTAAACAGATCTGTTCTGTAATATTTCCAATGATAACCCATAATAGGTTGCCTTATATGTTTTAAGAAGACATATGGTAACCTAAACCTTAGAAAGCTCATTGATGTCTGTACTAAAAGCAACAGATTAACGTAACCCATTTCAGGTCTCCTAAAATATATTACGGCAACCTCATGGAGAACGGTTCAACTGGTTGCCATTACAGCACTGGCCTCAGGCCTGGTAGTAACTTTAGGGGGTTTTCAGCATTAACATTTTGTTCGTTTCAACTTAGCAGTTCATATAGATCTCATGTTTGTTTCAACTTAGCAGTTCATATAGATCTCATGTTTGTTTCAACTTAGCAGTTCATATAGATCTCATGTTTGTTTAATCTTCCTCGACACAAACTTGTACACATACTTCCTTATAAGGAGAGGACACAAAGCAAGGAGCTTTGGGATCGATAGGTCACAGGTCATGGTTATTGATAAGTATATTGATAAGCCTTCTATATTTATTTTACTTTTGAAGAGTCAAACCTCATAGTTCATTGCAAAGTCGTAAAGTAGAGCTTCATGGTTGCATTGCAAGCACATTTCTGGTTCTAATATATTGTCCGTAATAATTAACATTATGTCCACTCTTGAAACATGTTTATCTAAAATGTTTGGATCCGGGGGATATGCCGTCTTCTGATGGCTGTTGTTTGGATTAAGCCTTTAACTCTAACCCTTTAACACTCATATCAGCCGAAAATGGGTTCTGCCGTGGTCTTGAGAAATGCTGGAATGACTGGCTCGATAACCCAGCCAGTTATTTCTGTGGTCAATTTTTAAAAATAGTCTTCTTTGTCTGCAAATCAGCATTTTCTTAGGGAAAATTGAAATATTCTTTAACAAATTTAAGGCCTAACGGGTTAAAAATGAGAAAATAATGTTTATATATTATTTATGTATCTTTTTCAGGCATTCCGGCCAGACTGTGAGTATCATTACAAAAATAAAGGCCGTCGAACGGATCGTGTGAGCAAGGATGAAGCGACAGACTCGGATAATGCTTATGCTGTGTGTGCTGCCGGTGGAACATATAGCTGGCTGGTTAATCTTATTAATAGGGTAAGTAGTTACAGGTACATTGCTACATGTATCGTGCTACGTGGTGTGCCTTTCATGGCAGAGTGCGCCAAATCTGGCCTCTACAGTGTTCTTTAGAAATATTCATTCTCAGTCCAACAGTCCAAGAGATTATTTTTGAAAATATACCACTGGAATGACAGTCTGGCTCGATAACCATGCCAGCCATTCCAGTGGTAAATTTCCAAAAACTAGTCTTCGTTTGGCATGCACATGAACATTCAGTAAGCATATATAAGTGTTAGTCGTCAATGCACTGAATCATATATACTAACTTTGAACTCACTGGGCTTAAAAATAAGAGCAACACATTCCAGTTAAAATTATTTCAAAATATTAAACTGCTAACCTGTATGGTTGCTTAGACACCATACTGGCAATCTAATTCCAGCCTTAGTATTGCATCATGGAAGTATTGGGTTTTGAATATATACACATAAACAAATTTTCTAAACCTGAGACTGTTTGTTAGCTCACCTGGCCTGAAAGGGCAAGTGAGCTTATGCCGTGGCGACCATCTGTTGTCCGTCTGTCAACTTTTCCTTTAAATGACTTCTTCTCAAGAACCACTGGGCCGACTTCAATTATATTTGGCAGGAAGCATCCTTAGGGCATAGGGATCCAACTTTGTCCAAATAGAGCCGATCGGCCAATTTGGCCAGTGGCCATCTTGGATTTTGGCCGATTTTAAGAAACGTCTAAAAATCTTCTCCGAAACTGCTTGGGGGATTGATGCAAACGTCATGAAATAGGATCTAGTTAAATGTAACCGACATAAGCAGTTTGTACCAGTTTGTACAGCACAGAAATAATGTAACATGTTTCCAAAAGAAAATAACAAGCGCTGTAACATGACTGTTGAATATTTTGAAGATAATAGGATTGGAAGCCATTGCTGCCGGTCTGACAAATCAGCAATGTCTTCCAATTCAATACACCTTCCCCACATTGACGTCATTGCTCCGGGATTCCCCCCCAATCCACACTCAGAGCAAAACTGTTTGCGTTTAACGCTGCCATCAAGCAGCTGACCCGCATTGAGTTACTATTGCGCTAAAATACACTGCAATTTAAGCTGTTCCTATAATAAACTAAAATCACTATATTATTTAAAGCATGCATCATTCGAAAGCGTATTCAATTGCCTAAACATTAATGCATCATTTTTTATTTTTGTAAAATTTTCACGGAGTTATTTGCGTAGATAAAATATACCATTATACCTAGATTCATTAAATCAAGTGGACATTAGGGGCTTTTTTAAAATTACAATCAATTGTATTAAATTTTACAAAACTATAAAGACGAATACAGAAATGTGTAGAAAATTAAGAGATTTCTTTGTGTTTTTCTGTGTGCCTATTTACTGTTTATTTTCTGGAATTACTGGATTTACTATGGAAAGAGCCTCTGATTCTCAGGTCGTATTCTTTCATGTTATTTCTCTAGCTATATGGAGACTTATGTCGCTGAAATTTCGTCTGTGTTGCATGTCCCATTTTCTGACCTCAGAACTGGGACGTGTGGTTACAACGAAATATGCCAGATAAGATCGCCTCCTTTAAATCCCAACGGCGATCGGGCAGTAATATGAAACTAGGCGTTGGCTTACAGTTTTTTAACACTAAAAATCGGCTTACGTCGTTCAACCGTATGGGTCGAGCGGGTGACGTCACACCCTTTTATTTCTCAGATTATTTTGGTGACAGAAATTTGTCATTAATTCGGGCATCTTATTCTTTGTGCTGCGTGCGTTTTGTGCCAGAAACTTTAGAAATCTGTCAAGTTTTGCATGTAATCATGATCTGTTTGCATTGATCAATGATTTTAAAAATCTTGATTACGATGTGTGGTGTGCGGTTTTACCGTGATCTGCAGTATGTTAATTCATTTTGTTGTTCCTTCACGTATCGTTTTGGCCTTCGTTTGAGTAGTATAATTTTGAAATTAATTCTTAAATATACTGCTAATGCATTCGATATGGCTCCTGGTTCGGTGTTTATACATCCTTCAGGATCAATTTATGGGTGTATTATTGACCCGCTATCGTTCTTGTCTCTGATACAAGTCTGTAGGACAATCTCTCTGTGTCCAGTATGGACCCTGTCCTTGGACAGGGGTGTGGACTGGGTACCGAGGGGGCCATCTCGTATGGCTCCCTAGCAGTCCCGTCGGGCTCCGGCCTGGCGGGTACTGCTTCACTGCGTTCACCTCCAGGTGGTCCAGTATCGGTAGCCGGTCCGTCGGGCATTGAAGCCGGGATGGCTCCAGTGCTTCTTCATCCGGTGACGACTCTTCGGGGTCTGAGGATGAGGAGGCCGAAGAGGAGAGGTTGTTGCGGCCTGAGATACCGCGGGTGGAGAGCATGGCGGTCGATTCCGTCTTGGACGGAACCACCCTCCATCTGTCTGGCTTGGCGCAAGCCATGGCAGTCACTCCACCCGTGGTTGAGGCCACACCGATACTGGGCACCCATCCAGTGCTGGGTTGGTTTGCCACCAACCGACACGGTGATGGGTGTTGCTGGCTAGGCTTGGTACTCACCTATCTCGCCTGGTCCAGCGGCACACGTGGGGTGCCATTGGTGCCCGTATATGGGCATGGTTCCATAACCGCTACAGGTCCGCACGGTTTTCCGTGCGGGCCTACTCCATTGAACTTGTTTCATGGGGTGGCGGCGGAACCGGTGTTGCTGGCTTTCCAGCAGTGGCTCCTTGCCGGGAGGCCACTGCTGGTAGACCCATGAATACATCAACGGGTGATGTGTTCACGGGTGTGTCTTCTTCGGAGACGAACTGGTTCGATGCTCTGGCTTGGCTAGCCAGGGTGGACCTGTCCGTGGTTTTGGCCATGACCGAGGAAGACATACCCTGTCCATCGGTTGCGTCGATTTAGACGGGGGTCTTGCCCGCGGCTCGGATTCAGTCCATTGGACTGGATGCAAGGTTCAAGGAATTGCTTGAGGCTATTTACGCCAAGCAACCCTTGACCAAGGGCCAGCTCCCTGCGGCCTCTAGGGAGGTGCGGGCAAGGTGCCGTATCCCCAGGGGTGAGTACGAGCGGTATGGTGTGGTACCAATAGTCACTGAGGATGACCGTTGGGTTCTTGGGGTCCAGAGTGCTGGAACAGGTAGTCCCGCTCAGGCGCTTGTGGACAAGTCCCAAGCACACAATGAGGAAGTCCTGTCCCTTTGCGATGAGGGAGTGAGGGCAGCAATGAATGCTGTCAATCACTCCTATCGCTTGCTTCAGTCTGTGTGGGCTGAAGCTGGGGAAGGCCACCCTGTGCCACCTGTTGTGCTTTCTTACGTTAATGACGGCCTTGTGCTGTCGATGGACATGTTGGCCAGGGTACAGGCATTTGTAACCAAGTCCAGAAGGCAGACCATATGCGTCCGGCTACGGCTGTAGCATCTTTGGAGCCAAGCCAGCTCATTCTGCTCTTGCTGGGCCTTCTCAGCTGCCTGCGGCTAAGAAGGCGAGGATGGTTGTGGAGGCTCCTGCCCACCATAGTAGTGGCCCTGATCGGCCGAGAGGCAGGAAGGACAAGGGTAAGTCCTCCAAGGGCGGACAGAAGGGAGCTGATAGTATCTGAGGGTATGGTAGCTCCCTTCGTATCCATCTGGACCGCGCCTGTGTGAACAGCGGTGCCAGTTAGACCAGTCAAGCAAGACCAAAATGGTTCTCGTTAAAGAGGGGGGGGGTGGGGTGGGGTGTGCGGATCGCGAGGCAGGCACCTGCATTATGCGTCAATGCGCCTATAGTGGATGGAAGGCTCATGCGTGTCGTTGAGGCTTGGCAAGGTGTGACGTCAGACAGTCTGGTCCTGTGATGGATGTCCCAGGGGTACATGCCAGAGTCTTGGGATTTCCCGCCACAAAATCTGTCTTTGGCACCTGTCTGAACTCCCGTTCCAAGGGAGACAAGCAAATTAGAAGCCATTCAAAACGAAGTGTCCGGATTGCTTCTGAAGGGAGCAATAAAACCAGCAAACCAGGGCACTCCAGGCTTCTATCCAAACATGTTCCTTGTTCCAAGAGTACAGCGGGGGATGGGGGTTGGAGACCCGTACTCAATCTCAGGCCATTGAATTGGTTTATCCATACGCCTCGGTTTCAGATGGAAACTCCGAGATCGGTAATGGCAGGATTGAGGAAAAGAATGTGGTGTGTGTCAATCGATCTGAAAGATGCATATTTCCATATTCCAATGAACAGGGGTTGTCACAGGTTTCTTAGATTCGCATTTCAGAATCAGGTATGGGAGTTTGTAGTCCTCCCATTCGACCTGTTGACAGCCCCAAGGGTTTTCACCAGAGTGGTCCTAGCGGTGACAGCGTTTCTCAGAAGAGAGAATGTGGCGCTTCACACCTACACCGACGATTGGCTTATCAAGGCGGACACGCCAGCCAGGTTAGGAGTGGATACTGCTCTGACTCTGAAATTGCTTTCAGATCTAGGCTGGATAGTCAACAGGGAGAAATCCGAGTTGACGCCCACTCAACACTTTATTTATTTGGGGAGGCGATTCGATCTCGAGGAAGGCATGGTTTGCCCGTCAGAGCCCAGAGTGGTGTCTGTTAGCCATCCTCAAGAGTTTTCGATTTGGAAACCACATTCAGGCGAGGAGGTTTCTGCAGATGCTGGGCATGATGGTCTCCATGGAGCAGGTAATCCTGTATGCTGCTCTGATGCGAAGACCTATCCAGTTGTATCTGATGTCTCTGTGGAAGCAGAGAACAGAACCCCTGTCAAAGCTGGTACCAGTTTTGGAGCCAATAATGTTGTATCTTGTATGGTGGAATGAGCATCAGAATCTCCTAGTAGGAGTTTCACTTCACCTACCCCACCCCCAGCTGTCCGTGTACACGGATGCATCGCTGGAGGGGTGGGGGCCCTGCCTGGGAGAGCACCAGGTTTCGGGCACATGGACTCTCCCGGCGAGTCAGCTGCATATCAATCTGTTGGAAATGATGGCAGTGGAACTGGCATTGGAAAAGTTTCTTCCAGAAGTCAGTGGCAAGGTGATATTGATACGGTCGGACAATTCGACAGTAGTATCATACATAAATCGCCAAGGCGGGACCAGGTCACCCACACTGTGTATGAAGGTGTGGCACTTGATTCAATGGTGCAAGAATTCCTGGGCGATTGAACATTCTCCTGAATGCTTTGTCTCGCAGATAGAGAATACTGCCAACAGAATGGTCTCTCAACCCTTCAGTTCTACACAGGATCTTCGAGCATTGGGGCAAACCAAACGGGGACTTGTTCGCCACAAAGAAAAATGCTCAAATCATGACTTATGTATCGCCGATTCTAGATCCAAATGCCATCGATACAGACGCTCTGGCGATAAGCTGGAGAGGGATGCACTCTTACACGTATCCGCCTACCATTCTTCTACCAAGGGTTTTGGTGAAGAGGAGGGAGGAGCCGTGCCTGGGCCTGCTAATAGCGCCATTTTGGCCAAGCATGGCCTGGTTCACAGATCTCCGGGATCTGCTGGTTGACAATCCAGTGCAGCTGCCCGAGATTCTGAACATAATCTCCCAGGCCAAGGGCCGCTTCCTACACGAGCGGCCCGAAATTTTCAAATTGATTTTATCAAACAACGTTCCACATCGGAAGGCTTTTCTCAACAGGCTGCAAGTTTCATCGCAGCCGCGAGGAGGAGGTCAATCTTCAAGTTAACCACAAGGTTAACAAATTTGCAGAGTGGTGTGAAAGAAAGGGTATTGATCTCTTTCAATCCACTATTCAGCAACTGGCAGACTTACTCTGTAAGCTGTTCTTTACAGGACTGGCTCCTGTCACAATTGCTGGATACAAGTCGGCTTTGGCATCAGTTATCGCGTGTTTAGACAACAGGGATAGTCCAGAGGTGGCCCAGTTGAATGTGATGGTGAATGGAATGAGCAATCTCCGACTGAGACAACCGGTAGTCATTCCAGCCTGGAGTCTATCTTTGGTGCTTAATGTACGGGCCAAGCACCCTTTCGAGCCTTTGGGTTCGGCTTGTCTAAAGCATCTGACTCTAAAGGCAGTTTTTCTATTGGCAGCTTCCTCAGCAAGAAGGCGTAGTGAGATCCATGCGCTTTCAGCAGAGAGGGACCGATTTATTGTCGCCGGAGAGGGTCTGCGATTGCTGCCAAGAGAAGAGTTTATATCAAAGAATCAATCTATGAAATATCCTGGCAAACCGATCATTAGCTCACCTGGTCTGAAAGGCAAGTGAGCTTATGTCGTGGCGACCATCCGTCGTCCGTCCGTCCATCAACTTTTCCTTTAAAATGACTTCTCAAGAACCGCTGGGCTGATTTCAATTATATTTGGCAGGAAGCATCCCTAGGGCATAGAGATTCAAGTTTGTTCAAATGAAGCTGATTGGCCAAAATATAAGATGGCCGCCGACCAAAAAAAGCCGAGTTTTAGAAACACACTAAAAAATCTCCAAAACCGCTGGAGGAATTGATTAAAAACTCATAACACATCATCTATTGCAACGGTAGACCCAAGTTTGTTCACGGCAACCTGATTGGCCTATTTACCTGGTGGCCATCTTGGATGACCTAGTTTTCGCGTTAATGACTTCTCCCGAACCGCTGAAGGAATAGGTCTGAAATTTGGTAAATGTGCTTAGGGACCAAGGCCCATTCAACTTTGTTCAAGGGAAGTTCTTACATTAAAAAACACAGCTGCCATCAACCAATCAAAATTTAGCGTTTGTTGGTCATATTCGCTTTTTTGTATTTGATGTATTTTGTTGGCAAAAATTGCTTTATATATGCTTATCAGTGTGGCGAGTTCAAATATGCCACTTTCGAGACTGTCGGATAAATGGTTTGGCTGCCATCTTGATTTGTTTTCCCGCCATAGTCTCCCATAGTAAAGCAATGGGCCCATAGTAAAGCAATGGGGAATTCTTTAAACGACTCCTTCTCAGGAACCACGGGACCAATTCCAATTATATTTTGGAGGAAGCATTCATAGGGCATAGAGATCTAAGTGTGTTCAAATGAAGCGGATCGGTCAAAATCCAAGATGGCCGTCGACCAAAATGGCTGATTTTTAGAAACACTAAAAAATCTCCGAAACCGCTGGAGGAATTGATTCAAACCTCACAACGCATCATCTGTGGCTGCGGTAGACCCAAGTTTGTTCAAGGCAACCTGATTGGTCGATCTGCTTGGCAGCCATCTTGGATGACCTAGTTTTCGCGAAAACGACCTCCCGAACCGCTGAAGGGATAGAGCTGAAATTTTGTAAATATGCTTAGGGATCAGGCGCCTTTCAAGTTTGTTCAAGGGAAGTTTGTTCGTTAAAAAACATGGCGTCATCAACCAATCAAAATTCAGCGTTTCTAGGTCATATTGGCTTTTTTGTGTTTGATGTATTTTGATGGCCATCTTGGTTGAGCTAGTTGTAGTGAAAATTACTTATTCTCCAGAAGCACTGAAGGGATCGGGCCGAAATTTGGCAGATATGATTAGGGCCTAAGGGTCATTAAAGTTTGTTCAAGGGAAGTTGATCCGTCAAAAAACCTGGACACCATGGGCCAATCAAAATATAGCATGTTTGGTGTCCATATTTGATTTTTTTATTTGATGGATTTTGAGGCCGAAATTGTTTTTATGTGTTTTTGGGTATTCTGATCTCAAGTTTGCAATTTTCAAAACTGTCGGATAAATGGTTTGCTGGTCATCGTGTTGATAAAGAGCATTCTAGTTGAAATGCCTATTGTCCAGGTGAGCGATACAGGCCCCTTGGGCCTCTTGTTATACCAAAGCTAACACGGTTTGATCGTGATGCCAGTGCCTTTGACCAAGTACAAAAAATGGACAGCTCTCTACAGTCAAATGATAGACATCTGTGGATCTGCCATAAGAAGCCATATGGTGTCGCATCCATGGATACTATCACTCGCTAGGTGGTCGAATGCATTCAGATTACCCACGAGATTGCGACTGGGCACCAGGTGCAATGTGCTAGGGCTCACAATGTTAGAGGAATAGCCGCCTCGACCACCCTATTCAATGGTGTCCCGTTAGAGGACATCATGGCCGTTGTGCAATGGCACTGTGAGTCCTCTTTCACGGATTACTATATGAGGGACATGTCAGACTCCGCCAATCCACTCGCTTTAGCTGTTTTGAAACGATAGTCTAGTGGCCATACTGCTCATCTCCTTTTGATAACTTTGAAAAGCAAAAGTAGTAAGAACACACATGGTCAAGCGAGAGGAATTCAACTGTATGGGACACATCTGGTCGAAACTGTGTTGGTTGATGGCTCCACGTCTGGAATCCATAATTCATGAAGTAATTCAAGTTTGACAGTTTTTAGCTCACCTGGCCAGAATGGCCAAGTGAGCTTATGCCATGGCGACCATCCCTCCGTCTGTCCGTCCGTCAACTTTTTCCTTTAAACGACTTCTCAATAACCTCTGGGCCGATTTCAATTATGTTGGGCAGGAAGTATCCTTAGAGCATAGAGATCCAAGTTTGTTCAAACAAAGCCGATCGGCCAATTTGGCCGGTGGCCATCTTGGATTTTGGCTGATTTTTAGGAAATGGCTTTAAAAATCTTCTCCGAAACCGCTTGGTGGATTGATTCAAAACTAACGAAATATCATATAGGGCAAGAGCTGAACCAAGTTTGTTCGAAGGAACTTGATTGGCCAAATGGTTCGGTGGCCATCTTGGATAACCTAGTTTCCGTGAAAACGACTTAGTCTGCAGAACCGCTGAATGGATCGGGCTGAAATTTTGGGGATATGATTATCGACTAAGGGGCATTAAAGTTTGTTCATGGGAAGTTGATAGGTAAAAAACATGGCCGCCATGGAACAATCAAATTTTAGGGTGTTTGGCTGCCATATTCAATTTTTTAATTTGATGGATTTTGAAGCCGAAATTGGTTTTCTTAACTCCGCTTACTTGTCAGTCAGCTGTCGTATAGCGATGACCCCATCCGTCTTCTGTATGGCCGTCCATCCATCTGTTTGTCCATCACCAACAATGGCGGCTCATTTTGTTATTTCTTGACGGATTGACACCAAACTTGGTCAAAATGTTAATGATCGCATCTAATATCTGTGTTGTGAAAATGAAACTGATAGGACGTCAAATGCCAGAGTTAGCACTCCTTAAGTATTTGCAGTCCCACTTTCATAGAGCAAATAATGGTTTGTTCCCACTGTCCATTGATTTATCATCATGTCAGATTTTATTGCCAAACTAGATATTAAATTCCAATTAACAGATTAACCTTTCCAATACTGCAGAAATATTTAAGATATGTATTATGTGCTCTGACATCTATGCTCTTAAAAATATTTAAAATGTATTTGATTGAAAGTTGTTGCTGCCTAAGGCAGCAATGACTTTCAGTCAAATTATTTTCTAAATCAACTCCAACTCACCATACCCCTGCTGCTAACTCGGTGATTCAGCCAGATGTGCACGTGTTAAATGGATTGGGTGGCGGTGGGGAAACCTATAAAGACCACATACCTGCCTTTAGAGACCATTTTCTTCAAATTGTATTTAAACCTCTAGTAACCGTCTCACTGAGTTTTTGCAGACGACATTCCAAAGGTTATATCTCTGAACCTGATAAATATTTTGAAAACAATTGGACTGAAAGTTGTTGGTGGCTAAGCCGCCAACAACTTTTAGTCGAATTGTTTTCAAAATATTCAACAAATCAAGAGCTTTTGAAAATTGAAATTATTGGCTGCACTGGCTTGCAGCAGTGAGACAGTTAATAAACCAGCTGTGGTTAGCACTGCTATCATCTATTTTCACTTAAATATTGTTCAAAATCACTAATGCAAAAAAAACAGTCCAGAGATTGGTGTCAATATCTCTAAAACTAAATCATTTGACTGAAAGTCATTGGAAGTGACACTGATGGATGTAAAACTTAAGTAAGATTAGTTGAAATGCCAATGTTCCAGGTGAACGATACAGGCCCATTGGGCCTCTTGTTTGTATTATGTTTATATATCATGATCATTCATCTTATATATTCATGCTTGTTCCCAGGCTTATATGTGTAAAGAGCTGTTAACCCTATTCGCACATTTGTGTTTCAGGCGAAATGCATGTTCATGAGTTCTGTCCCTTTTTAGGAGAAAGTGGTGGGGGGGCCGGGGGGAAGCAAATGATTTGATCCCAGAACTTGTCGGTCCTTTTAGGTCTCCGTATGGCAAGTTTAAGTCTAAGTTCCTTCTCCAGGGGCAAAAGAGGCTTTGTATGGCTTGCCCCTTCCCACCAGGTTACTGACTAAATCTGGTGTTATCAATGAGTAATGTAATGGTAAGTATTGATCGAAGGAAAATGAAGGAAATTTCAATTTCCCTTTCTCCGAGATCTGACAATACTTACCATTACATTACGGACCCTGCCTCCCAGCCCCATGGAGGCATGCCATGGGTATTCTCTTGTTTGGTATCTATGCAAACAATATGAGTGTCTCTGGCAGGCGGGTACCCGGTTGTTGGGCTTACTAAATCTAGATTCTTAGAGCCAGCTATTAGGATAGTCAGGATAGCTGTATTATCAATGAGTAATGTAATGGTAAGTATTGTTAGATCTCGGATTGGCAATACCATTTTAATTTCATTTTTACAACTATATAACATAGTATTAGTCCATATGAGACATTAACCTTCACAACACTGAAATCGTATGTTAATGTCAAAACCACCATGCCAATAACCTGTTAAATATTTTGAAACTTATTTGACTGGAAGCTGTTGCTGCCTAAGGCAGCAACAGCTTCCAATCAAATTAGTTTCAAATTATTCAGCAGATTATTTCTTAAATTATCACGGTTAAATATCCATGATCATCCAGTAATTATTGCATTCAAAATTTCAGAATGGGTAAAAATGAGAAAATGTTATGATTGATTATTAATTGATCATCGGTTGGTATGTAAAACCAATCATCGATCACAAAAATAGTACAAATTCCCAACACTACATATTAGTCAATATAACAGTTGTGTGTTTAATAAAAAAGAAAAGGTATCTTGCAATTTATGTATACAATTTATGTATAGTCTATACAAATCCTAATTGATGCGGTTTTTTTCTATAGTTTTGCCAGAAAGGTGGCTTGGAGCAGGTGAAAAATCTACTTGAAAGCAATGAATTAGATGCGCCGGTGAGTTTCACATTTAAAAGGCAACAATGCAGTTAATTTCTGACTACTGTATAGTTACATACATGTGTACGTAGAGAAACTTTAATTTGGGTACGGAAAATAGAAATTCATCATTGATGATTGAATGAATGAATGCCTTAAGCACATGAAACCTGAAGAGATACATGTATATGACATTATCAAATATACTCCTTGCCATGTTTATTCACCCACTTTATTCACCCACTCTCTGGTTATGTAGAAAACTCCTAGATCAACCCGTTAGTAGATCAACCCGTTAGTGTTTAATCCGGCCTTTACAATTGTATTGAAGAATATCCATTTGCAGGAAATTAGACTATTTTGAAAATTTAGCTTTGAAATTACTGGCTCGCTAACCGAGCCAGCCATTTTAGTGGTAAGTTTTCAAAAATTGTCTTCTATTGGACCTGAAAATGGACATTTAATAATGAATAATTTTTATTTTCTCGCCCATTAACAATTTCACTGACAAATTCCTGAACAATTAGCTTCTTTGCGATATAAATCTTATTCTGTCAACATATTCAACAATTTTCATGTATGGTTGCCTTGGAAATTATATATGAGGAATTCATCCGTTAAAGGATTAACTCTCTCACACTCATATCAGCCAAAAATGGCTTCTGCAGTGGTTTTGAGAAATGTCCATTAGCAGACGAAAAAAAGTATATTTGAAAGTTTACCTGGAATGACTGGCTCGATAACTGAGCCAGTTAATTCCAGTGGTAAATTTTCAAAAATATTTTTCTATTGGTCTGCAAATGGACATTTTCTATGAGAAAATTTAAATTTTCTTGAACAAATTCGAGAGTTAAATGGTTAAAACTGATTCCACCACTGGTCGTGATATCTTTGTGCGCACCCACACCCACCCAAATCCCCAGAATTGTTTGAGGGTCTGCAATTTCTATCATGTCTATGGCTCTTATATCATGTTTTTCAGATCCTGGCAGCATTACTCAGTCCGTTTGGTATATGTAGCGAGGTGTTGAACCCTACTGTAATGGGTGAAGCACTCTCAGCTGGTATCGCTAATGCAACGAAGTATGTCGAGACACTGGAGGAGAATGACTTCAAAGAAAAGGTAAGCAGGATTAGAGTCAGGTAGCATCACCGTATACACAAACGTTAACCCTTTAATGTCATGCCGGCCAAAACCGGCCTCTCTCGTGGTCTTGTGGAATTTCCATTTACAGGCCAAGAAAATTCTTTTTTTTTAAATTTACCACTGCAATGATAACCGAGCCAGTCATTCTTGTGGTTAATTTTCAAAAATTGTATTCTCTTAGCCTGTAAATTGACATTCAATAGGCAGATATTTAAATTTTCTTGACCAAATTTGACCATTAAAGGGTTGGTGGGACAGAAAAGCAAACCTTTTACTTACAATAAATGTCCATTTGCAGGCCAAGCGAAGAATATTTTAGAAAACTTCCCACTGAAATTGAGTAGCTCGATGGAGGATTTCAGTTTTTCAGTCAATCATATGACATCATGATCAACTGTGAAGTGTAGGATGATGTCATGTAATCAATTACGTCATGAATGACGTATTTAAGTTCATCACAAATGCTTAATTGATGACAGACTAAGCATTGTTATGCGGATTGTACGTCTACTATTTAAGGGCTATGGCAGCAACAGCACCCAATCAAATTGGTTTCAAAATATTCAACAGCTTACCTGTCATTCCAGTGGAAAATTTCCAAAAACGGTCTGCAAACTAATAGACTTTTCCTGACGAAATGTGATGGCTAAAGGGTTATGCAACGGGCTGTATGTATAAATTTGTAACATGTGGTGAATCACTAAAGACAAATACAGCCATTGTAACCCAGCATACCGTAAGAAATCCATATTGATGTGAAATTATAGTCTGCCCTTTAATTTCCTGTCTTACCTCAACACACGTCAACCCCCCCCCCCCCCCCCATTGCACGCGCACAATGTAGGTTCTGAGAAGACTGAAAATCAAAATGTGTGCGGCTCCCCTTTATACTGGTACATGTAATGTACCTGTATTTGTTAATTTTGACAAGCAAACCTGTGTGGATAGAGGAACCTGTTTCTACATAGTTATGTCTCACCCATTTCTACTGAATCCATTTTATATGTGGGTTTGAACCGATTTTAAGACTAAACACTGCATGCCCAGAATCTCAATTTTAAGGTAACTATCCCGGTAAGCTAACTATCCCAGTAAGCTGTTGAGTATTTTGTGACTAATTTGACTGGGAGCATCAGTAGCAATAGCTCCGGTGTAAATTTTCTAAAGCCTTACATTTGTACCTTCTAAACGCGTACTCTTAGCCTTTCGCCACTTTTTGGATGAGTGTGATGTCGGGTAGCAAGTGAGGTATGTTGATTGTGATGGCAGGTAACAAGGAAGATATTTTGATTGTGGCGTCAGGTAACAAGTGAGGTATGTTGATTGTGATGGCAAGTAACAAGGAAGATATTTTGATTGTGGCGTCAGGTAACAAGTGAGGTATGTTGATTGTGATGTCAGGTAACAAGGAAGATATTTTGATTGTGGCGTCAGGTAACAAGTGAGGTATGTTGATTGTGATGTCAGGTAACAAGGAAGATATTTTGATTGTAATGTCAGGTAACAAGTGAGGTATTTTGATTGTGACGTCGGGTAGCAAGGGAGGTATTTTGATTGTGATGTCAGGTAACAAGTGAGGTATTTTGATTGTGACGTCGGATAGCAAGGGAGGTATTTTGATTGTGATGTCAGGTAACAAGTGAGGTATTTTGATTGTGACGTCGGGTAGCAAGGGAGGTATTTTGATTGTGATGTCAGGTAACAAGTGAGGTATTTTGATTGTGACGTCGGGTAGCAAGGAAGGTATTTTGAGTGTGGCATCAGGTCAGATACTTGAGTGACAGGTCAGCGGTACCCATTATGATCGGAATCTTTATTCTAATGGTATGGCTCTCCTTTGGTTTCATTATAGTGATAATTTATTATCCCATCTGACAAACTTTGAATTAATTTCAAAATTGAATTAATTAAGGTTTGAATTAAGTATCCATTAATTAGTGTTTAATATATTTTCTTGATCAGAAAGTGGGAAGTGTTTGTGACTTGCTCGGCTCTTTAAAGCTTCTGCAGAATCGGTTTCATCCAGACAGTATGGAAGACATTGATGACCTGCGGCTCAGTATTGCTCTGAGAATGCTACAATCACCTCATTTCAATGCCAAAATGAACTCGCTCAAGGAGGTTTGTAATCATAGGTTAACCATTTACTTATCAACATTTGCCCCAAAAACTTACATTTTTAGTGAGTATATATACATTTGCAAGCCAAAATTTTTTTAATAACCTCTTGATCTATAAATGGATAATGCTCAATGCCACAATTGGGACCGTTTTTGGTGGGTTTGACAATCAAAGGTGTAAGATGCGATATAGAGTTAAATTCATCTGTAAAGTCTGTTCATTAATCTCTGTGCCAGTCTCCAAAGTGTCACCTCCTGCTCATGAAGTTCTCGTGTTACAAGGGGTACCGGTGGATATTATTTATCTTAAAAGAACTTGGTTAATCTTATAATAGCTATTCAGGTCAGGATGCAATATGCCAGTCCTAAAGCATGCATGGTATTTCTAGATTCTCTACATGCATCATGCTGGCAATATTACTTTTTAATATCTAATTTCTAATCATATATTTCTCCAATCTATGGAGGCTGCCATGATTTACATTTCAACCAATCAGAAGGTTAGGCTGTCTTCCTCAGTATACCCACACTAAGCGCCGTCTATATAGTTTGGCATTGTGTTGTACATAAAAGCAAGCATACAGGTAAGCTTTTGAATATTTAGAAACTAATTTGATTGAGATCTGTTGATGGGCAGCAACATATTTCAGACAAAATAGTTTCAAAATATTAAAGATGAAAATTGTTACATTTCAGTGCAGATTTTGACAAGCAATCAGAGAAAGCCTTAGGCCTCCACCTCGGTATGGATAGGGGGTACACTCAACCATCTGAGCACGATCTAGTTTGCGAAATCACACAGATACGCCAGTGAATATGTTGAAAAGTAATTTGACTGGAAACTGTTGCTGTCTTATCGAAATTAATTTCAAAATATGCAACATGTTGATTATTAGCGCGTAAAGATTTTATATTTAGAGTACTGCATGCTCCTGATAGATAAAATAAATATATAAGATCTCGCTCAATAATAGAAAATAAACAAACCAATTAGAGATTGTAGCTACTCACCCTCTCATCTCTATCATATTTTACCCCTTTAACACTCATATCAGCCAAAAATGCCTTCTACAGTGGTCTTGAGAAATGTCCATTTGCAGACCAAGAGAAGAATTTTTTTTTTAATTTGCCACTGGAATGACTGGCTCAATAACCGAGCCAGTCATTAGTGTTAAATTAAAAAAAATAGTATGCTCTTTTTCTGTATAAAAATTGAAATTTTCTTGACTAAATTTGAGGGTTAAACAAGTTTTGGATTATCTTGATTTTTTAGATTTAGATATTTTTTGTGGGGAAGGGGGAAACTTCCGGATCACGACAAATGTTATGGAATCACATTGTATGGTCACACCCGTTCTTTCATTAAAATCTGAGCCAATTCGGAGCAGAAGATTTTTAGGTAAACGTAGATCTGGAATCTCATCTGATCCATGTCCGGATTCTTTAATTCGAATCACGGTGAAAGTTCGGAAATCATAGTTTACTGCAACCAGCCATTGTTCTCTTTTTGTTGTCAATTCCGATTTATTTAACAGTAGTTTTAGATACAGTTTCGGGCACGCACGCACACACACAATCTGGTTGGTTGATTCGCTTGGGTGAACAGCACACGCCCATGGGCCTCTTGTTTCAAATGTAAGAAATATGGGTACAATGTGGATAGTTTGGTATTTTGACAATATTTTTAGTGGAACGTGTTCTATTGTAACATCAGCTTCCAGTGAAATTATATTCGAATATTATAATAATATTTCTGTATAAAAACAAATCTGTAAAGATCCAATCTGCTGAGAATTTTAAACTCGCTGCGATCACCGCGTCAACGTTATCTTTTACTTTTAATAAAAGTTATGAGTTATATTTCAGGCTTGGTTAAAACTATTGTAGGTAGTGTACGCCGCAAAAATAACTGCTAGAAAACACGAAAAAAATGGGACCATAGCGCCAAAAAGACGCCAAAAAACAGGGCAGTTTCTGCGCTGCGTCAGTTATAAGATTTTGATGCGTTAGGAAAAGAAGATTTAGCGCACCAAGAATTTCATTTAGTGTGTGGATGCGTCGAAAAAAGACATTGAGACCCGTTTTGAAGAAGATTTAAACGAGTTCAAACTATTTAGGTACATTTAAATGTTCAGTGGCTAGCATAAATTTTCATGACTGAGTTTATAATTCGGGCTGTTACTGTCATCGTATTCACGTGTTAATTATGTTAACGTGACACGGCCTATTTATGTCTACTCCGCATATAAGAAATAATCCAAAACCTATTACTAAATATTAAATTATCACTAAATTTCACTGTCATATACAATTCCATACATTCACTTCTAATACATGTAGCACTTTTCCCGGAATAAAACGGCATGTGAGGCTTACGAGTGCGCTATTAACTTACATATTTATTTGTTGTTTACTGATTTTCCGGGAATTTTCTTTGTCTGAATATATGGTATTAACATTTTAGACCATATTTTCGTAATTCTTTAGCGATCTCGCTATTCGGTACATCCCGGTGCCTTGGTTGTTTATAAAAAAGAAACTGCGAAAGCAATCGTATAGGTTGAGATCACACTTCATCGGGGAATTCCCAAACATCCCCAATATATGGTATTAACGTTTAAACCGCATTTTTGTACTAGCCAAACTGTGCTCACAATGATATCGCATATATGCATTACGTTTGGGTTATAAAAAGAATGAATTACGTGTGTGTGGAGATCTCTTCACTAGTAGTAAATGGCTGGACGACCACACACAAGATAAATAGTTTGTGTCGTCGTATTTCAAGCGCATAACATTTTAAAACAAATATATAGCACCTCCTAAATTTAACATTATTAGCGCATTTAAAGATTTCAGTAGGTTTGTCAGAAAAAAAAAATGGGTCAAGACAGATTAGACGCATCAAAACATGAGTTTAGGCCCGTCAGAAAATGTCTAAACAACTCGTGGGTTTTTCGTAAGTTATTTTTGCGGCGTACTGTAAACTTGGAAACCTGCATGCTTAGTCTGTTAGGAAATCACATGCTGATATTAGGTCACAACGTGAAAGGTCCAACTCCCTGTGACCTTGGTACAAAACTTCGGGCCAAGTGAGCTTATACTGTGGCAACCATCTGTCCGTCATCCATCCGTCAACTTTTACTTTAAAACACTACTCATTAACCTCTTGGGCGATTTCAACCAAATTTGGCTGGAAGTCCCCTATGGCGGTAGGCTTCAGAACCTCGATTCAGAATTTTGATTCCTCAATTTTTGTATTCAAAATCTTAGATTTTATTTTAAAGTTTCTGGAAATTGTCAAAATGCTTCTTACCATTTTAACTGATTTCAACCAAATTTGGCTGACGGACCCTATGGTCGTAGGCTCGAGAACTTCCATTCGGAATTTTGATTCATCAATTGTTTGGGTGAAAAACTAAGATTTTATAAAAAATGTACAGGAAATTGTCAAATTGCTTCTTCTCCTTACCATTCTGAGCGATTTCAACCTAATGTGGCTGAAACGACCCAATGGTCGTAGGCTCCAGAACTTGCATTCAAAATTTTGATTCATCAATTTTTTGGGTGAAAATCTGATTTTATGAAAAATGTATCGGAAATTGTCAAAATGCTTCTTCTCCTTACCATTCTGAGCGATAGGACCCAATGGTCATAGGCTCCAGAATTTCCATTTGGAATTTTAATTCATGAATGTTTTGGTTCTGAGCAATTTCAACTAAATTTGGACCCTGTGGTCGTAGGCTCCTGGACTTCCATTCGGAATTTTGATTCATCGATTTTGGGGGGGGGGGTGAAAATCTGAAATTTTATGAAAAATTTACTGGAATTTGTCAAATTGCTTCCTCTCCTTACCATCTTGACCGGTTTTAATCAAATTAGGCGGAAAGGATCCTATGGCCATAGGCTCTAGAGCATCCATTCAGAATTTTAATTCATCAATTTTTTGGCATGAAAATCTGAGACTATGAAAAATGTTCCAGAAATTGTCAAATTGTTACCCCTCCTTAGCTGCGTGACATATTTGAACCAAATTTCACTAATGGATGCTATAGTGGTAGGCTCTAGGCTCTCATATCTATTTAAATGCAAATGTTTCAAATGCTAATGGTCCAGGTGAGCACCACAGGCCCTTGGGCCTCTTGTTTGTATTGACATGTCCTTGTAGCAATTCAGCTGATATTTAAGGATTGGTTGACCATAAATTGGAACTAAGCTTGGATATACATTGTATGTTGGTTGACTGCTGTAAAGAATCTGCTGAATGGAGGTCACAAGATCAACAGTCAAGGTCACTGACCTCTGGTACTTACCTGCCATAAGGATGACCGGTGATACATGAATTTTTACTTTATTGCAAGGAACCGAAAATATACCATCAGTCAAGCTGCTATTATTGTGACTGCCATTAAATAAAAATGCTATAATCTGACACGGCTCCATTCTATGAATGCTATCATGATGCTTCTCCTTTCAGGTCACAAGACAAATTGATGATATAAGTGGCACCAAAAAGTCTAAAACTGCTATAGAATCTGAGAAAATACTCACATGGATGGTTGACAAACAAGTGCTTTCTATAGCTCTAGAAGGTTAGTATTATTCCCAATTATATACATGTACAGATGTATCATCGCTCGCAATGTTATGTTAGAGAATACATCAAATATAGCAAGCAAAAGAAACATGATTTGAAGAACATATTATCAATTTTGGACCTGCTGAATATTGTGAAAACAAAAAAAATAGTTTTCAAAATATTCAGTAGGCCCAGAGTTAAGCCCCATGAAAATGTATTCTGCTGTGTGTGTATGTGTGGGGGGGGGGGGGTGGGGTTTGGGTGGGATGGAAGCATTTGTGTGTGTGTAGGGGTGGGGGTGGGGGCAGGAGTAAGGTGGGCAGCCTACTGGCTACGGGCTCTTTAACCGTATGGCTGATGCCTAGAGACTCCATGATGTGGAGATTATATATCCTGTACACTTCCTTTTTCATCTCCTGGTTGGAGTGTTTATGTTTGCACATGGGTCCCCTCTTAGAACCTGGGTAATGCAGTAAGAAGCATGCTCCGTTCTAAGGTTTAAGTAGTGCTGTATTGCTCTGGAATCCTCAGTTTGATCCTTTTGTTTCCCCTACATGAGTCTTGGGAAGGTAATGTGCTGAGGTCCTCCAACCGAAGAGAAGCACCAGGTATACTTTAGCATTGTGGATGATCACATTTTACCAGATAGTTAATCATGTTTATGTCTAATTTAGGTAATATTGACCAAGCGCAGTACTGTGACAAGATTAAAGGGATTGTGGATTTTCTCGGCTCCCAGCTGTCACTGGATGATCTCAGCATGATCTGGAAAATTCAGGTATATGCTCTACACCAACCATATTTAACTCATTCGCTAACAAATCGCTGAAAAAATAATTTCCTTCCGGTTCATAGCATATTCTGTTGAATATTTTGAATTTAATATGATGTTAGGCTTCCAATCATATTAAAATTTTCTAAATATTCAACTGCTGTCCTGTATTACTGTCTTGAAGTTGAAATATAGGGAATTCATCGCTGAAATGGTAAAGGGTCAAGCCAGTCAAAAACTGCTTCTGCTGTAGTATTGAGGAATGTCTATGTACAGGTCAATAGATGACTGTGTTTGAATATGTTCCACTGGAATGCCTCGGGAGTGATTAACTGAGCCAGTCATTCCAAAGGTAACGTTTTAAAAATAGACTTCTTGACTTGCAGAATACACATTCAATATGCAAATAATTTGATGTTCCTAACCAAATTTTAGCAGTAAAGGTTTACGGCCAGACCTTGTGCATCCTGTACATAGCTATAGAACAAAGGTTTCTTTGTTCTGCATCTGTTCGTCATTCCGGACCTGATGTCGTAATCAATGGACCTTTCCAGTTTATCCATCCATCATATGACGTCATAATCAACTACATGTGTGTGATGTGTAGCTAGATCTTCTTCTTCTTTTCGTTCGCTGATCATACCGCCAGTCCTGTAAGTGACTATCGACATGATCATAAGCGTTAAGTGCGTGGATCCATGGTTTATTAGAGTGCGCCGTGCGGCCTGGAACCTCCGTCTTCAGCACTCGAGGTTTCTGTCAGGGTTACCTCACCCTTACCTCCTTTAGTCGCCTCTTACGACATGCAGAGGATACGGAAGGTGTATTCTAAGCCCCACCTACAGGGCTAGATGATGTCATAATCAATTACAGCATGAATGACTAACTTTAGTCCATTTTAAATGCCTAATAGTCTGACACATTGTATGAATATCTTTACTATTTAATAAACATTCTGTTGAATATTTTGAAACTAATTTGACTGGGCGCTGTTGCTGTCATAGGCAGCAACAGCACCCAGTCAAATTAGTGTCAAAATAATGAGCAGGTAAATAATCAACAGGTAACTTGTATAGTTTTTTAGAAATTGAGAAGCAGAAAATGTAGGGATTGATTGATTGATCGATCCCAGGATGGGCAAAGTGTGGGTGGAGCTTAGCTAGAGGTGGACGCGGCATAGCTACATTTTGTAAAACTGGAAAGGTCCATTGTGTCACTACTTAGCTGACATCACGATCAAAATGACATAGCTCTGTCATGAAACTCGAAAAGTCCATCACAAAAGTGTATGAATTGTATATCTGGTGAATTTATAATTCAACTAAACATTTTGAAACTAATTTGATTGGGAGCTTGCCTCTCAGTCAAATTACTTCCAAAATATTCAACCGCTTAGTTCAATTCTGGGAATCAACAAAGCGCATAAAAATCTTATCTAGAAATGGGCAGGGTATAGCTAGAACTGATCCCTCTATTAGGTAGAATGTAAGTTTTCCAATATATCCCGTAGTCTTAACAGACCCAGGCCCAGGCGATCTAGTTTATTTGGGAGCACACCATTTTTATTTTTGGCTATTTCAGAATGGAAAGACGAATAATGTGATTGACAATATTCACTCTATTGTGGCTGCCGCTGCAGTAAAGTTTGATCCCCAGCAACTTGAGCATCTGTTCCTACTTATCAGTGATGTAAGTATTTAGGATTTGCCTCAATCTAACATGTCTATGGATCTTGGTGCTCAGTAACGCTTATTATCACGCCACTATGAAGTTGGGGGCGTACATATGTGTAATATTGCACGCGTTCAAATGTGTCGACAAATTGTTTTACATGAAGTAGCTTATGTAAAGACTAAGCAGATTAGAATCAAATTCAGGAAATAGCTTAAACTTTTACTGGTTCACGTTTTTTTTTAGAGAAGTGAAATGTTTGCTCAGTGAGTGTCCATTTGCAGGCTAGGATTATTGAGCCTGTCATTCCAATGGTAAATTCTCACAAAATGTTTTTTATTTTGCCCGGCAAATGGGAACTCCGCAAGAGCGATTAAGAGGCCGGTTCTGGCTAACATGCATAGCTCTCCTGCATGTCTGGTTAGATGTTGCAAACTAGTATGGCTAGACCGGTATTCATTCAGTGATCTGAAAGAGAGGACACCAACGGCCCTGCCTGGCCAAAATGTGGAGACGTCAGAGAATATTAGGGAAACATTTAGTTGTATATGACACACTCCCCATCTTCCTGAGCCGATGTGACACCACATCGCTTAATGAGGTGAAAATTGTGGTACCCAGGAGCCAACATTAATGTGTTGTCAGTAGCAAATTTTTGTGATCGAATTCATTAAAATAAATGTGTCTGATAAATGAATGATGTAATCTGTATGGCAGTGTATGCCATACATGTAATCTATTGGTACAATTCAGCATTTGAGATGAGTTGAATTCAGTATGCCTTTGATTAGTTAGTGAAAGCTTTGATTCTGCCATGGTCATTAGGGGAGACAAACTCGGCACACGAGTAAACTGTCACGGTGCCAGATTACCTCCCTTATCACAATATGACCATATGATGTGGGTACGTCAAGCTGCTGTCGATAGCCACCCGTAACGAGAATTAAAAATGATAATGATCAGATCAGAGCTGACCTTGATTTCACTGCACTCATTTGTAGCGTAGCATCAAATGATTGCTTTTCAAGTTTTAAAAATAAATTCCACGTTACATACATATAAGTAAAATTAGCACTACCGTTTAACACTTTAATTGTTAATTCATGGCCTTCTCCAGTGGTTTTTATACGCCCATGTATGCGGGGTCGTATTATGTGATGGCGCTCGCCGTCTGTCCATCCGTCCGTCTGATTTCTTGTCCGGACCAGATCTCGAAGCGTTTTGAACCTACACTAAAAAATATTTTTTCAGCATATGCACTAGGGATAGATGAAGGGCAGTGATTTCGTTTCGGCAAAATCTGCCCATATTTTCCCGAGTTATCTCTCCTGAAAACCTAAAATTCGTCAGAATTTTCTTGTCCGAGCCATATCTTTAATCTCAATATATTTGAACCTACACTTACAATTTTTTCTAAGCAGATGTGTTAGGGATGGACGAAGTGTCATGATTTTGTTTCGGCGCAATCAGCCCATATTTGCCAGAGTAATCTCCCTTGAAAAACTCAAATTCGTCAATATTTTCTTGTCCGAGCCATATCTCGAAGAGTTTTAAACCTACACTCACAATTTTTTTAGCAGATGTGTTATGGATAGACTTAGTGCCATTTAGCAAAGACAAACTATTCACATTTAGCATTCCTCAAACAAGTATGCCTGCGGGTGTATGTTGAGTTTCACTAAAACTTGTTGGTATTGGAATTACTGAGGCAGTCATCCCCGTGGGAAATTTTCAAAAATAATTACTTGGTTTGCAAGTGGACATTTTCTATTAAAAAAAATTTTCGGTACAGTGTTTGACCATTAAAAAGTTAAAACTAATCAAATGCATTTTAAGCAGTGTTGCAGTCACCCCTCAGCTGTGACATGAATTCACAGTGGATGAATCCGAACAATCAGTCAAGTATATGATGTCATAATAATTAGGTCACATGTTCACTGATATCACTATCATAATTGACAGACATACTCTGTCATGGACCTGGAATAGTCAGTCAGTTGTACGAATTATATGTCTGTACTATTTAATAAACATTCAATGTTGAATATTTTGAAACTAATGTGACTGGACGCTATTGCTGCCATTATCTCTTGGTTTGCAAATGGATGTTCCTCAAAAATATTTGTACTGCAGAGGCTGGTTATGACCAGCTTGACCATTCACCCTTTAGCACTCATATTGGCCAAAAATGACTTCTGCATTGCTCTTGAGAAATATCCATTTGCAGACCAAGAGAAGATTATTTTTGAAAATTTACCACTGAAATGACTGGCTCGATAACCGAGCCAGTCATTCCAGTGGTAAATTTTCAAAAATAGTCTTGGTCTGCAAATGGACTTTTTCTATGAGAAAATTGAAATTAATTTTGAATGAATTTGAGGGTTAAAGGGTTAAATAACAGAGATCACTTTAACCCTTTAATGGTCACGAAAGTCCTGAAAGATTAAGATTCATTCAAAAGTTTGTGTCCAGTCCATATTTTGAAGAGTTTTGAACTTAGGATTACGATTTTTTTTTAGCATATATATAACCTGAAAACGATGTGTCATGATTTTGATTCATCAAAAATTTTGTGTTTTGGTGTATATTACGTTTAACTAAGACTTGTTGGAAATGTAGCACTGAAGTGACTGGCTCTGTTATTGAGCCATGCATTCCAGTGGTAAATTATAAAAAAATATTCTCCACTTGGTCTGCAAATACACATTCCTCAAGATCACTTCAGAGGTCTGTTATGGTCAGCTTGACTCCAAAAAGGTGTAGTAATTTACTCGTATAATTTACATTGTAGAACTGGCAAGAAGATAACGATCGTATGCGGGAAAAGCTGTTAAAGTTGATCGGCAAAATCGGCAGGGATGCGAGAGTACCAAAGACAACGACCAGAGTGAGTTGTTAAAACACAGTTACAATGCTAATAATTAAAAATTATAATTTATTTTTATATAAAAGTTAGAGAAAATGTATGTTTCCGATCTTTCGTCTATACTAGTGTTGTTCCGATTAATCGATGATTGATTGATTTGCATGTTCAACCAACTGATCGATCATGATTTCAGAAATTGATTTTGTTTGATTATAAATTGACTTTATTAATATATTTTAACTGGTCAAGCTAGAAAATGAATACCTTTTGGAAAAGAATTTAAAGTTAATTGTTACAACTGTATAGTATTACATCTTAGTCTAAGACATTAAATCTTTACGTACTCAAATAGTATGTTAATTTCAAGGCAACCATAGCAATAACATGTTGAATATTTTGAAACTTATTTGACTGTGCGGCAACAGCTTCCAGTTGAATTAGTTTCAAAATATTCAACTGATTATTTCTTAAATTATTAAGAATCTGTCTTACCTGCAACTTGGTTTGAAAGGGGTAATTATCCTTGAACATTACTACATTCAAAACGGGTAAAAAATGAGAACCTGTTATCATCAATCATTAATTAATCATCGGTTAGTATATAAAACCAATCATTGATCATAAAAATAGTACCAATTCCCAACACTAGTCTATGCAGTACATCTCATGAATAAGTTACCATGTTTCCAAAAGAAAAACAGAAACATCTTAGTGAGTACAATTTTTACACGGTGTAATAAATGTTCTGTTGAATATTTTTTACTTAGGCAGCAATAGCTTCCAATCAATTTAAGTCCAAAATATTCAACAATGCATTGTTTTTTGTGTTTTGGAAACATGTTAAGTTATTCCTTAGTTGTACTGTACATAACAAATCCTTCAGCATGTAAGAAATAGTCTGTTGAAAAATTTGAAACTAATCAGACTGAAAACTGTCGCTGCCTATGTAGCTGTTGAACTAATTACGTTTTTCTTAAATTTCTCCAGTTTAAACCCTTTAATGGTCAAACCGGTCAGTGGTCATCCAGTTTCATGCCAAGAGAAGACTTCTGGAAAATTTTCCACTGAAATAACTTGATCAATAACATTAACTGAGCCAGTCATTCCAGCAGAAAATTATCTAAAATAGTCTCTTGGCCTACATGCAAATGGACATAATCTTTTAAAAAAAATTTTAAATTAAAAATTACATTCAGAAAAAACAGGAAAACTAAATAAATGTTTGGATATTTGTTAATTTCTGCGCACTTTGCCTTTAGTTAGAAGTGTAAGTGTATACACCATCGCTGGACAATGTGCATGATGTAGTAAACCATTGCTGATCATGAGAACTCGGCATAGGTGGTACATGTACACTCAATATTCAACCTGCTATTGGTACCAAATTTGTGGAAATAAATCCTTTAAATGCTTTTAAGTGTGTCGCTGCTGAAAGCCACCGTACAATAATTTCAATGAGCAAAAACTTAACTAACTGAATATTTTGAAAACAATTTGACTGAAAGTTGTTGGTGGGCTCACCACCAACAACTTTCAGTCAAATTGTTTTCATAATATTTAGGTGGTCGTGACGTATAACCTGGAATATGTCGTTTGCAAATCTGAGCAGTCAGACTTAATTGGGCTCATATCTGTTGTATCAGGTTTTGGAGTTGCTCTGGGATCTCGCTCACCTTCCTGCTCAGACGACGAAGCTAATAGAACAAGCCCTCGGAGAACACCTGGCTATCCTCAGTGATTCTTATATAGTAAAAGAGCAACTTAAGAAGCAGTATGTTGTCAAATGTATCGAGGATATTAAGAAGGTTTGTACAGAGAATAGCGTATTCCAAATTTACCTGGATTTCCAGATTTTTTATAGTCCTAGACACCCTCCCAAGACCATCTGATACCGACTCCCAGATCATCAGCCATTATAGGTTCCCAATTTTTCACGATCATCCACTCCTGTCTCTCTATGTAGAATATAGCTAATCTTACCCCTTTGACACTCAAACTGGTCTTGAGAAATGTCCTTTTGCGGACCAAGAGATTATTTTTGAAAATTTACCACTGGAATAACCGAGTTAGTCATTCCAGAGGTAAATTTTCAAAAATAATCTCTTGGTTTGCATCTATATGGACATTTTCAATGAGAATATTTAAATTGTCTTGAGCAAATTTGAGGGTTAAAGGCTTAATATAGAGTTTTTTACATTCATGAGTTATTATTATTTGTTTTTAAAAATCATTTTTGTATTAACCCTTTCATTCTGGGAAGGGTGCTCTCCCTTTAGCTGTTGAGTTCTCTCCCTTTAGCTGTTATCCATCTGCTATTCCGTGAAATACAGTATCCGTATACAGTACAGCTGATGAATGAATTAAAATATTTCTGAAACAGAAACATGTTAGTACAATTTTGAACACTGT
This sequence comes from Chaetoderma sp. LZ-2023a, assembly GCA_034401795.1. Classification (NCBI taxonomy): domain Eukaryota; kingdom Metazoa; phylum Mollusca; class Caudofoveata; order Chaetodermatida; family Chaetodermatidae; genus Chaetoderma; species Chaetoderma sp. LZ-2023a. The sequence goes on from CM067369.1 coordinate 113,751,743, forward strand.
GTAAGAAATGTTCTGTTGAATATTTTGAACATAATTTCATTGAAAGCCATCGCTACCTTAAGCAGCATCACCGTACTCCTATGAGGTAGAATCGCACAATTTTCGCACATACTTTCATATTATGAGTGGCTAGAAAAATATTTTTTTTAAGGTAAAGAGGTCAAATATTAAGGTCACCGAGTCACTTAGTGTATACTGGAATACAGATTTTCAGCGATACACCTCTGCAATTCAAACACTGTAGAATCACCAAATCTGTAGTATGATATATATGTATTGTGGTTGGCTAGAACCAAAATTTACTTTCAGGTCAAAAGTTCAAATGTCGAGGTCACGTGGTCACTAGTGCATATCGAAATACACATTTTTGTCAATAACTCTGCTGTACAAGAACCTCTCGAAACCACCAAATTTGTAACATACATAGTGTATTCTAGCTAGAACCAAAATTTTGTTTCAGGTCAAAAGTTCCGATGCCACGGTCACATGGTCACTTAGTGCCGTGTCAAAACCGTGAGCAAAGGCATGAGTCAGCATCTCCTTCAATTGTATTCTAGTTGTGGGTTGCAGGTGAAAATAATTCTGTAATGTTTGGCTTGTAGGGTGTGTGGGTGCTGCCAGCAATCAAACAACTTCTGCATATTAGTAAGAATATCCTGAAACAGAGTATGCACAAGACAGACAAGGTAAGAATATATATCCAGTATCGACACAGAACAGCCCAGTAATGTACACTACAGTACATCTCGGAAATAATGTCACATTTCTAGTCAGTGATAAAGATTAGCAGGGGTCCAGTAGCCCATGGCTACTAGATTTTAGGCTGGGGTACCAAAATTTCAAACTCACTAGCCCAGGTGGTGACCTAAATTTTTCCATTCATATTTTTTTATTTTAAGATTGTAAACAGAAAATCATTTTATATATCTGACGATTCTAGTGCAGGTTGAACCAGTTTCGTTAACCCTTTCAATCCTTAAAAAGTGAATTTTGTACAATGTATAGCATATTCTGTTGATGATTTTGAAAATAATGTGACTGGAAGCCATTGCTGCCTTAGGCAGCAATGGCTTCCAGTCATATTAATTTCAAAATATTCAACAGATTTTCTGTTTACTTGCTGTGAAATTGAGATGCATGTGAACTATTGGTGAAAGGGTTAAGATTGAAAGCTACGTATTTAGCACATTCTGCATTAGTAACTCCTAAATTAATATATCCTGTGTTTCTAAATCTGGGATCTTGTGTGCCGATGCATCTTAACTAAAAGATTTGTCTCTTAAAAAATGGTCTGTACTGCTTAGGTTTTGACTTTAGGGGCCCAGGTAGCTACTGTATATCGCCTAATAACAACTGCATCCTTAATAGAAGTCGCATGTGCATGTCCTATTAGAAGCTGCGGTTACGAATGAGCGTTTTACGGTACATGGTTAAAAAGCTAACGCTTTATCACTGTTTCTAGTCACACATCGCATCACTGATGGAAATTTAGATTATTATACTGAATGAAAATTAGCTACATAATTTAAGACTTGAATGGTGATCTATAAAGCTTGAATGGCAGGCATGAAAGAGTTACCTATATGTATTGGCTAGCACATTTTGATGATGCGTCTGAAAATGTAGTGGGGTTAGAAAATCCAATGAGACGGTTGCTAAATAGGAGATGGATTATGCATTCATCTATTTACTCACAAGCATACATTAACTGTCTAACCGCTGCAAGCCGCTAGACAGTAATCTCAATAGGCAATAACTCGGGACCTGCTGAATATTTTTGAAAAAGCCACCAACATCTTTTAGTCAAATTATTTTCAAAACAGGTCCAGAGTTAAGCCCCGTGGAAAATGTAGTCTGCAGAGAAATTTAGCAGGCTGACAGTTAAACAATGTTTTCTGTTGCATGTATGTTTAGATAAATATAATTTTAAATGCAAGAGAATGACATTTCATTATAACTCCATTCGCTTGTCATTATTTTATGATGGCTGTTGTTTGTATTTTTCCCTCCACTGGAGAGGAGCACCACCACCGATAAATGTCGCTGCAAATTTAATAACGTCATTAGACAGACGGGTGAAATTAAATGCTGCGCAAAAAGGATGCAACAAGGCTGGCTGGTATCACTGACAATAGGCCTAAGCATTTGTTGCACGTATAGTGGATTGGCCTGTCCATGATGTGCTCCAAGCGTAATAGAAAATTAGCGTCAAACATTTTGATCCTAGACAAATTCGTTCTACTTATTAATAAGTTTGCTGCATAAGCAATGCCTATTTTAATCCTATGGAAATCAGCCAATGTTTTAGAACCAGCCTCTGTAGTGCTCTTAATCCTTTAACCTTTGAATTTGTTTTAAAAGATTTCGATTTTCTCATAGAAATTGTCAATTTTCAGACTAAGAGAAGACCAAATTAAGAAAATTTACTGGAATGACTAGCTCGGTTATTGAGCCAGTCATTCCAGTGGTAAATTTTCAAAAATAGTCTTCTCGGTCTGCAAATGGACATTTCTCAAAACCACTACAAAAGCCATTTTTGGCTGATATGAGTGTTAACGGGTTAAGGAATGTCCATTTGCAGCCTAGACAATAGTTGAAAACCTTTCACTGGAATGCATGGTTCGATAACCCAGCCAGTCATTCCAGTAGTAAATCGCTACGTTGTCTTCTCTTGGCTTGCAAATGGACATTCTCTAAGCAAATATTTTGCTTTTCCATACAACATTTCACCATTGAACATGTCAAATGTTTAAACCTTATCATTCTGATGTCAATATTCTATCTTTTACTGTGTCAATCGCGAGGAAACTGGTGTACACTTTTCAGCAATTTTTATGGGCAGCATTTTCCACCAAATTTGTTGAAAAATATACACCAGTTCATCGTTTAATTTAATTTGAAAATTTTAAATTTTAACATCAGAGTGCAAAGGGTTAAGGGATTAGCTTGATTTAGCCGCCTCATGATGAATATTTGTGCTATTTCAGGGTATTCTTCATGACTTGAACAAGATGCATGACCTGATCAAGCTGATTACAAACAGCCTGATTAAGTGCCATAAGGTAACAGCTGTCGCATCTAGTGGAAAAATGGTCTCACCTGACACCGTGGTCGATGGCAGATATACACATTCTGAGGTAGTTACACCCTACGAGAGATGAAACTGAACATGCTAAGTGGCGTCTGACGTTGATGGTAGTAGAGTGGTGTGTGTGCATGTGTTTATGTGTGTGCGTATGTGTGTGCATGCATTTGTGTGTGCGCGTTCATACATGTATGCATGCTTGTGTGTGCATGGGTGGGTGGGTGCGTGTGTGCGTGCGTGTGTGTGTGTGTGTGAGGTCATGTAGTATTTGATAACATCTGTGTGTATGAATTTGTTTACAGAGCATAACGTTAGAAACTGCTATATGGATTTGCATCACATTTGATCCATCAATACCTTATGATATTGGTATTAACCCTTTCAATGACAAATCCCTGATAAAATAAATTATTTACCAAATAAAGCTTACTCTGTTAAGTATTTTGAAATGACTAGAAGCCATTGCTGCAGCAAAGTGCTCATATATATGGCTTGACATGGCCAGACCCACACCTGAAGTTTAAAATATATCATTGGAATACCTGGTTCGATAAAACAGACAGTTAGCGATGCCAGAGATAACGTTTTTAAAAACTTCTTGGCTTGCAGAGGAACATTCCTAAGCACTTAGAGATTTGTAAGTACTGTGCCAAGTTCTGTATACACGGGTGTACATGTACATGTATGTAAAAATATATCAGATTCACGGTCAATGGTCAATAAAATTTCCTTTCCAGTAACTGCAATAGACCTTTCCACTTTATCCATCTGCCATTATATGACATCATAATTAACTACGTGATGTGTAGACTGACATCATAATCAATGATGTCATGAATGCCGTAGATAAGTATGTCGCGAACGCATAATTGAAGCTGAACTATGCGTTATTGTACGAATTGTATGTCTTTAGTATTTAATAAATATTTTTTGGAATATTTTGAAACTAATTTGACTGGGTGGTGTTGCTGCCATAGGCAGCAACAGCACCCAGTCAAATTAGTTTCAAAATATTTAACAGCTTATCTGTATAGGTTTGTGGAAATTGATAGCCAGGGAGTTCAGAGATTGATCGATCCCAACACGAGCGAGGTATGGATGGAGCTTAGCTAGATGTGGGCGGGGCTTAGCAGAAACTGGAAAGATCCATTAACTATATAGATGACACAACAGCTTTCTTCTATTTCCGTTTAATATATAGTTTATAGTGTATCTATCTGTTGTGTATGAGTCTTATTCTCTATTACAGTATGTCTCAACACATCTCGCTTTCCTGCAATATCTCCTGCAAGAAGGTGTTCTGTACCTACCATCTGGTCGAGCTCGTGATATATGGAGTACTCTTGTCGCTAGTCCTGAATCGTGTGATTGGGATAAAGAGGTATAGAGATGGCAAGATGAGTGATATGATGATGATGATGATGATTACTGTATTCTGCTGCTATAGTAGTAGAAATATCTTACAGCTGCAATCAGTCGTTCTTCGCTTTTGCCCACTGTGTCTTGTCCTTAGCTGAAATTTGTAGCTTCCTCAGGTTCATTCTTGACTTGAGTGTACCGAGTCCTGTTTTCTTGAGGTCACCTCATAGCACGCTTAGCAGATTTATGCAATGACCTCCTGGCTTTGTATTTGCTGTATATTAGTGAAATAGTGCTAAGGAATGGTCCAGGGATTGATGAATCCAATCTGTCACTTAAGTATATGACATCATAGTTAATTATATCACATAGGCTGATGTCATAATCAATTACATCATGAGTAATACGATATAGTCTATTATAAACGCTTAATAGTCTGTCAAGTTGTACGAATTGTGTGTCTATTTAATAAATATTCTGTTGGATATTTTGAAGCTAATTTGATTGGGCCAGTCAAATTAGTTTCAAAATATTCAACAGCTTTCCTGTATGGTTCGATCGATCCCAGTACAAACAAAGTGTGGGTGGAGATTAGCTAAAGATGGATGTGGCATAGCTTATATTGGATTCATCTCTTGTTATGCTACATTTCATAGTTAAATGCCTTTTCTGTTAGTTTGACAATAGAAGGATAAATTTCTGGCTGTGTCGCGTCCATTTCTATCTAAATTTGATTACATGCCCCCAAAAATTCAGGTAGGTAGGTAGTTAGGGAATTTTTTTTTCTTGGTGATTCTCACCATGTTTTTGCTAAATACATGTATGTATCAAATTAACCTTTTAACACTCATATCAGCCAAAATGGCTTCTGCAGTGGTCTTGGGAAATGTTAATTTGCAGATCAAGTGAAGACTATTTTTGAAAACTTACCACTGGAATGACTAGCATCGCTAACAGAGCCAGTCATTCCTGTGGTAAATTTTCAAAAATAGTTTTCTCTTGGTCTGCAAATTGACATTTTCTATGAGAAAATTGAAATTTTCATGAGCAAATTCCAGGGCTAAAGGGTTATGGTAAGAAAATATGATAAAAATATGGAGTGATTTTCGTGGTGAAAATATTGAGGTAGCAACATTTTTGGGGCAGGTAGCAACATTTTTGGGGCAGGTAGCAACATTTTTGGGGCAGGTAGCTCGCAGCTTGTTTTGCAGGTAGGTAGGGTATAGGAAACATACATAAAATTCTTTTAGGCATAAGCCCTGCACACTTTGGTATGTGTGTTTAAATCAATGTTTTAAACACTTAATACTGAACTCCTAGAATCTTAATTTCCAGATAACTATACAGTTAAGCGGTTGAATAATTTCAAACTAATTTGACCTGGGGCCATCGCTGCCTTTGGACCATTATCACTTTCGCGACGGACCTATGAATTTACAATTTAGCAAGTGGCATATTTTAATTATGACATTCTTGCGTGACGAATCGAATCCCTCCATTAGAATCATCAGCATATTACACATGTATGTGTACTAGGTACCTGTGATGCCATAACTCTCTGTGCACCATATGTCTGGCTTGGACTGTCAAATAGACCGGAGATGAGATGTATATCGCTTAGAGAATACAATCACGTGTAGTTCACCCGTGATATAAATATACAATCTATGTGTCTTTATTGTTCGAGATTGGTCAAGAAAATCCCGAATTTTGCACAGTGTATGACCATTTGCAGGCCAAGAGAAGACTGTTTTAAAAACTATCAATGGAATGTCTTTTATCAAGGCAGACATTTCAGTGATAAATTTTTTTTAATTTCTTGCCTTGCAAAGGTCACTACAGAGGCCATTTTGCCCAGGTTAATTGTGTTGAGCTCATGTTTTACAGACGTGTTATGAGTGGTTCAGTAAAGGTCTCTCAGATTTAGAGACGGAGACACAGAGTCAGCTCTTCCAGAAAGAGTTGCTGAAAATCGACCCGGCTAAACTCAGCGAACAAGGTGACTAGTTCTGTAATTCAGTAATTAATTCTGTGTTATTACCCACACGCAAGCATGCACGCACGCCACAGAGTGGGATTATCATGTGTTCGTCTCATCCGCATGTACATAGATCCATATGTATGTACACCCGTACATAAGTACGGACCAAAAATCTTTTCACTGCAACTTGTACAGTTTGAGAGAGAAATGTTTGAAACTTGGCAGGATGATTATACACCACCCAAAGATGGGCCTAATCTTAACAAATTCCTCATCGCTCCATCCTGTCTGTTCATCTATATGTAAGTCCCAAAATCTAGCTGCTGCAACTCCTGCATTTTGAGAGAGAATTGTTTGAAACTTGATAAGATGATTATACACCACCTGAAGATGTGCCTAATGTTAAAAGTTTATGCATCGGCCATGCATAACTGATTTCCATTCACATTTGCTGTATAAATTGTATTGGGAAACACTCATGTTGAGTATGGAGTATGTACTCATGTTGGACGGGCGGGGCGGGTGGTATGTCAGCCTCTAGCTGACTCATGTTTACATTATCGTCATATATCGGCAAATGGCCTTGGAATTTTAAACCTCAGCCTGGTGCCTCTAGTAGGCAGGACTAGTGACAAGTAATTAGAGTGATCCATTTATAGCTGTGCCCCGTCCATTTCTTGCTAAACTCGGCCCACTTTTTAAAACTTTAAAACATGAATTCCCAGACTAACTATACAGACAAGCTCTTGACTGGGTCTGTTGCTGGCAATGGCAATAACAGCTCTCCGTCAAATTAGTTTCCAAAAAAATTTCAGAATGTTTATTACATTGTAAATTTTTCAAAGACATGTACAGTTTGTACACAGATATGTGACAAACTTTTCAATGTTCGTGACAGAGCTAGGTATGCCATTTCAATTCTCATGTCAGCTAACATGTAAAATATGTGATTATGATGTCAGATACTTGAGTGACAAATTTGATACATGGATACCATGTCAGAGGACCTCAGATTTAATCGAATCTCATGAAAATATATTTGTTTTCACTAGGATTAGAAATTTAAAATTCATTGAAGGTTTCGTGCCCGGGCTTAAGCGCAAAGTTTTTTTAACTTTGGGGGAGGTGGTGGTGGTGTGTGTGTTTGAGTGTGAGAGGATATAAATTGTATCTTGCTTTAATGTAAAAAGCTTACTAGGAAATAATGCATGATATTTCTTGATGTAATGTCTTTCCAGTTTATCCATCAATCATATGGCATCATAATCAACTATGTGACTTATACGATGACGTCGTAATCAATCACAGCATGAAGGACTTGATTTAGTCTGTCTTAAATGCTTAATAGTCCGACATGTTGTACGAATTGTATGGCTTTGCTATTTAATATAAATTCTGTTGAATATTTTGACACTAAGTTGACTGGGCGCTGCTGCTGCCTATGGCAGCAACAGCACTCAGTCAAATTGGTTTCAAAATATTCAACAGCTTACCTGTATAGATTTCTGGAACTTGATAGTCAGGGAGTTCAGAGATCGGTCGATCCAACATGAACGAGGTGTAGGTGGATCTTAGCTATGGGTGGTGGGTGGGGGGGGGGGCTGAGGTGAGGCAAAAACTGGAAAGGTCCATTGTATGACATAATGTGGGGACCTCCGATTGTTCGACATGTTTGAGGATTTAAAAATGTCAATACCCCATATACATGTATGTTTTGTTATCAGGATTTTCCTGCGTGAAATGTTTCTTTGAATGTGTTAATTTGTATGATCACAAGCTCAAGAAATCTGGCAACAACACGTTTGTAAGTATTTACAGAAAATTATTTAATTAATAATTAATCTATGTTAAAATAGAGGGATCCATTTCTATCTATGCTCCTCCCATGTTTTGCGTTTATTGGGATCGATTTATATACTTAGAAATCTGAATTCCCAATTTCAAGGTGCAGTAACTATACACATAAGCTGTTTAACACTTTAGCCCTCAAATTTGTTCAAGAAAATTTCAATTTTCTCATTGAAAATGTCCATTTGCAGACCGAAAGAAGACTATTTATGAAAATTTACCACTGCCTAGTCATTCCAGTTGAAAATTTTCAAAAATAGTCTTCTATTTGTGTGTCAATGGACATTTCTCAAGACCACTGCAGAAGCTGTTTTTGGCTGACCATTATGAGTGTTAAAGGGTAAGCAACAGCGCCTAGTCAAATTAGTTTCAAAATGTTCAATATAATGTTTATTAAATGGTAAAGACATACGGTACACTTGACGGATTATCCCCACATTAAAAAAGTCAGCGATATTACAATCACCTCTGTCCATCCAGCACACTATCTCCTCCCAAACTGCTGTGTGTAATTCAACAAAATTTAGTATTATGACTTACTCATATGACTGTGGAGTGCAAGAGGACGTTTACATTTGGCTCCTCTCCTATGGAGTGGGTGAGGGTCAAAATGACAACGATTAATTGTAGCAAAATTTCTTTATCTTCTGATTATTTTTGTTAAGGTACTACTGGTGGAGTAATATAGCGATAAGCATCTTTGTCAGTCCATCTGTCCATCCATCTGGCTGTCTGTCCATTCATCTGTAATCATTTCCTGTCAACGCAACTCTCCTACAGTTTAGTCGCGATGCAATGCCTGTGATAGTTGGTAAATGTTGTCAGTACTACCTGAAGATGCGCATGTGTCTTTTTCGACCAAATCCATCCATATTTGCATGAGTTATCTCTCCTGAGACATGTAAAATCCATCCATTGTCTTTTTCGAGCAAGATCTCAAGAGTTTTGAATCTATGCTCGCAATTTTTTTCCACTGTTCCTATTACTTCAACACGCAGTGATATGTTTCAGTTTCAAGGAAATGTTCATTTGCAGACCACGAGAAGACTATTTTTGAAACTTTATTGCTGTAATGACTGACTCGATTATCGAGCCAGTCATTCCAGTGATAAAATTTCAAAAATAGTCTTCTCTTGGTCTGCAAATGGACATTTTGTTTGAGAAAATTGAAAAATTCTTGAAGAAATTTGTGGGCTAAAGGGTTAATTAAGACGAATGCTAACGTCTTTTTGGCTAGCCTTACCGTTAATGGGTTACATTAGGCGTAGCTATATATACAAGTAACTTTGTTTCCATTTACAGATTGTTGAGAAGACAGATTTATGTGGACTGGACTATTTGTGGGAAGTGTGCTTAAATACTGCGGATGAAAATATAGCCAACACTGGCATTACTATACTGCTTAACATGTCTTATACATATTTAGCTCCACGGCTTAAAAAGGTAACTATTATCTATGCACGAGTGCTAGTGTTGTTACCCTCACCCTGTAAACGGAAGAGGGTATTGTATTCAAGTCTGTGTGTCTGTGTCTGTCTGTCTGTCTGAGTGTCTCTGTCTGTCCAAATATCCATCTGTCTGTCCATCCATATATCTGAGTGTTTGTGTGTCCAGAGCTTTATCTCAGTTTGGGTCAGATTTTAACCCTTTCACTAATAAATTCACCATATCTCATTTTCAATGATATACACTAAAACTGAATATTTTGAAATTAATTTGACGCAATGGCTTCCAGTCAAATTAATTTCAAAATATTTGACTGAATAAGTTTTATATATCATAAAGAATTTACTTTTCGGGGATGTGTCAGTGAAAGGGTTAACACAGCAAAAGATCTTACATTGCCATGAAATATGATTCCCAAACTTTGGCCGTAATCTGACTAAAGGAACCAGATTGGATCAAATTGAGTATCTATGAATTTGCCAAAACTGCTTGTCCGATTTAACTAAGATTTTAGCACGCACAAGAAAAGGTGTGATCATACAGCAGGATCCACAGCCTTGGACGCCATGTGAAAAATCTGACAAATCTGAAACGGTTTACAATGTGACAAGAACGGGAGGGCGATGGTCTACAATCGCTGATTGCTGACATGTATGCTTATATACTGAAGAATGTGCTTACGCTGTGATGTCATAATTTGTTTTAAGCATTATTCATACTGGAATTTTCACGTTAATGAATTGTAATTGTAACAGAAAATTATTCCGAGCTCATTCAAAGTCCTGTTGACTATTTTGATAACAATTTCGTTTACAGTTGTTTCAGCCATGATTTTCAGTCAAATCGTTTTCAAATCGCTAGATCATGGCACTCGCATTTTCTATCGATTATTTCGCGAGTTGTTGCTGCTATATCCAGACATAATCTTTAGTCAGATTATTATAAAAAATATCTAGCCTAGCGCGTTTCACGTCTACCATAGGAAATACATCATTAAAATCGAGCTACATGTATTCTATACATATGCTTACTACACGCTATCCAGGTAGATCGCTCACTTCAGAGGCCAGCAGTACAATGACTAATATTGGCGTTGTGGGAATGCTTTTATTCTAGTCTTTGCACGACAACAAAACAATAGAATTCGAAATAATGGCGGCTACAAATATCAAAGTAAAAGGGTGGCTTAATGGAAGACAATCGCAAATTTCAAATATTTTCCTAAGTTCCAGGATAAGTTTAATCCGATATGTAAGGCAACAAACGGGTGTAGGTAGCATGTTGTGGTGGATCTTACACACGCCTCTTTAACACTCATATCAGCCAAAAACGGCTTCTTCGGGTGTCTTGAGAAATGTCAATTTGCAGACCGAGAGGACTAAATAAAGTGGTCTTGATCCTGATTGGCTGAGGAAACACAAACTTGCCTTCATCATGAGCCATGATCTGCCCTGAACGTATTGCATGTTTACCCTTTAATAGTCAAGCTGGCCAAAACCAGACTTTGTACGTAGTCGTTTTATGAAATGCATGTTTGTAGACAAAGCGATTACTTTTTTAATTTTGCCACTGGAATGACTGATTCTGTTATTGAGCCAGTCATTTCGGTGGTAAAATTTCAAAAATAGTCTTCTTGAACCGAAAATAGATATTCTCTATTCTCAATTTTCTTCTTGTCCATTAAACTTTACCACTCTGATGTCAGTATTCTATCTTCTACTGTGTCAATAGCAAAGAAACTTGTGAACAAGTTTTGTGGACAATGCTGCTGACAGCAACATCTTCCACCAAAGCTATTGAAAAATGAATACCAGTTCATCTTTTAATTTAATTTGAAAGTATCCTTAGGGCATAGCGATCCAAGTTTGTTCAAACAAAGCCGATCGGCCAATTTGGCCTGTGGCCATCTTGCCTTTTGGCCGATTTTAGGAAATAGCTTTAAAAATCTTCTCCGGAGCCGTGTGGTGGATCGATTCAAAACTCACGAAATATCATACAGGGCAAGAGCTGAACCAAGTTTGTTCGAAAGAACTTGATTGGCCAAATGGTTCGGTGGCCATCTTGGATGGATCTTAGTTTTCGTGAAAACGACTTATTCTGCAAAACTGCAGAACAGATCGGGCTGAAATTTTGGGGATATGATTATCGACTAAGGGCCATTAAAGTTTGTTCATGGGAAGTTGATAGGTAAAAAACATGGCCACAGAGGACCAATCAAAATTTAGAGTGTTTGGCTGCCATATTCAATTTTTTTATTTGATGGATTTTGAAGCCGAAATTGGTTTACTCAACTCCGCTTACTTGTCAGTCAGCTGTCGTATAGCGATGACCCCATCCGTCTTCTGTATGTCCATCCATCCATCTGTCTGTCCGTCACCAACTATGGCAGCCCATTTTGTTATTTCTTGACGGTTTGACACCAAACTTGGTCACAATGTTAATATCCGCATCTAATATCTGTGTTGTGAAAATGAAACTGATAGGACGTCAAATGCCAGAGTTATCACTCCTTAAATATTTGCAGTCTCACTTTCATAGGGCAAATCCATTGATTTATCACCATGTCAGATTTTATTGCCAAACTAGATATTAAATTCCAATTAACAGATTAACCTTTCCAATACTGCCGAAATATTTAAGATATGTATTATGTGCTCTGACATCTATGCTCTTAAAAATATTTTGAAATGTACTTGATTAAGAGTTGTTGCTGCTCTGCAAATTATTTTTTTAATCCACTCCAGCTCACCCTACTCCTGCTGCTAACTTGGTGATTCAGCCAGATGTGCATGTGTTAAATGGATTGTGTGGTAGTGGGGAATAATCTGCTATAAAGACCACCTACCTTCCTTTAGAGACCATTTTCTTCAATTGTATTTAAACCTCTAGTAACCGTCTGACTGAGTTTTTGCAGACGACATATTCCAACGGTTTTATCTCTGAACCTGATAAATATTTTGAAAACAATTGGACTGAAAGTTGTTGGTGGCTAAGCCGCCAACAACTTTCAGTCAAATTGTTTTCAAAATATTCAACAAGTCAAGAGCTTTTGAAAATTGAAATTATTGACTGCACTGGCTTGCAGCAGTGAGACAGTTAAGAAACCAGCTGTTGTTAGCACTGATATCATCTATTTTCACTTAAACATTGTTCAAAATCGCTAATGCAAAAAAACAGTCTCGAGATTGTTGTCAATATCTCGAAAACTAAAGCATTTGACTGAAAGTCATTGGAAGTGACACCGATGGATGTAAAACTTATGTAAGATTAGTTGAAATGCCAATGGTCCAGGTGAGCGATACAGGCCCATTGGGCCTCTTGATATTATTATTATTATTATTGTTATTGCTTCTAGGATCCAGTTGCTGTTCATAAGAAATTCATTACAGAATGCTACAATAGATTAGAGGTAGGTTTGGTCCATTGGGAGTGGTATATGTGCGAATTAAAAATCTTCCTTCTTTCACTAACATGACTAATAAAATAAACAACTTTCTGAGCAGCAATAGCAATCATTTTTGCAGAAAGACAAAGGATGAGAAATCATAAACCACGGGAAACCCCTTTCTCTGTTAACCCTTTCATGAACAAGATGTGTCAAGAAAATATTAAATTTCTTTAGTAAATGTCGTTTTACAAGCCAAGAGACTTTTTAATTTACCACTGGAATGATTGGCTCGGTTATTGAGACAATGATTCCAGTCTAAAAATGTCAAAAATAATCTTCAGTTTGGTTTGAAAATTGACATTTCTCAAGACCGCAGCATAGGCCTGTTTTGCCGAGCTTTGGGCATTAACCCTTTAATGACCAAATTTATCAAGAAGTCTAAATATTTGTTTATTAAATGTCCATTTACAGGCTAAAGAGAAGACTTTTTTTTAATTTACAGCTGGAATGACTGGCTCAGATATCGAGGCAGTCATTCCAGTGGTAAATTTAAAAAAATAGTTTTTTCTTGGCCAGCAAATGAACATTCCCAAATACCACTCCACAGGTCGTTTTTGGGTGGTTTAGTCATGAAATGTGTAAGGCTTAAAATTCAAGACAAATCAGATGTGTGTTTTTACCGAAGTGTTGTCCATTCCATAAGTATTTGCTTACCATATCTGAACATGCTGCCTCTCCAACAGTTTTGTCACATGCAGAAAGAATAAAATATCTTATAAATGTTAACAGTACATGTATATGCCATGTAGGTGAGTCAACTTAATTAGCAGAGTAAACTTTTATGTAATGTGCTCTCTGTTCTTCTGTCTATCTGTCTGCCCATTCATCTGTTCGCCGCATGTCTATCCATCTGATCCATATCTTGAAGGGCCTTGAACCTCTGTAGAGTCACAATTTTTTACAGCTCATATACAATGTATTAATTGCGGAGACTTCATTTTGTCAAAATCGGTCAATATTCATCAGAGATCTCACCTGAAAATCTTAAAATCTTGTCCGATCCACATCTCCAAAAGTTCTGAACCAGAGTTATCTCCTTTGAAAGACTTAGAAATTGTTTTAATTTTGTTGTCTGATCCATAACTCTAAGGGTTTTGGGCTTATTCTCACAATCTTTTCTTCAGTGGATATGTTATGTGATTTCATTTCAGCAAAACTCATCCATATTTGCCAGGGTTATCTCACCTTAAAATTCAGCAAAATTGTCCTGTTAGATCCAGATCTATTGTTTTGAACCCACCCTCAGAATGGGTTTTTTCAGCGAATCTATTAAGTTAAGTATAGACCAAGTGCGATGATTTTGTTTAGTATCCCTCAATCAGCCATAAAAGTTTGCATCAGCAATATTTCTGTCACAAACTTTCTGTAAACCCCCGAAAAATGTTTTACATATCTACATTATAATTAAAGTTATAGTAATAGAAATTCTCTCTCATATTGTAGGCAGCGTTAGTGAGTATAGGCGGGTCAGCCATAGCTCAGATAATCACCAATGCCACCAAGATGCTAACATCCGCCACTGTGCCTGAAGTGTCACTTGTTCTCTCACCATCCAGGTATGAAAACCTACATACTGGTCATAACAGGTAGTATACTTCTGGTCTGTACCATAGTATATATATATATATATATATGTGTGTGTGTGTGTGCATGTCAGCCCCCAATATTGGGAATGGAGACATTTTGGTAACTTGAAAACAAGTTACTTGGCGCACACATAATTTCAAGGTTATTATTTCACTAATGTAGAGCAGATCTCGAAGAATTTTGAACCTACACTCACAATTTTTTTTCAGCAGGTGTGTTAGGAATAGACGAAGTGCAGTGATTTCGTTGCGGCAAAATCTGGCTATATTTGCCCGAGTTATCTCCCCTGAAAAGTTAAAATTCGTCAAAATGTTCTTGTCTGGAGCAGATCTCGAAGAGTTTTGAACCTACTCACAATTCTTTTTCAGCAGATGTGTTAGGGATAGACAAAGTGCAATGATTTCATTTCGGCAAAATCTGGCCATATTAACACTAAAGTTCATTAAGATTTTCTTGTCTGGAGCAGATCTCGAAATGTTTTGAACCTGCACTCGCACTTTTTTTCTGGCGATGTGTAAGGGATAGCTAAAGTGCAATGATTTCTTTTCGTCAAATACTGGCCATATTTGCCCGAGTTATCGCCCCTGAAAAGCTCAAAAATCGTCAAAATTTTCTTGTCCGGAGCAGATCCCGAAGAGTTTTGAACCTACACTCACAATTTTTTTCACCAGATGTGTTCGGGATGGATGAAGTCTCATGATTTCGTTTCGGCAAAATCCACCCATATTTGCCAGAGTTACCTCCCTTGAAAAGCTCAAATTCGTCAAAATTTTCTTGTCCCGGTCCAGATCTCGAAGAGTTTTAAACCGACACTCACAATTTTTTGTTCAGCAGATGTTTTAGGGATAGACAAACTGTTCACATTTAGCATTCCTCAAACAAGTATGCCTGCGGGTGTATGTTGAGTTTCACTAAAACTCTTGTTAGGGCAATCATACAAGAAAGCTGTGGGGTATTTTGAAAATAATTGGAAGACAATAGACAGCAACAGCCCCCATTCAAATTAGTTTCAAAATATTCAACAGGTTAGCTGTATAGTTAACATGATATTGAGATTCTGGGAATTTCAGGCGGCGCTTAGAAATTGGCGGGTCATCACACAAAAGTAAATTCATCCATTGATTGACAGATCAGATACTTACTTTGCATTAGCTGCAGCAACATCCCCAAGTCAAATTAGTTTCAAAATATTCAACAGTTTACCTGTATAGTTACCTTGAATTTAGGATTCTAGGAAGTCAGTTCAAAGTATATAAATTGATCGCAACATGGGTAAAATGTGGGTGTAACTTAACTATAAATGGGTGGGCAGCACTCAGTCAAATTAGTTTCAAAATATTCAACAGCTTAGCTGTATAGTTTTCTGTATTGAGATTCGGTGAGTAAGGGACTGATTGATCCCAACACGTGCAAAGCGTGGGTAGAGCTTAGCTAGAAATAGGGTGGCATAACTAAAACTTGTTTTCTCCATTCTCCCACATTGTAATGTCCATCAAAGAGCTATGTTTGGATGTGCTAACAGTGACATGCTCCTTACATACCCTGCTGTTGTGATCATATTATTTGGTGTGCTAAGGATTGCATGTTTGTAGTTCTCAGTGAGAAATGTTCTGTTGAAAATTGTGTACATAATTGGATTTGAAGACATAGGCCGCAGTGTCTTCAAATCCAATTCACCTTTGCAAGTTTACCATCGATTATATGATGTCATATCAACTAAGTGACATGTATGACGACATCATAATTATGACGTCATGAATGACTCGATATAGCCCGTCTTAAACGCTTAATAGTCTAACATGTACGAATTGTATGTTTGTGCTATTTAATAAACATGCTGTTGAATATTTTGAAACTAATTTGGCTGGGCGCTGTTGCTGCCATAGGCAGTAATAGTACTCAGTATAATTAGTTTCAAAATTTTCAACAGTACCTGTATAGTTTTCTGGAAATTGATAGTCAGGAATCGATCGAGCCCAACGCAAGCGTAAATGTGGGTGGAGCTTAGCTAGAGATGGGCGGGGCATGACTAAAACTGGAACGGTCCAATATGTTGAAAATATTCAACAATGTTTTATTTTGTTGTGGAAACTGATCAATTTACTTCTGGTCTGTATTATAGTGTAGATCATTTGACTGGTGTTAATTCGTGGTAATTCTCACTTTAGGTCCTCGAAGCTTCAGAATATTGAGAGATTATTGTGGATAGCAGAGCGATACATACTAAGTGTTGAAGGCATGCATATTACACCTCGTATCATCCTACCTCATGGAGCCTCATTCCACGGTCATCCAATCTCATTGTCGGTCAACTGCGAGTCGACTAAGCAGGAGTTTACCATTTTTGTGAGTACAGTTATTTTTTTCAATGTAATATTATTTTGTATAACACGGAAGCTTTTATAGCTTTACGCTGGTTCTAAAAGTCGATGTTCTGGTCTAGGAAATTTCTCGTGATTGTACACCAACCAAAGATGTGCCTATTGTTAAAACTTTTGCATCAGTAATGTATAACATAACTAATTTTGGGGATGCAAAAATATGGAATCGCGGTACATACGTGCCCAAAATCTTGTCATACTAACTCCTACAGTTTTACTGTATGAATGATATTGGGAAACACTCATGTGGGTGTGTGGGGCAGGGTTAGGGTGGTTGATGTGGGTGTTGGGTGTAATCTGCCGGTCATCTGTCCGTCTGACTCTTGTTTTATCTAAGAAATATTTGCATGATATGTTGTATCTGTTCTGCAGTGCCATAATAATGAATCGTTGCTGTCATTGCGAGAAAAAGTTGCGCGCCATTTGAAACAAACTCCGGAAAATGTTCAGATTGTGGCGAATGAGAAAGTGGTAAGAAGATTTCAAATATTGTGAATTAAGCACACCATTGAAGAAAACAAGACTATAACTAGGCTTGCGCGATTACGTGATTAAATAAAAAATCACGATTATTTTTTAAATCGTGAATGTATATGTTTAAAAATTAAATAATTGAAATAATCATGAATAATTTCTACTGGGTAAATATTTCAAAATCTACCGTTTAATTTCTCACGGTCAAGGAAATTTACATTTTGCTCAGCGAACGTATGTCCATTTGGAGGCCAAGAGAAGACTGTTTTTGAAAATGTGTCACTCGAATGACTGGTTCGAGAATCGAGCCAGGTATTCCAGTGATACATGTTCAAAAATGGTTTTCTCTTGGCCCGCAAATGGACATTACTAAACACTTGCACCTTTAGTCATTGATATGCTTTTGTAGGCTGATTAATGAAGTAATCATGATTATTTCTTAAATAATTGATCGTGGTCACTCAAATCAGTAATCGTACAAGCCTAACTATAACTAATTATATATATATATATATATATATATATATATATATATATATATATATATATATATATAGTGTACATGTAATTTATATAGGTGATTTATCAATTACACCGACATTTTCATTTTCAAACTTACCAATCAAAACATGATTTTTCATTCAAGATAAAACGAACAAAAATTATGCCATATGACATTTCTGTTTTGTGTTTAGAATTCACATATTTAGGGAAGGATCCAATCTCACTCAAGTACGTGACGTCATAAATAAAAACATCACATGCTAGCCGACATCACAAGCAAAATGAAATCCCTCTGTTGCGAAAATTGAAGTCTGTCACGACTCACAACGGAATACAAATGTCATTCTGTTGAATATTTGGCAGCAACAGACCCAGACAAATTAGTTTCAAAATATTCAATAGCTTACCTGTATAGTTGCCTTAAAATTTAGATTCCTGGAAGTCGGCTTTCAAAGTATCTAATTGATTTCAACAGACACAAACATCAGCAGAGCTTAGCTAGAAATGGGTGTGGCATAGAAAGAAATGAATCTGTGTTATATAGGGCTCATGTACAGTACAGATCTTAGTTAGCTTTACTTAAACGCATCCTAAAGCTCGTTTAAAACGTGTCTGTATGGCGTATGGCATTTTCTCGTAGTGATTTGCTTAGACATAGCGCGTTTGGTAAAATCTCAATACGCATCTTGAATTTTATCTTGACGGGTTAAAATTTTGACACTACGAGTTTGACATTTTGAATGACGGGTTTAACTTTTTGCCCTACGCGTTTGGTAGCGTTTGAAAATTTTACGATAAATTAAACGCGCCATCAATTCTAACCGCGGTTCTTCAGTTCTTTCGACGCGTCCTATGGCTAGAAGCAAACGGGTACTCGGTTCCTAGTATAGGCAGAACTGCTTATCTGTACATGTTTCCCCTGTACATGTATCTCCCGTGCTTTGCAAACTTTGAGCGATTCGTACAGCAGATTTTAAGTTATTTACGTCAATTTGTGGCTGGATTTATCAGATGTATTTAATTTAGTGTTTCTTCGCGGGATTCGTCTAATTTCTGCGGTTTTATAGTGAAAATCTCGATATATCTAATGCCGAATGGACAATCGTCTTGAACTGGAACACCATTCCATTCTGATGACGTCATCGTGTATATATTTAACTTCGTTATCATTGATTGGCAGAGATATTGTTGGGAAAGCCATCAATGGCAAATCTGATTGGTTGAACTAATCTCATGATGCTTTGACAGTTGTGTACTATTAGACGACAGTAAAAAAGCAACATAACCTAAACAAGGATTTCCAGACTTTGGCTGTGATCTGGACAAAAACCAAGTTGGATCCAGATTGGGTACAAATTTTAATCTATGGATATATTGGAAACAAACTGGTCAGATTTTGCTCAAATTTTAATAAAGGAGTTTGTGTGATCATACATTAAGATTTAACAACCCTGGAAGTGATCAAAAGAAAAATTATATGCTGTGGGTTACAATCTCTGATAACTTGGATCTATCTGACGATGGAAAGTACATGGAAGTGATAACTAGATTGTTTGGTCGATGGCGTGTCATAGCAATCGACCACGTTCACTACCCCAGGGGGGGAGCCAAATATAATACCAGAAATGTGGCTGCAATGCAACTAAGAATCTCGACTTCATAACAGCAATGAACTCTGATGAGTGACTTCAAACATAAAATAAATTTAGAAGGCTTATCAACAAGGGGGCCAAGGGCCTGTAACGGTATCCTGGACGGTGTATGGCAATAAGGGCTGCCAGCAGAGAAGGCTGCTACTATGTCAAAAAAGGCTGCCTATAAAATATACTGAGTATGTACATACCTATCTATCTATCTTTCTATCAAAACTTTTCAAAATATTCAGCAGGTTGCCTGTATACCCTTATTTAATTTCCACTTTCTATTTTTCTTTTGAGATGAGGCGGACATAGAGGCGAGCTGTCAAAATATCTCATCTGATGACGGTTGTTGCTAAGCACAGAATTATAAAAAAAAATTCTGAATAGGAGTTCTAGAGCCAACTACTGCAGAATCCTTCCGCTAAATTTGGATATAATCCACCAAGCGGTCATGGAGAATATGCATTTTTGCAATTTGTGTCCAGCCAACTAGGGTTGCAATCTGTCAAGCGGTTAATGAGGAGTAGCGTTTTGACAATTTCTGCTAAAATTTCCATAAAGTCAAAGATTTTCACACAAAAATTGACCAATCAAAATTCTGTATGCATGTTCGGAAGCCGAAAGCATTAGGGTCCTTCCAGCCAAATTAGTTTGAAATCTGCCAAGCGGTTAATGTATGTATGAGACACGGCATCACACAATGATGTTCTGGCCAAAAGGTCAAAATCACTGATACGCATGGCAACCATCTGCTGTCCGCCGTCCATCCGTCAACTTATGTTTTTAAGTAATAAGCCCGAGTTAAGATGCCGAAGCGGTCAAATATATAGGCATCACACTTTCTGATTGGCAGTTTCGTTATTCCGTGTTATCTGTCTATTTTTTAGTCTGTGGCATACACGAAATGTGCGTAGATTGATGAATTACACACACAAAAATGTTTTTTTCTAAACAGTTGACGACATCTTTGCTAAATCTCATTAAATATGCGTGTATTCTCGACCAATCAGACAGTGATACCCGTTGCCGAAAACGGGTAATAACGTTAAGTACTCGGATACTAGTGGAGTGTGTTCAGGAAGGCGAACGTTCGTGTTCTACGTGGTACAGTGTTCAGTTAATAACAGAAAACGTTTTTCGCAGTCCTGAATGCACCCCAGGCACGGGTAAAACAACTATGTACGCATGTGCATGTCTATGTAAAAGCGGAGTTTTCGGTTACATATTATGTATGAAATAGCGAAATCGAAAACAACCGAATGTCAGGTTTGCAGATTTTGTAAATCGCTTCCCTTTCCGTTATAAGACAAATTTGGCATAACACTAGTCGCAACTGGTGCATATATTGTTCTAAAAAGTTATACCAATTACGTCGGCTCAAATTAGACTATGTTGTAATAAACCCATTTCAGAGAATATCTTGGTTTATTCATCCAGATTTCAAAAGAAATTGTGGATTGAAAATTTATTAAAATATACGCACAGTCATCACACTAGCTTCATACTCAGTAAAGAATACCCAGGTGCGGAGTTCACACACGTCCATTTTATACAAAATTACGATTACGATGATGACATTTCGACAATTATCATTTACAGGCACAAAAAAAGCTAAATCGCCATGTACTTAACACATAAACGGCTCCAATTGCAATTTAAATTTACATGTACGGGTCCTTGACAGACTATAGACCGATTCCACTTTATGTTTAATGACACGTAGTAAGAACCTTTGTAGCGTTACTGAATACATTTGATTGCGCGTTTGACTTTTTCCGCGACGGGTTTAAAATATTTCATGATGCGTTTAACATATTGTAGGACGGGTTAGACTTTCCGTTAGACGCGCCTATAAAATAAATAAAATGCGTTTGGTGTTTGGCCACACCTGGAAACGCTACGAGGTTTTGACGCGAAAAAGACGCATTCTTGTTTCGTTTTTGCTTCGTCAAACTGTAAAGCTAACTAAGATCTGTACTGTAAGGGTCAGGATACAGATCATTACTAAGCAGTGCTAAGCCACAAGGCTAGTCAATCTAGAAATAGGTCTTACAAATAATAATGTCTACCAGTACTAGCCCTACACCAGCTTTAAATGTGTCCTCCTTTGTCAGCTTAACAGTTTACTGGTGAAGCCAGCCTCTGCAGTGGTCTTAAAGAATGTCCATTTACAAGCCAAGCAAATACTATTTTTGAAAATTTACCACTGAAATGACTGGCTCGGTAATCGAGCCAATCATTCCAGTGGTAAATTAAAAAAATTCATCTCTGTCTGCAAATGGACAATGACTTTAATCAAAAAAGATTTACTTTGTTGACCTTTACCACTTTAATCGCCAGGCCGGCCAAAATGACCTCGCCAGTGGTCTTAAGAAATATACATTTGCAAGCTAACAAAAAACAGTTTTTTGGTTTATTCCAGTGGTAAACAAAAATAGTCGACTTGGCCTACAAATGGGACATTCATTGAGCAAAAAATTAATTTTTAAATCTTGACCATTGAAGGGTTAATTGAGTTAAATATAATTTTGAGTTCTTTGAGGTGCTGTTGATACAAAACCTGCTGTTATATTGTATGACATTTCCATTATTAGCTCACCTGGCCAGAATGGCCAAGTGAGCTTATGCCATGGCGACCGTCCGTCCGTCAACTTTTTTCTTTAAACAACTTCTTCTCAAGAACCACTGGTTTAATTTCAATTATATTTGGCAGGGAGTATCCTTAGGGCATAGGGATCCAAGTTTGTTCAAACAAAGCCGCTCGGCCAATTTGGCCGGTGGCCATTTTGGATTTTGGCCGATTTTAGGAAATGACTTGAAACATCTCCGAAACCGCTTGGTGGATCGATTCAAAACTCACGAAATATCATATAGGGCAAGAGCTGAACCAAGTTTGTTTGAAGGCCAAATGGTTCGGCAGCCATCTTGGATGACATAGTTTTCGTGAAAACGACTTATTCTGCAGAACCGCGGAACGGATCGGGCTGAAATTTTGGGGATATGATTATGGACTAAGGGCCATTAAAGTTTGTTCATGGGAAGTTGATCGATAAAAAACATGGCCGCCGTAGACCAATCAAATTTTAGCGTGTTTGGCTGCCATATTCAATTTTTTTTATTTGATGGATTTTGAAGCCCAAATTGGTTTTCTTACCTCCGCTTACTAGTCAGTCAGCTGTCGTATAGCGATGACCCCATCCGTCTTCTGTATGTCCATCCATCCATCTGTCTGTCTGTCTCACCAACAATGGTGGCTCATTTTGTTATTTCTTGACGGATTGACACCAAACTTGGTCACAATGTTAATGTCGGCATCTAATATCTGTGTTGTGAAAATGAAACTGATAGGACGTCAAATGCCAGAGTTACCACTCCTTAAATATTGTAGTCTCACTTTCATACGGCAAATATAGGTTTGTTTCCACCGTCCATTGATTTATCACTCAGATTTTATTGCCAAACTAGATATTAAATTCCAATTAACGGATTAACCTTTCCAATAGTGCCGAAATATTTAAGATACATGTATGTATTATGTGCTCTGACATCTATGCTCTTAAAAATATTTTTTAATGTATTTGATTGAAAGTTGTTGCTGCTTTAGGTAGCAGTGAAAGTTGTTGCTGCTTAAGGCAGCAATGATTTCAGTCAAATTATTTTTTAAATCAACTCCAGCTCACCCTACCTCTGCTGCTAACTTGGTGATTCAGCCAGATGCGCATGTGTTAAATGGATTGTGTGGTGGTGGGGGAATAACCTGCTATAAAGACCACCTACCTCCCTTTAGAGACCATTTACCTCAATTGTATTTAGACCTCTAATAAGCGTCTGACTGAGTTTTTGCAGATGACATATTCCAAAGGTTATATCTCTGAACCTGATAAATATATTGAAAACAATTGGACTGAAATTGTTGGTGGCTAAGCCGCCAACAACTTTCAGTCGAATTGTTTTCAAAATATTCAACAAGTGAAGAGCTTTTGAAAATTTAAATTATTGGCTGCACTGGCTTGCAGCAGTGAGACAGTTAAAAAAGCAGCTGTAGTTGGCACTGATATCATCTATTTTCACTTAAACATTGTTCAAAATCACTAATGCAAAAAAACAATCCAGAGATTGTTGTCAATATCTCGAAAACTAAACCATTTGACTGAAAGTCATTGGAAGTGACACCGATGGATGTAAAACTTATGTAAGATTAGTTGAAATGTCAATGTTCCAGGTGAGCGATACACACCCATTGTGCCTCTTGTATTACAGCTTAGTATTGGCAAGGATCAGAAACTACTACACCAGCTTGACCTGGAGGATAATCAAATGATCCTGGTACGGATATTTTCTCCTGCCACGACTACGACGACTTCGTTGCAATCAAGCACAGTCAGGGAGGTGAGTAGACATGATGCGTAACTTGTTTTAAGCATTAAAGTTTATGTCCTTTCAAAATTAGTTTTTCTTGTTGTTTTGTTATGTTAAAGATTGGTTATTCAATTTCACACTCTGTTGTAAAATATATCCAGTCTTTTCACAAATATTCAGATCAGTTTTTGCATTTCATGACCAAATTTCAATGTTTTTTGTGAAAATGTTGATGTTTGGATCTTCAATTAGCATATATTTACAAAAATGTTTGTCCGCTGTTTTAATTTAAATTTCATTTCTGCCTAAAAAATGTTATGCTTGGAGCCTAATTTTCCATATTTCTCGTTGAATAGTTATATTGCAACAGGATACTGTTATTAGCTGACGTCGCCTGAAAAGACACGTGAGCTTATGCCATGGCAACCAAGCATCATCCATCTTCCTGTCATCATCAACTTATTCCCTTTCACAAGAGCCACTGGGCTGATTTTAATTAAATTTGGTAGGCAGGTATCGTTAGGAAATAGAGATTCACGATTGTTCAAACGAAGCTGAATTGTTTATTTTGGAGATGACCTTCTGGAATTTTGTGTTTTATTTTTTGATACATGTTTAAACATCTTCACATGGCCGTTTTAATTTGAAACTGAAGAAAGTTTATCTAGAACAAGTGCTCAGCCAAGTTTGTTAAAAAAAAAAGCCTGATTTGTCAAGACAAAATGTTAGTTAGTAAGAAATGTTCTGTTGAATGTTTTGACTTAAATGGATTGGAAGACATAGCTGCCTATGGCAGCAATGTCTTCCAATCCAATCATGTTCAAAATATTCACTAGTCAACATTTCATTTTGTTTGGGATCATGTTAAGTTATTTCTGAGCTGTATTGTGGTTCTAGCGCCAGTTTCACAAAGGGAACTTAAGTACACTAGGGTACTCAAGTACGGCATATATATCAGATGAAGCATTCTGATTGGTCTGTTTTCTGTGAAACTGGCCCCAGAGTTCCAGCTCAAATACAGGTGGTGTATTTCATGTCGCTGGTTGAAATACTAATGTTGCAAGTGAACAATACAGGAACTTTGGCCCTCTTTTTATTTTATTTTATAAGTTTAAACTAGATATTATTTTGTTTATCTTTCCCCCCCCCCACCCCCATAGTTTCAGGACTCACTCAAAGTAGAACAGGTATTCTGCACTTGTAATATGTAATGTATTTTTTGTGCTGTATAGAGTTAAAGTCTGGTGGCTTTGATCTGTGTATTCTGCTTATTAACCCTTTATTTTTCATAGAAAATGTCCATTTGCGGACTACGAGAAGACTATTTTTGAAAATTTACCACTGGAATGACTAGCTCGGTTATCGAGCCAGTTATTCCAGTTGTAAATTTTCAAAAATAGTCTTCTCTTGGTCTGCAAAATGGATGTTTCACAAGGCTACTGCAGAAGCTGTTTTTTGACTGATGTAAGTGTTAAACAGATAAGTAAAAGCTGTATTTATATGCTGGCACACATTTTAGCACGGACGCGCACACACATGTTTGTTTTAAGCTAGTATATTAGCTGCTTTTTGGCTTTAATAACAATAAGATGGCCATTAACACTTAGATAACTTACGCATTGAAATCAGCAGCGGTGTCGTTTATACAAGATAATTCACCTTTCCAGAGTATCCATTTATTGTAATCAGATAAGCGGCGTGTAGGATGACGTCATAATCATTACGTCATAAATAATTCTATTAGGCCCGTCTTTAACTCTTAATAGTCTGACATGTTGTAAGAATTATATGTCTACTATTTAATAAACATGCTGTTGAATATTTTGAAACTAATTTGACTGGACGCTGTTGCATAGGCAGCAACAGCACCCAATCAAATTAATTTCAAAATATTCAACAGCTTACATGTACCTGTATATTTTTCTGGAAATAGATAGTCAGGAAGTTCAGAGATATCGATCCCAACACGAGTAAGGGGTGGGTGGAGCTTATCTAAAGGTGGGCGGGGCATAACTAAAACTGGAAAGGCCTATTACTAACAAAGCCTGAGTGTTAATTAAAGAGATCTAGAGTGGCGGTTTTGGTGATATCTAAATTCTTTTGCTTAACCATTTGACTCCTAGAGTCCCAGTGTCCCCAGTATCCCAATAGAGTTATCCAAACTGTCACTCAAGTATTGAAGTCATTCAACTACGTCACAGGTAGGCTGATGTCACTATCAAAATGCATAATAAATGAAGTAAGTAAATCCACCATAAACCTTGAATAGTCAGTTATACGAATTGTATGTCTTTACCATTTAATAAATATTTTATTGAATATTTTGAAACTAATTTAAATATCGCCGAGCGGGTTAACATTAACCCGCTAGCCCAAGACTAGTAAAAATTAACAAGGCTAGTAGAAGTTGTGTGACCAGCCCATTGGGTTTGTAACAATTTGTGAGTGACAGGCCAGTTGGTTTGTAATGATTTGTGAGTGACTAGCCCAGTGGGTTTGTAACAATTTATAAGTGACCAACACAGTGGCTTTGTAACAATTTGTGAATGACCAGCCCAGTGGCTTTGTAACAATTTGTGAATGACCAGCCCAGTGGCTTTGTAACAATTTGTGAATGACCAGCCCAGTGGGTTTGTAACAATTTGTGAATGACCAGCCCAGTGGCTTTGTAACCATTTGTGAATGATCTGCCCAGTGGGTTTGTAACAATTTGTGAATGATCTGCCCAGTGGGTTTATAACAATTTGTGAATGATCTGCCCAGTGGCTTTGTAACAATTTGTAAATGATCAGCCCAGTGGCTTTGTAACAATTTGGGAGTGATCTGCCCAGTGGGTTTATAACAATTTGTGAATGATCAGCCCAGTGGCTTTGTAACAATTTGCGAGTGATCTGCCCAGTGGGTCTATAACAATTTGTGAATGATCAGCCCAGTTGGTTTGTAACAATTTGTGAATAACCAGCCCAGTGGGTTTGTAACAATTTATGAGAGACCAGCCCAGTGGGTTTGTAACTATTTGCGAATGACCAACCCAGTGGGTTTGTAACAATTTGTGAGTGACCAGCCCAATGGGATTTTAACAATTTGCAAATGACCAGCCAAGTGGGTTTGTAAGAATTTAATATCTCAACCTTTTATTAGTCAAGGTGGCAAAAATGGCTTCTATGATTTTGAAAGACGTCTATTTGCAGACCTAGAGAAAACTATATTTTGAATATTTGCCACTGGAAATTTTCAAAACAATCTTATCTCGGTCTGCAAATGGACATTTTCTGGGGAAAAATTAAAATTTTCTTGACAAAATCTGACCAGTAAAGGGTTTAATTAGACAAGCTTACATGCAATACTGAATTGAATTACAAAATACAGACAATAATATAAGACCAGCATTCTGTAGTATAAGGGCTACATGTAAATATAATCGTCTTATTCTGCAAGTAAGGTCTAGTAAGTAATCAGTAGGGCTAAGAGAATTGAGTGATCACTCTTACTCCTTTCAATTCAAACACGAAGATTAGCTTTAATATCTTCAGCATGGATACATGTGTGAAAAACCTGGCATTAGTTTCAGAAAAATCTCTTCATAATCACCTGAGTTATCTCCCCTGAAAAATCTAAATTTTTTAATTTGCTTTTACACGCTTAAAACTCATGGGTCAGTGGACATGTGGACCGTGGCTAGCATGGGTTCCTACTCATATCTGATATTGTATTGTTCTCAGCTTTCATGAACATGACCAACCCAGATAATTATTGCAGCATCATCGCAAGTATTGTTGATTTTTTTCATTTACCATACGACATATAGATATGAAAAAACGCACAATAACTGACAGTATCTTTGACAATACTGTTCGTGTAATGTGTATCGAGGTTCATTGTGTTCATGGAATCTATATTATCAATCATATCGTCTCTTACAGTACTGTACTCTACATAATCCCACTATACCATGCACTTTGTCCTGCGCTCTCATACCCTCTCATTTCATATTCTCTCAAGCTTACCATAAGCTACTTAGTCTGGCTCAGAAATAACGTAACATGTTTTCAAAACAAATAAAATGTGCTTTTGATTATTTTGAGCACAATGGGATTGGAACAATCTCTGCCTCGGTTTCCAATCCAATGGACCGTTCCACTGTATCCATCCACCATATGACGCCATAATCAACTACGTGACGTGTAGAATGACATCACAATCAATGATGTGATGAATGTCGTATATAAGTTTTAAGGATTATGCGTTGTTGTACGAATTTTATGTCTACTATTTAATAAATATCCTGTTGGATATTTTGAAACTAATTTAACTGGGCGCTGTTGACGTTGCTGCAATAGGCAGCAACAGCACCCAGTCAAATTAGTTGCAAAATAATCAACAACTTACCTGTATAGTTTTCAGGAAATTGATAGTCAGGTCAATCGGGAATCGATCAATCCCAATACGGCCAAGGGTGGGCAGAGCTTAGCTAGAGGTGGGCAGGGAATAGCTAAAACAGGAACGGTCTGTTGTGTTCAAAGTATTCAATAGAACATTTGTTACATCGTGTTCAAAATGGTGCTAACTAAAATGATTCTGTTTTTGTTTTGGAAACCTCTTAACTTATTTACCAGCTGTACTGTAAGTTATTTTATCCAACCCTACCATACCACTCACTTTCCTTTTCTATCATCTTCCCCAATTCTACCCTATCCTGTCATATTCAACTGTACCCTATTTTACCCTACTATGTTATAAATTCACTTCTCTCTTATACCTTAGACTACACTACACTACCATATCCTTCTCCAGGCCTCGATATTTCACGGAGATTTTTCTGTTCGGTGTAAATCACGGAAACCCAAAATTTGTTGTCTAGGCCATCCTTAAAAAATTTTTGGTTGTCCTCTCGCGACACTGGTGGATGGAGTTGAGTAGCGACCCGCTGAAATATAACATTGCAAAATTTAATTTAAAGAACAAAACTTGAAAGTAACAAACAAGCAAACAGTTTCTAAAGGTTATCTGAGCCTATTTTGACAAAAGGAGTCAATTCAATCTTCCAATGAACTTACATCAGAATATAAAAATAATTCTTCACAGGAAACTCCAAAAAAAGATTTTGAGTCAGCAGGATTTTTTTGCGGCGGTCGGAAGAGGACAACCAAACTATTATTTAAGGATGTCCTTATTTAATTGTAATTTATGAGCATGGTTTAAATCCAGTTTCAGGTTGGTTCCCATCAACACATCACGAAACCAAAGAATAGTTTCTCATACAGTATGAAATATCGAGGCCTGCCCGTCTAATCATGTACCTTGTCATCTCTGATTTTAAGTGTCTACCTGACCTTACTCTATAAGTCACAATTGGTTGTTATTTGTTATTTTTAAATGTGCTTGTCTAAGATAGGAGCTGAAATTAACTCTAGCCATTTAACCCTTTAACACTCATATCAGCCAAAAACTGCTTCTGCAGTGGTCTTGAGAAATATCAATTTGCAGATCAAAAGAAGACTATTTTTGAAAATTTACCACTGGAATGACTGGCTCGATAACCGAACCAGTCATTCCAGTGGTCAATTTTCAAAAATTGTCTTGTTCTGCAAATGGATGTTTTCTATTAGAAAATTTAAATTTTCTTGAATAAATCCGAGGGTTAAAGGGTTAATG
The DNA here is from genome assembly GCA_034401795.1 of Chaetoderma sp. LZ-2023a. NCBI lineage: Eukaryota > Metazoa > Mollusca > Caudofoveata > Chaetodermatida > Chaetodermatidae > Chaetoderma > Chaetoderma sp. LZ-2023a. The sequence goes on from CM067369.1 coordinate 113,781,510, forward strand.
GCTAAATTTTGTCAAGAATATCAAACTATTTGCTTTGTTGAATGTCCATTTGCAAGCAAAAAAAAAAGACGATTTTTGAAAATTTAGCACTGGAAAGATTGACTCGCTTATTGAGAACTAGTCATTCCAATGGTTATAAATTTAGGAAAATAGTCTTGTCCTGCAAATGGACATTCCTGAAGGCCACTGTTGAAGCTGATTTCATTATGAAAGAACTATTGGTCAACCAAGCAAACAAACAGCTTGTGCAGTGATCTTGGGAAACATGTTTTTCCAAGCCAAGTGTTGACTGTTTTTGAAAATTTACCACTGGAATGCCTTGCTCGTTAACCGAGCCAGTCATTATAGTGGTAAATTTTGAAAAATAGCATTACATTGTGCCCCAAATTAATTTTCACTCGGGAAAGATTTAACCCTTGCCACTGTGATGTTAAAATTCTATTTTTTATTGGTTCGATAGCGAAGAATCTGGTGTACAATTTTTGTGGACGATGTTGCTGTCTATGACAGCATCATCTTCCACCAAATTTGTTGAAAAATAAACACCAGTTCATCTTTTAATTTAATTTGAAAATTAAAGTTTGACATCAGAGTGGTAAGAGTTAAATGTTTGTGAGTCTTGATCATTAAGGGATTAAGAAAGAGTAATTGTTCCCTTGGTGTGTAAATCCATGCCACGTTGTCAGAAATGGTATTCACAGATAAAGTGTCACTTTGACTTTTAGTGCCGGAGTTTCCAGCAATTTGGATCTCATTTGCATGAAAATCCATCCACAAAAAATTCAAAAATTACTAAATTAATGAATCTTCAATTATTTCAATGTTTTGATAACACGTCGCAAATAAATGTATGGATATATTGCTGAATGAAATGTCATTTGAAATTTATCTGACTTACTACAGCCTCCTTCTACGCCGACTTCGAAGCAGAGTTTTGATCTTGAACAAGAAAAGATGTTACCCGGTGTTGTTATGGCAACAGGAGGTCAGGTTTTTGAAAAGCTCTATCAGTTGGCTGATTTAGATGAACCAAAGTAAGTTAATGCATCTGGACCGTGGAAGTCAGTATCTACATACATGTAGCTACATACAAAGTGTTTGCCAATGGATAATTAGTCAAGGGACCTTTCCAGTTTTAGCTATGCCCTGCCCATCTCTAGCTAAGGTCCACCCACACCTCGCTCATGTTAGGATCAATCGATCTCTGAACTCCCGGACTGAATTTCCAGAAAACTATACAGGTAAGCTGTTAAATATTTTGAAACTAATTTGACTGGGTGCTGTTGCTGCCTATTACAGCAACAACACCCAGTCAAATTAATTTCAAAATATTCAACCGCATGTTTATTAACTAGTAACAACATACAATTCGTACAACAACGCTTAGTCCATCATCAATTAAGCGTTCGTGATGTACTTATCTGCATCATTCATGACTTCATTGATTATGAGGTCATCCTACACATCACCTAGTTCATTGCGACATCATATGATAATAATGATGGATAAACTGGAAAGGTCCATTATACATTTTCTTATTCAAATTTTCACTATTTAACCTTTGATTTAATTAAATGTCACTACCATGTTTAACCCCATGTCTCGATTTCAAGTCACGCATACAGGAAAATGTTGAATTTTTGAAACTAATTTGACTGGAATCTGTTGCTGAATAGAATAGTTCAAATGTGATACATGGATAGTGTGTGAGAGGCCTCGGTTGTGCTCGTGTTACAGCAAACTCATTAATTCACCCGAGTTATATCCCCTGACAAGCTTAAACCTTTAATGGTTAAATTTGATCAAGAAAAATTAAATATCTGGTTATTGAATGTCCATTTACAGGCCAAGAGAATACAATTTTTGAAAATTTGTCACTGGAATGACTGTCTCGGTTATCGAGCTAGTCATTCCAGTCGTAAATTTTCCAAAATTTTATTCTCTGGCCTATAAATGAACATTTCACAACAGAGGATGGTTTTGGCCGTCATGACTATTAAATGGTTAAAATACATTGACAGTTTCTTGTAAAAGCCAGATAAGTAGGGAATTTAAACCTACATATACACTTTCTTTTCCAGTGTATTTATTATTATGGGAAGACATAGTGTCATGATTTTGCTTTAAGGAATTCAGTCAGTATTCTCCAGAATTATCTCCCATATGACAAACCTAAAATCCATCAAAAATATGTTTTTCGCTAGGTGCATGTAACCTGAAAATTCCTAATCATATTAACCTGAAAATTCCTAATCATATTCACTTAAATTTTGGTACATGTACAGGGATAAATATGTAAGATGACCTCAGTTGTGATCTTGTTCTGGGATGCGAGATCTTTCCATATTCACCAGAGTTATCTCCCCTAAAAAAATTTAATTCACAAATATTAACTATTCACATTTACCGCTCTTCAAATTCATAATATATAATATGGATAATTCTTTAATTGTATGAGGTTTATGCATTCATATCATGTAACTAATTCGTATCCGTATATTTTTTCAGGATTACTGCTCGTGTCCGCAATCTGCTGATGTTGATTCCGACTGACCCAGCGATTTCTGATGCACTTGATTCTTTAATCCATAGGGTAATTAAGCAATATTTTAACCACCTACGTGTCAAGTTGGCCAAAATCAACATTTACAGTGGTCTGGAGAAATGCCAATTTGTAGGCCAAGAGAAGACTTTTTGAAATTTTAACACTGGAATGACAGGCTCTGTAACCGAACTAGACATGCTAGAGGTAAATTTTCAAAATAAATATCCTCATGGCCTACAAATGTTGATTAACCCATTCACCGATGAATTCCCCATGTATCTCATTTTCAAGGCACCCCTATAGGAAAACCAGTGAATATTTTTTAATTGATAGCAACGGCTTTCAGTCAAATTAATTTCAAAATATTTAACGCAATAAGTTTTATATCAAAGAATATACGTGTTAGGGATTTGTGAAACAGTTCACTACTCTTACCAAATCGTTACCATTAAAATCGAGTGCATTTCTGGGCTCATCCTTTGATCTATCGAAATAACTGAATTGGTCACTGCCTGCAGCCAAATAACTAAATGCAATGCAAATTCCCATCTAGGCATATATATATATATATATATATATATCATTTTGATTATGACAGTTTTTGTCAGGCCCTACATGAAGAAGAGGATACCTTGACTTAGTGATCTGGCGGCAGGGCATCCATCATCTGAGAATGGGGTAGAAAGTTTGTCACAGTTCCCCTTGGTCTTGACATATGCAGGCCCAGATCTTTACTTTTTATTTTATTTTCACAATTCAGTTTAACCCTCTCTTGCCAAATTCGCCCAAAAGCGGCCTCTACAGTGCTCTTGATGAATACCCATTTGCAGGCCATGGGAAGACTATTTTTGAACAGTTATTCCAGTGGTAAATTTTCAAAAATAGTCTTCTCGTGGCCTGTAAATGGACATTCAATAAGCAAATATTTTAATTTTCTTGACCAAATTTAGCCCCTAAAGGGTTAATCACATTCACAACGTGGTATACATGAATTAATTCTTTTCCGTGCACTGACTTGCTAATTTAGCTGTAGCCATTACTTATTTATTGTATTCTAACGGTTGCTTGGATCCGATGTACTGTCTGCTCGGGTGTGTTTCTGAGTAACCTGCTGTCTCGCTTACTGTCTGTCAAACATGTAATTTTATTCAGCATTTGAAACCGTCGCTGTCCGGCGATGAGCTGAGTCCTCGATCAAGTCCTAAGAAATCACAGCCTAGTCCTGCTGCTAGTCCTCGACTGTCTCCGAAAGAAATTCTCCGGGGACTATTTGATGCTAATGCTGCTGACATGTCTGCCTTCAGACTGCTGTATAATCTCGAGGTATGTGAGAGAACAATGATAGATTTGTTATGAAAGCGTAATGTCCCCAACATGAACCCTCTAAGAGACAAGAAAACCCTGACTAAACCAAATTTATATATCTCGCAAAACGATTTCAATTCCCAGAGGAATTTTCATTCTTTAAAGCACAAACCTATAAAGCAGAGAAAGTCAACAAGTTTCTCAGTCACTTGTTCGAACTCTAGAGAACTACAGTGAAAAACCTAGATGCAAGCGGAACTCCAAACTTACTCGAAGAATTTCCAATGTACAGTACAGCTTAGCAATAACTTAACATGTTCCCAAAACACAAAAAAATGTACTGTTGAATATTTTGAACATAAGTGGATCGGAAGACATTGGCTTCCAATCCAATTATGTTAGAAATATTCAACAGAGCAATTCTTATTAAGTAACATGTTTCTATTTTTGTTTTTTTAAACTTATTTATGAGCTGTGCTGTACACTTGTAATTCTTTTCCAGCATACTATATACGCATTCCCTGCAGGAACGAAATATTTTAAAAAGACGGTGTGCATACATTACTGTTTGATCAATACATTTCTAACCCATGCATAATCTGCTGAAGAAACGTACAGGCAGTCTTTGCTAACGTTCTTTCATTCTTGCTGAGAAAGCCAATGCCTATTACTCACTGTACCTACATAGTCAAATAACTATATGAAAGCCAGCTGATTATTTAGACATCAATGTGAAATGGTTCTTACTGCCATAGTCTGCAGCAACTTATAGTAAAATTCTTCAAATTCGCAGCTAGGCTCAACTGAAAGCTATGACAATTAACTTAGAATACTTCAACTACTGTAAATGTTGTTGCAATAACAATTGTCATTAGTCACCCGACATCATCGATGGGGACTATAGAAAAAACTGGGTCCCGTCCGCATTTAATTTCCAGTCGATAACTTCAGTTAGCTTTGAAGGGATTCATATCAAATTCGAAATGCCAACTCTTTATGACAAGATGGCGGTGGGGATTGCATATCGGTGAAATGTATACAGATCCAACAGAATTATCCCCCTTGGTTTTTTGAAAAATTGTAAAATATGCTGTTTCCACTCGATAACTTCAGTTATCTTGAATGGATTTATTTCAAATTTGGAATGTCAACTCCTTATGACAAGATCTCGGTGGGGATTGCATATTGGTGAAATGTGTCCAGATCCAATGGAGTACTCTCCCTTGATTTCTTGAAAAATCATAAAATATGGTTTCTGCTCGATAACTTCAGACAGCTTTAATGGATTCATTTCAAATTTGGAATGTCAACTCATTTTGACAAGACGTTGGTGGGATTGTGTATTGCCAAATTGCTTCAGGATTCACCAGATTTATTGCCTTTGATTTCTTGAAAAACATCATAAAATGCTCTGTTAATAAAAAAATGGGGTTTCTGCGAAACCACCTGGGTCGGGGATGTGTGACCAGAACTGGTCTTTAGTTCAAATTTGTATCAGATCTGTAGCAAGTAGCACACGCATGGCCTAGTATTTATTTTGACAATAATTTGATTGAATAATGTTGCTGTCATTCACTGCAACATCTTTCATGTACATTATGAAAATATATAACGGCTTTTTCATATTTTATACTAAAAATTAATAGACTTGCACTGAACAGTACCGAACTATGTGGTGTCGTGCTATTGATGTGAATACTTCCAACGTGTTTTCCCCTCAAGAGCTAACTGTCATATGACAGGCGTACTTGTGGATGGGAACTTTTTGTTTGAAAAATCCGTGCTTTTACAGACAATAGCAGCCAGTAATATGTCGTGGTATAGTTACAATGAATATGGAGTCAGGACATTGCATGCTGGGTAAATTGTACAGAAATCAACAAGTGTCTCATTTCTTGTACAAATGTTTTTCTTATTAACGCTTTAACCCTCAAATTTCTTCATGAAAATTTAAGCTTTCTCAGCAAATGGACTCATAACAAATGTCCATTTGCTGACCATGAGAAGACTGTTTTTGAAAATTTACCACTAATGCCTGGCTCTTCAAGGCAGTCATTTAAGTTGGAAATTTCCAAAAAATAGTCTTGGTCTGCAAATGAACATTTCTCAAGATGACCTCAGAATCCGTCTTTGGCGATCTTGAGTGTAAAAGGGTTAACGGGACATGAGAACTTTAATATTACTTCCTCTGTGTATAGCACATTTAATTGTACTGTATTCTTCAGGTTTTGAGTAGCAAACTGATGCCGGCCATGAATGATATAGTGACACAGCAGAGTGCGAATACATTCTGTGAGGAGTTCCTTCTGGCCGGAGGACTTAACCTTATTGTGAATGTTCTACAGAAAGAAGCTATACCTATGGATGTTGATTATATGACACGGCAAGGATGCTATGCTATCTGTCTACAACTTGCCAGGTGGGTTTACACTTCTGCCTCGCATGCCTTGAGAGAGGGAGCTGCTATCATCATCAATGAGAGGGCATTTAAAATGGAAGGAGCTTTGCTAAAGATGGGTGGGATATAGTTAAAAGGCAACTCATCCAGTAAACCATTACATATCGTTTTATAATCCACCTGTGTGCACTACCGCCATAAGTTGTAAACAGTATCTTGGAACGCGTGCCCACACTGCCTAGCAGTGTTGATGAAGGTAACGTGTTATCAGCACAATGGACCTTTCCAGTTTTAACTATGCCCACCCATCTCTAACTAAGCTCCACCCACGCTTCGCCCATGTTGAAATCAATCGATCGCTGAAGTCCTTGACTCGATTTCCAGAAAACTATAAGGGTAAACTGTTAAATATTTTGAAACTAACTTTACTGGGTAGTCAAATTAGTTTCAAAATATTTGACAGAATGTTTATTAAATAGTAAAGACATGCAATTCGTACAATGTGTCGGAGAATTAAGCATTTAAGACGGATTAAATTGAGTCATTCAGCTGTAATTTTATTATGCCATCCTACATGTCACATAGTTGATTATGACATCACATGATGGATGGATAAACTGGAACGGTCCATTTTGTGAAATCCTCTAATAGACATGAAAGATGATGATAGATTTCATGGAAATATGTGGAAAATTCAGTCGATCAATCAACTAGAGTGCGCTGGAAGGAGATGCTGACCTACATGTACGCCTTTGTGCTCTGTCTGGACAGTGCACTTAGTGATCCACATGACCTAGATAGTTCATCCATTGACCTCAAGCTCAAAGTAACTCTATACTGTTGTAATATGAATGCATGTACTAAGTCTGATGATTCTACTTTCTTGTATTCCAGAGTTGTGGCCAAAAATGTGTTTTTCGGTATGCACCCCCGTGACCTAGATATCTGATGCTTTGTCCTGAAACTCATAGAACATTTAGCCACCTATAATATGAATATATGTGCCAAATTTAATTATACATACCTGTGTTCCCGATTTACGGCTAAAAATGTGTATTCTTAGCAGCACATTCCGCATTCTTATGATATCTGCATTCTGCTAAAAGCAGCTTTAACTTAGCTTGGCCTTTTAATGGTCAAACCGGCCAAAACCAGGCCTTTGCAGGGATTTTGATGAATGTCCATTTGCAGGCCTATTGTGTTTGAATGACTGGTTAAAAAATAGTCTTCTCATGGTCTGCAATTCACCTTACCAGAGTATCCATCTATCATCCTAATCAGCTAAGCGGCGTTAGGATGACGTCATAATCATTATGTCATAAATCATTCTATTTGGCCCCGTCTTTAACCCTTAATAGTCTGACACATTGTACGAATTGTATGTCTCTACTGTTTAATAAACATGCTGTTGAATATTTTAAAACTAATTTGACTGGATGCTGTTGTTGCTGTAGGCAGCAACAGCGCCCAGTCAAATTAGTTCCAAAATATTCAATAGCTTACTTGGATAGTTTTCTGGCAATTGATCATCAGGGAGTTCAGAGATCGATCGATTCCAAAACGAGCGTGGTGTTGGTGGAGCTTAGCTAGAGATGGGCGGGACATAGCTAAAAATGGGAAGGTCCATTCAGCATTCACTAGGCACAAATTTGAATTTTCTTAACAAACCATAACCATTAAAGTGTTAATACAAATTATTTTTGGAAACAGCTGATCTGTAGTCTTGTATATTTTGTAGATTCCTGTTATGTGGTCAGACAGTAACTGGTGACGACGTCCACAAGGCGCGTGTATCACGAGAGCCGAGTCTAGATGAGCTGCCTCTGCCCTCTACACCTGCTTCTGGACATCATTTTAAGTTTGATCTAACAACTCCCACTGCTGGCTGTAGGGCGATTCAGGTGAATTTTTAGCTCACCTCGCCTGAAAGGCCAAGTGAGCTTATGCCATGGCAACCATCCGTCGTCCATCAACTTTTCCTTTAAACGACTTCCAAGAACCACTGGGCCAAATTCAATGATATTTGGCAGGAAGCATCCTTAGGGCATCGGGATCCAAGTTTGTTCAAATGAACCTGAATGGCCAATTTGGCCGGTGGCCATCTTGGATTTAGGCAGATTTTAGGAAACGTCTAAAAATCTTCTCCAAAGCCGCTTAGGGGATTGATGCAAATCTGAAATATGATCTAGGGCAAGAGCTGAGCCAAGTTTGTTCACGGGAACTTGATTGGTCAAATGGTTCTGCGACCATCTTGGTTGACCTAGTTGTAGTGAAAATGACTTCTTCTCCAGAACCGCTGAAGGGATCGGGCCAAAATTGGCAGGTATGATTAGGGCCTAAGGGCCATTAGAGTTTGTTCAAGAGAAGTTGATCGTCAAAAAACATGGCCGCTGTGGGCCAATCAAAATATAGCGTGTTTGGCGGCTATATTGGATTCTTTTATTTGATGGATTTTAAGGCCGAAATTGGTTTTGTATGTGGTTTGCAGTGTTCTGATCACAAATTTACAATTTTCGAAACTGTCGGATAAACTGTTTGGCGGGCATCTTGGATCATCTTTCCGCCAAAAGCTCCCATACTAAAGCAATGGGAAATTTTTAATGTTTTCATCTCGAGAACTACTGGTCCGATTTCAATTATATTTCGCAGGAAGCATCCTTAGGGTATAGAGATTCAAGTTTGTTCAAAGGAAGCCGATCGTCCAATTGGGCCGGTGGCCATCTTGGATTTTGCCCGATTTTTAGAAACGTCTAAAAATCTCAGAAACCGCCTGGGGGATTGATGCAAACCTCATGAAATATGATTTAGGGCAAGTGCTGAGCCAAGTTTGTTCAAGGGAACTTAATTGGTCAAATGGTTTGGCGGCCATCTTGGTTGACCTAGTTATAGCGAAAATGACGTCTTCTCCAGAACCGCTGAAGGGATCGGGCCGAAATTTGGCAGATATGATAAGGAACTAAGGGCCATTAAAGTTTGTTCAAGAGAGGTTAATCCATCAAAAACATGGCCGCCGTGGACCAATCAAAATATAGCATGTTTGGTGGCCATATTGGATTTTTTTATTTGATGGATTTTGAGGCCGAAATTGTTTTTATGTGTTTTTGGGTATTCTGATCTCAAATTTGCAATTTTCGAAACTGGGATAAACGGTTTGCTGACCATCTTGTTGATAAAGAGCATTCTAGTTGAAATGCCTATTGTCCAGGAGAGCGATACAGGCCCCTTGGGCCTCTTGTTTATTTTTTATTTACAAATTCTCCTAACTTACTTTTTCCATATCTAGAAAATAAATAGATGGAATTTTATTGCGTTATTTTGAGCTTTTCATCTTATTAGCTCACCTGGCCTGAAACGCCAAGTGAGCTTATGTTGTTGCGACCATCCGTCGTCTGTCTGTCTGTCAACTTTTCCTTTAAATGACTTCTCAAGAACAGCTGTGCCAATTTCAATTATATTTGGCAGAAAGCATCCTTAGGGCATAGGGATCCAAGTTTGTTCAAATGAAGCTGATCGGCCAATTAGGCCTGCGGCCATCTTGGATTTTGGCTGATTTTTAGAAACGTCTAAAAATCTTCTCCGAAACCGCTTGAGGGATTGAAGGAAACCTCATGAAATATGATCTATGGCAAGAGCTCAACCAAATTTATTCAAGCGAACTTAATTGGTCAAATAGTTTGGCGGCTATCTTGGTTGACCTAGTTTTAGTGAAAATAACTTCTCCAGAACCGCTGAAAGGATCGGGCCGAAATTTGGCAGATATGATTAGGGACTAAGGCCCAGTAAAGTTTGTTCAAGAGAAGTTGACTCGTCAAAAAACATGGCCGCTGTGGGCCAATCAAAATATAGCATGTTTGGCGGCCATATTGGATTTTTTTATTTGAGGGATCAATTCAAAACTCACGAAATATGATCTAGGGTAAGCGCTGAATCAAGTTTGTTCAAGGGAACTTGATTGACCGAATGGTTCGGCAGCCATTTTGGATGACCTAGTTTTCCCGAAAACAATTTCTCCAGAACCGCTGAAGGGATCAGGCCAAAATTTGGGAGATATGATTAGGGACCAAGAGCCATTAAAGCTTCTTCAAGGGAAGTTGCTCCGTCAAAAAACATGGCCGCCGTGGGCCAATCAAAATGTAGCGTGTTTGGCGGACATATTGGATTTTTTTATTTGATGGATTTTGAGGCCAAAATTGGTTCTATATATGTTTTTTGGTATTCTGAGATCAAATTTGCAATTTTCAAAACTGTCGGATAAACGGTTTGGCAGCCATCTTGCATAATTTTCTCATCAAAATTTCAATTATATTTGGCAGGAAGCATCCTTAGGGCATAAGGATCCAAGTTTGTTCAAATGAACCCGATCGGCCAATTTGCCCAGCAGCCATTTTGGTTTTCGGCCAATTTCAGGCAATGTCTTTAAAATTCTTCTCCGAAACCACTTGGGGAACCTTCATCTAGGCCAAGAGGTAAGCCAATATTGTTCAAGAGGACTTGATTGACCAAATGGTTCGGCGACCATCTTCGATGACCTGGTTTTCACGGAAATTACTCCTCCAGAACTTTGTGCCGAAATTTGTCCACGGGAAGTTGATCCATAAAAAAAACATGGGCGCCGTGGGCCAATCAAGAAATAGTGTGTTTGGTGGCCATATTGCACTTGTAAAGATGTCCACAAACTCATTTAAAAGACTGCTAAACCACCCACCAACAATTTTGACAAAAATTGATGGTGCTCCAGGTGAGCAACACAGGCCCCTTGGGCCTCTTGATATCTTTGTCCGCCAACTCCTTATCACATAGAGCCCCTCAGAGATTTCCATAGCTCTGTTCTCCGTAGCTTGATTAACTATTTACTCAATTTGGTTTAATATTTTGGGCATAATTCATGAAGTCAGTTTCTCAGTCAATAATATATAATCAATCGCCTCATGAATGACTCGGTTTAGTCTGTATTAAACTCTTAATAGTGCATTATGTAGTACGGGTTGTATGTCTTTACTATTTAATAAATATGCTGGTTAATATTTTGAAACTAATTTGACTTGGTGATGTATGGCAGCAAAGCGCCCAGTCAAATTAGTTTCAAAATATTCTACAGCTTACCCATATAGTTTTCTGGAACTTTATTGTCAGTGAGCTCGGGGATCGATCGATCCCAACAGGGTGGAGCTCGGCTAAAGATGGGTGGGCCATAGCTAAAACTAGATTCCACCATTTAAGTCCAAAATATTCAACGTTATGTTTTATGTTGTTTTGGAAACATCCTACGTTCTTTCTGCACTGCACTGTAGCTGTTGCTCAGGTATTGCTGTTTCTATTTTCAGACAATGGGTGTGAATGAGTTTACTGAAATTGTATCATGCTTCATGAGAGTAACGTGGGCAGCAGCAGCAGGAAGACTTCATCTAGTCGGCTCTGCGCAACCGGTCAGGGAGAGTAACTCCTGGTATAGTGGTGGGCGTCGCAGTAGACAAAGCAGCACAGGTAGTAGTATTTAGCATTCCTTTGACGCAACATAAAGGGGATAGTATAATGAAATTGTTTAATGAGATCATCCATCTATATCCATCCATCCATCCTTTAAGCGATATATCGAACAATTCATCCAATCTGTCTACAATTTAGTTGCGATTTTTTAAAACTTAGTAAGTGTTATCCTTACCATGTGAAGATGTGCATGTGCTATCCGTATGGCTATACGTCCATCTGTCTGTCCAACCATCTCTCATAATCATTTCTTGATAAAGCAACTCCTAAAGTTCCCAATGGATTAACCTGAAATTTGGTGCACATTATCAGTATTATGTGCAGACGTGCATGTGCTTTTTTCGTGACTGGGAATTTATTCATGACAGAGTTATCCCCCTATAAATAATCTATATGGATTTATGCAAAATTTCTTTATCATCTGACATGTCTGATTATTAGCTCACCTGGCCAGAATGGCCAAGTGAGCTTGTGCCATGGCGACCGTCCGGCGTCCGGCCATCAACTTTTCTTTAAACGACTTCTCAAGAACAACTGGGCCGATTTTAATTATTTTTGGCAGGAAGCATCCTTAGGGCATAAGAATCCAAGTGTGTTCAAACGAAGCCTATCGGCCAATTTGGCCAGCAGCCATCTTAGATTTCGGCAGATTTTGAGAAACGTCTAAAAATCTTCTCCGAAACCGCTTGGGGGATTGATGCAAAACTCATGAAATATGATCTAAGCCTAGAGCTGAACCAAGTTCGTTCAATGGAACTTGATTGGTCAAATGGTTTGGCGGCCATGTTCGTTGACCTAGTTTTAGCGAAAATGACTTCTCCAGAACTGCTGAACGGGTCGGGTCGAAATTTGGCCATTAAAGTTTGTTCGAGTGAAGTTGAACCATCAAAAAACATGAGCGCTGTGGGCCAATCAAAATATAGCGTATTTGGTGGCCATATTGGATTTTTGTCCCCCGACGGCCGTCGACGGGAACACTAGTAATAGTCCGTGTGTGTGTCTGTTCATCCGTCCGTCTGTCCGTCACACTTTAGGTTTCCACTCGATAACTTTAGTTAGCCTGCATGGATTTATTTCAAATTTGGTTTAGTGATTCCTTATGACGAGGCCTCGGTGGGGATTGCATTTCAGCAACGCGCATCCAGATGTGGAGTTATCCCCCTTGAATGACAGAATTCAAGGAAAATTTGGTTTCCGTTCAAAACCTTTAGCTAGCCTGCATGGATTAATTTCAAATTTGGTATAGTGATTCCTTATAACGAGGCCTCGGTGGGGATTGTGCTTCAGAGACGGGCGTCCAGATGTGATGGAGTTATCCCCCTTGAATGACATAGAATTCAAGGAAAATTTGGTTTCCGTTCAATACCCGTCGGGGGACATGTGATCAGTACTTATCTTCTTGTTTTATTTGATGGATTTTGAGGTCAAAATTGGTTTTATGTGTTTTTTGAGTATTCTGATCTCAAATTTACAGTTTCTGAAATGATCAGATAAACGTTTTGGCGGCCATCTTGGATCATTTTCCTGCCAAACGCTCCCATACTAAAGCAATGAGAAATTTAAAATGTCTTGATAACTACTGGGACAATTTTGATTATATTTGGCAGGAAGCATCCTTAGGGCATAGAGATTCAAGTTTGTTCAAACGAAGCCGATCGGCCAATTGGGCCGGTGGCCATCTTGGATTTTGACCGATTTTTAGAAATTTCTTTAAAAATCTCTGAAACCATTTGAAGGATTGATTCAAAACTCATGAAATATCATCTAGGGCAAGCGCTGAACCAAATTTGTTCACTTGCAAATCTGATTAGCCCAATCATTCAGCGCCCATCTTGGATAACCTAGTCTTCAAGAAAATGACTTCTCCAGAACTGCTGAAGTGATCGGCCTGAAATTTGAGAGATGATATTGATGACTAAAGGCCATTAAAGTTTGTTCAAGAGAAGTTGATACATAAAGAAACATGGCTTATGTTTTCTTGTTGCTCAACTCATTAGAGTTCTGCTTATTCTTAATGACCATTGTAGTTGAAATGCCTATGATCCAGGTGAGCGATACAGGCCCCTTGGGACTCTTGTTTTTGTTACTACTGGAAGGGTGATATAGCGATCAGCATCTCAGTCTGTTCGTCCATTTGCCTGTTTGTTTGACCAGTTGTCTTGTCAACGCAACACCTACAGTTTAGTTGCGATTCCTGTGAAAGATGGTAAATGTTACCAGTACCGCCTGAGGATGTGTACGTGTCTTTTTTGGGCAAAATCCACCAATATTTGCTTTTAAAATTATCTCCCGTATAATACGTAAAACTCATCAAAATTATATTTTTCGGGCCATATCGCCAAGAGTTTTGAAGCTATGCTGGCAATTTTTCTTCACTGTTGTACTTCAATACACGGTGCTATGATTCTGGTTCGATGAAATCCATTAATATTCTCCGGAGTTATCTCCCCTGAAATACTTAACATTCATCAAAATTGTCTTGTTTGTGCCAGATCTCGAAGAGGTTTGAACCTATGCTCTCGATTCCTTTGTCACTGGATAGACTACTTCAAGAAGCAGTCTTATGATATCTGTTTCAAAGAAACTCATCCTTATTTATCTTGAGTTATTCTCCGGGCATAATCTTGAAGACTTGAACGGAATTGTACCACCACTTGCACATCTTTCTCAGTGGATATACTAAGGGGAGGTGCAGGGGTCAGGTTTTCATTGATTAGTTTTTCTAAAATATTGTCCTTAATAATTAACTATGTCAACTCTTGATGTGTGTTTATCTGAAATGTTTGGATCCTGTCGGATATGCCGTCTTCTGATGGCTCTTGTTTGCCTTTGTTGTAAATCTAGAAATATGCATCTTTACTCTCTCCATACACCAGTTAGTTAAATAACCAGTTAGTTTTTACCTTTGTAAGATAGTCAGACCTTTGATAAATGACAACCTTAGTCCTTATTGAATGCCAAAAAAGTGGTCACTGAGGAGAGGTGATCTGTTTATACAAGCCTTAAGAAATATTATTTGGTACAAACTGAAGATCTTTTGAGACAAGTCATCCTTAAACTATGAGATGTCTTAACGATTTAGTGTTCAGATCAGCCAAAGCCAACCTCGGCGGTGTTCTGAATCCAGTGTCCATTTACCGGCCAAGGGATTATTTAAAAAAATTTACTACTGGAATGACTGGCTCAATTATTGAGCCAGTCATTCTAGTGGTAAGTTTCCAAAAATAATCTTGTCCTGTAACTTGATATTCAGTACACAAAAGTCTCAACCAAATTTTACTATTAAATAGGTCATGGGCTGCCATACTTTGGGCCTAATAGGTAGGTAGTGGTCATTTCCTAAGCAGGTTTGATCACACGTCATTACAAGCTCGTAAATTTCGTAGCCGGTTTCTTGCTGTGAAAGTTTCACCTATAATCAGTTGGTCTCTTACAGCATTAATACTCTTATTATTCTCGTTTCCAGGCAGCACAGGAAGCGGAAGCGACAATGAAGGACAGAGTCTGCACGCCGGTGTGTGTATACAACAATCTACAAATTCCAGCACGGACACACACATTGCCAAAGAAGCATTAGAGCTACTCGTCACCTGCTTACAGCTCAGAAGCCAGCTAATTGGTCAGTGACTATTCAAATATTCTAGGGCATGTTTGACTGGTGAATTATAGTTCAACATTTGTCAGTTGAACACCCCATTCTCAGATTATTTAGGCCAAAGATGCTGTGTTGTCGACTTATCTAGTTCAAAAATACAAAAAGTACTGAATTATTCTAAGATTATCTAGTCCGAAAGTAGAAAAAATGTTGCATTATTATTCGATGAACTTGTCCAAAAATGCTGCTATCAAGTGACAAATAGTAGACTATAATTAACCCGTCAATGATCAACATTTTAAATGAGAATTTAAATTTCTTGCTTAGTAAATGTTTATTTGCGGACCAAGAGAAGTTAATTTTTGAAAATTTATTGCATTCATTAGCTGGGTTATCGAACTGGCTTGATCATTAATGAGTTAACTATAGTTTGGCAGTCATACACTAGGATTACACACCTTTAGTTGGGATAAACTTGAAGAAAAATCTGAAAAACCTAAAGAAGTTTGTGAGAAAAACAGGATGGTGAGGGTCTGCACTCTGATTGCTCTTGTTTAACCTTTCAATGGCCACATGTGGTCTAAATATTTGCTTACTGAATATCCATTTGTAGGCCAAGAGAAGACAATTTTTGAAAGTTTACCACTGGAATGACTGGCTCGATAAACAAGCCAGTCATTCCAATGATAAATTTTCAAAAATAGTATTCTCTTGGCCTGCAAATGAACATTCCAAAAGACCAGAAGAAGCCTGTTTGGGCCGGCTTCGGCATGAAAAGGTTACGTTTGTCTGCGTTTTAATTTCAACATGAAATTATTTTTTGCTTTTTTTTCTCCTCGTAGCCTCTTTCTATTCACTGCCATGTGTATCGGATTTTATCATCGATCTACTCGTCGGTTCATCACACGCTGAAATTCGAAGTGCTGCTCTAGACCAGTTCTACATTCTGAGCCAAACTGAGATTATCGTGAATGGCAGCCCACCAAATACATCTCCGGCATCGTTACAGAACTCCGATCCATCTCCACATGACTTCTTACTACAAGTGCTCTTAAAGGCATATCTTCCATTCTGGGTAGCATCTACAACAACACGGGGGGCTAGTCAAAGGTAGGTGTAACGCTGAAGTGTACAGGAAAGCTGTTGAGTATTTTTAAACTAATTTGTCCGGAACTTGTTACTGCCCCAGTCAGCAGCAACAGCTCCCAGCCAAACTAGTTTCAAAATATGCAACATAATTTATTCATTGTAAAATCATAAACAATTTGTCCTTACTGAGTTATACAGGTTAACGAGTTAATATTGAATACAATCTATCGATCAATCATATGACATCGTAATCAATTACGTCATAAATGATGAAATTAAGTCCATCATAAAGGCTTAATAGTCTGTCAGCTTGTACAAATTGTATGTCTACTATTTAATAAACATTCTGTTGAATATTTTGAAACTAATTTAACTGGGCGTTGTGCACCCAGTAAAATTATTTTCAAAATATTCAACAGCTTGCATGTATAGTTTTCTGGAAATTAAGCTTAAGAGATTGCAGGGATCAGTGGATGGGTGGGTGGAGTTTAGCTAGAGATCAGCGGGGGAATAGCTAAAGTGGATTCATCCATTGAACGATAAAACCTGTGCACATATATGAATAAAAGCTGTAATACTATTTGCCACAGCTACAGTATCAACGGATTGTTATTAAATGTATTGTCATGTTGAAAGTCCTTAAGTTAGTTGTATAGTAATTGTATGTCCGTTTAGATGTATATATGGGACCCATCATTGCAGATGTAATGCTTAATGTCGACATTGTAAGCTACATAGCTAATATGAAATTTCTTTTGGGAATTTATGCAGGTTATTAAATCAGTGCCCTCAGTACTTTGAGCTCAGATGTAAACTACTGGAGAATCTCTGTGGTAAGTTATTTGCCTTTACCATTTTCTATATGTGCAGTTGAGAGAGGTGGGGTGAGGTATGGAGAAGGGAGGGAGGTAGGAGGGGAGATCCAATGAGAGAGAGAGAGGGTGGGAGGGAGCGAGAGAGGATGGGTTGGGGAGGGAGGGAGAGATTTGTCTGTATGGCAGAACTATTTTGACAAAGCTCCATTCATGTATTGTAGCTATAATATACGCTTGTTAAAACTTTTAACCCTCATATTTTCTCAAGAAAATTTCAAATTTCTCATAGAAAATGTCCATGTGCAGGCCAAGAGAAAATAACTTTTTGAAAAATTAACCATTAGAAGACTGGCTTGATTCAAAAATAGTCTCTTGGTCTGCAAATGTATATTTCCCAATGCCACTACAGAAGCCATTTTTGACCGGGTTATGTGTTCAAGGATTAAAGTAACTTAACCCCTTGATAGTTAAAAAAAGTAGGGGTATTGCATAGTCAATGTCCATTTGCAGGCCAAGAGAAGACTCCGCTTAGATGACTTATCAGTCAGCTGCACTATAGAGATCACTCTCCATCTGGCCATCTCTCTGTCTGTCTGTGCGTCGTCAACAATGATGACAAATGTTGTTATTGCTTGACAGATTTAGATCAACCTTGGCCAAAATGTTCTTACGCTCACCTAATTTATCCATTATGAAAATGATCCTGATTCGATGACAGAGTTATCCCCCTTTCAAATTTTCTGATGTATGTGACCCAATGGGGAAAGATCATACTTTGGTGACATGCTTCATAATTTTCAGTCTGACCTAATTTCTTGATAATATAGGTCAACGGTCAAGTTTTCCATTGAAACCAATATATTCATTTTTTCAGGCTGTATTTTCAAGAGTTTGTCATATACAGTAACCAAGCTTGGGGTATAGCTGAATTGTAGGCTAATGGCTTGTCAACCATCTGTTGTCTATCCATCAACTTTTTCTTTTTTGGATGACTTACTTCCTAGGAAACACTGGGCCAATTTCAATTATAATTGTAAAGAAGCTTCTTAGGGATTAGAGATTATGGAATAATATACAAATTGCATTCCCACAGTATTTTGAAGAAGAAGAAGAGATCCATGTTATTTCAAAAGAGGTTGATTGGCCAAAGGGATCAGGCTGACATTTTGTAAATATGATTAGTGACTAAGTGGCATGCAAGTTTGTTCAAGCCCAGTTGGTACATTAAAAAATATAGCCAGCATCGATCACTCAAATTATAACATTTGGCAGCCATATTGGATTTTTATATTTGTTTGATTTTAATAATTTTATACATAGATCTATATGTTTATAGGCATACTGATTCCAAATTTGGAACTTGTTGAAGTGTCGATTGAATGTGTCGGAGGACATGATGTTGGATTTTATGACATCGGAAAAGCCTATAAGAAATTAATGGGAACAGGTTTAAATGACTTCTTTTCAAGAGCCACTTGACCAATTTCAATTTTATTTGGTAACGAGCATCCTTAGGGAATAACAATCATTGTTTGTTCTAAGGCATCAACAGCCCCCAGTTAAATTAGTTTCAAAATATTCAACAGGTTAACTGTATAGTTGCCATGAAATTGGGATTCAGGGAATTCAGGATTCAAAGTATATAAATTGATCCCAACACGTGCGAAGTATGGGCGGAGCATAGCTAAAAGTGGAGTCATTCTTTTAATGGAATATTTACCCTCAGGCAACATGAACTACATTTAAATTTCAATCCCTAGTATCATGTTCTTTCTAGCTTCTGATCAGAACAAATTATCCATCGATCCCGCTTCCATGCTTGAGGATGAAATAGCATGGTTGTCAAATTTCTGTCCGTCTGAGAACCTGGATCTGAAGGAAATTGATAGTATTTTGTTGGCGGGCCATCTCAAGCTTATGAGGACACTCCTGACATGTGATGGCATCAGTAAAGAAGATTTTGGAGAGACATTAGTACCGGATCTGCTGGACCAATACCTGTTCCCGGCTGCTAAGATAATCACGGAGAATCTAGTCCAATCGAAACATGAGATCTCTCTTAATGATTTCAATCCAAAGTGAGTATATTCATGATGACTATTGATAAAAAAAAAAGGTGTTATTTACCTGCCATTATTTGCTTGTTTGTAATTAGGAAGACCTATAGTAATCACTGTGTCTGTCTGTCTGTCCATCCACAATATCTCATAAACAACATATCATACAGAACCGCTTCAGATATTTTAATGAAACTTGGTGTATGCATCAATTATGATATGTAGATGTGCGTTTTGAAAAATTCACCTTTATAGATCCAAAATTTTGAGTCAATGGACCTTTCCACTTTATTCATCCAGCATATGATGTCATAATCAGCTACGTGACGTGTAGAATGTCATCGTAATGAATGATGTCATTGTGCCGTAAGTAAGTATGTCGCAAAAGCATATTTGAAGATTCGTTGTACGAATTGTATGACAATATTATAATTTACTATTTAATACATATTCTGTTGAATATTTTGAAACTAATTTGACTGGGCGCTGTTGCTGCCATAGACAGCACCCAGTCAAACAAAATATTCAACAGCTTATCTGTATAGGAAATTGATAGTTAGGCATTCGGGGATCGATCAATCCCAACACAGCGAAGTGTGGGTGGAACTTGGCTAAAACTGGAAATTGGGTGGGGCATCACTAAAACTGGAAAGGTCTATTTTCTCATAAACACCATATCATACAGAATCGCTTAATTTATCTGGCCCCCATTGTAGGTCACATTTATGCAATGTCTGCCTTCCTTCAGAATGTTCACTACTGGTAGACAACTATCCCTGTTTTTACACTGCTACCCATTCATATTCCTGTGAGGTGTGAACTGGATCTGCTTGTTAAGTAATTCACAACGCTGACCGCTCACCACCACAAACCACATCCTGTAATTTACCCCCTAGTCTTGGGATAATGTTTGCATTATTCAAAGCTACTAACCGTTGGAATTTCAGGGGCTTAATGTCCAAACAACTATGCAAGAAAGCTGTTAAATATATATCAAAACTTTCGTTCACCGAATGATGTTTTTGATCTGTTTTTGTACTATTTCCATTTTTCTCCTGCACAATTTTAAATTCCCTAAAATGGAGGATTCCAGTTTCTTGTCAATCATATTACGTCATTATCAACTAAGTGATGTGTAGGATTACATCATAATCAATTATGTCCATAATGACGGAGCTAAGTTCGTCATGATCGCTTAACCCTTTAATGGTCATACTGGTTTCTGCTATGGTCCTGTTGAATGTCCATTTACAATTTGTTAAAATTTACCACTGGAATGACTGGCTCGATAACCGAGCCAGTCATTCCCGTGTTAAATTTTAAAATTTTTTATTCTCTTGGCTTGTAAATGGACATTCAATAAGAAAATAATTAAATTTTCTTGACCAAATTTGACCATTAAAGGCTTAATTGATGATGGACTTATTGTCCGAATTGTATGTCTACTATTTAATAAACATGTTGTAGAATATTTTGAAACTAATTTAACTGGGTACTGGCAGCAACAGCACTCGGTTAAATCAGTTTCAAAGTATTCAACAGCTTACCTGTATAGTTTTCTGGAAATTGATAGTCAAGTAATTCAGGGATCGATCAATCCCAATATGGGCGAAGTGTGGATGAAGCTTAGCTAGAGATGGGCAAGGCATAGCTAAAACTAGATTCCTCCATTGAGCTGTACTGTACCAACTTTGAAAGTTGTTATCAGGTTTGAGGTTATAACTTGTCTAAGACTAGTTGATGATTACAGGGCTAGTTCTATTTGTTAATAGTATATACAATTACTTTCACAACACATGACCTGCTGACTACATGCTGATATAAACCCTAGTTAACTCGTCATTCTTTCATTCATACATGTGTATTTTAGGTGTGCCAATACCGAGTCTAGAACAGCTGCCTATGACCTGCTGGTTGAACTGTCGAATAACTCTCCATGTAATCTGAACCTTATCTGCAAACAACTCATCTCACGACATCATCAACCAAACCCAGATATTGCCAATGAATGGGAGGTAATGATTCCAGCGTAGATTATTAGCTCACCTAGCCTGAAAGGCCAAATGATCTTATGCCATGGCAACCATCCGTCGTCCGTCAACTTTTCCGTTAAATGACTTCTCAAGCACCACTGGGCCGATTTCAATTATATTTGGCAGGAAGCATCCCTAGGGAATAGGGCTCCAAGTGTGTTCAAAGGAAGCCGATCAGCTAATTTGGCTGATGGCCACCTTGAATTTTGGCGAAATTTTAGAAACATCTTTAAAGATCTCCAAAACTGCTGGTGGGATCAATTCTAGGCTCATGAAATATCATCTATGACAAGAGCTGAACCAAGTTTGTTCAGGGAAGCTTGATTGGCCAAATGGATGACCTAGTTTGTACGAAAACTACTTTGTCTATAACCACTCAACCGATCAGGCTGAAATTAAGGAGATATGATTTGTTCAAGGGCAGTTGATGCGTAAAAAAACATGGCCTCCATGAACCAATCAAAATGTATTTTTTATTTGATAGATTTTGTATCGAGAATTGGTTTTTTTATAGGTTTTTGGGTTTTGGATTTTAAATTTCCACTCGAAACTATGGTTTGTCTTCCACCTTGGATCTTTTTCCTGCCAAATGCAAGAAGGTAGAATCATGAAATTTGTCAGATTCATTCAAAGGCTGGTTAAAAGAAGTTTTAGTCAGATATCTACATCATGGTGTCACTAAGTGCATAGCAGAATGCATGTTTGGGCTCATAATACCGAAATTTAGCAGATTTGGCACATACCCTTCATATTGTGACTGTTTAGGATTGCTTTGACATTGAATCAAAGGGTCAGATATCTAGGTCATGGGGTCACTAACGAACAAAACAGAATAATGGCATGCTTTAGCACCACCCATGCATGCAGTCTAGTTGCTTTGGCCGGCTTCACCATTAACTGTCTGACAGCTGCAAGCCACCAGACAATAATTTCAATGAGCCGATAACTCTGTACCTGATGAGTATTTTGAAAACTATTTGACTGAAAGTTGTTGGTGGCTTAGCCACCAACAACTTTCAGTCAATTTGTTTTCAAAATACTCAGCATATCCAAAGTTAAATCCCATTGAAAAAGTAGATATTCAGCAGACGGAATGGCTTTATTAGTTAATAAACAGTAAAGCATTAATGAATGCGAATATGTGATTATGACGTTTACCGTGTCATCTTTCTAGTATATGCCACCAGTGGATGGTCGTGCATTGTGCGGTTTTGTGGGTTTGAAGAATGCCGGAGCAACATGTTATATGAACTCTGTGATCCAGCAACTGTTCATGACACCAGGGATAGCCGAGGCGGTACTGGCAACGGAGGATCATTGCAGCGATGATGAAACGTAAGTAATGCCATTGACGTTGAACTCATGGATCCATCCACTTCCCCATGCTAAGCTCCGCCCACTTAGACACTGTTGCTACAGGGCAGCTCAGAAATACCTTGAAATAATTATTTTATTCAATGAGATAATGTTTTTATCCCTGCGGTCTGGAAGATGAGGAGATGTATCGATCATCATGTCCGTCCATCCATCCGTCTTTCCCTGTCTTGTCAACGCAACTCCTCTTACAGTTTAGTTACATTTTTTTAAAGCGTAAATCTAGTCATTACCATCTGAAGATGTGCATGTGCTTTTTTCGCGGCCCAAAACTTGTTCATTACAGAGTTATCACCGTTTAAATATCTTAAAGCTGATACATACACTGCATTGCCAATCATTTATCAACGCAACTCCTACAGTTTAGCTCCGATTCTTTTGAAACTTTTTAAGTGTTATCATTGCCATTTGAAGGTGTGTGTGTGCTATCCGTATACCTGTACGTCCATCTGCCTGTCCACAATGTATGTACGTCTGTCTGTCAGTCCATCTACCTCTGACAATCATTTCTTGTCAACGCAACTCCTAGAGGGCTAAATGGTATAGCCTAAAATGTTGTCCACAATATCAGTATCATGTGCAGATGTGCATGTGCTTTTTTCGCGGCCAGAAACTTATTAATTACAGAGTTATCACCCTTTAAATATCTTAAAGCAGATACATAAACTGCATTGCCAAACATTTCTTGTCAACGCAACTCCTACAGTTTTGCTGCGATTCTTTTGAATCTTCGTAAGTATTATCATTACCACATGAAGATGTGCATGTGCTTTCCGTATACATATACGTCCATCCGTATGTCCAAAATGTATGTATGTTTGTCTGTCTGTCCATCCATCTCTGACAATCATTTCTTGTAAACGCAACTCCTACAGTTTAGTTACAATTCTTTCGAAACGTGGTAAATCTAGTCATTACCATCTGAAGATGTGCATGTGCTTTTTTCGCACAATTTATTAATTATTCATTACAGAGTTATCCCCCTTTAAATACTTTTAAGCCGATACATAAACTGCAGTACCAATCATTTCTTGCCAACACAACGCCTACAATTTAGCTGAGATCCTTTTGAAACTTGGTACGGCTTCTCATTACCACTTGAAGATGTGCATGTGCTATCCGTATGCCTGTACATCCATTCGTCTGTATAGAATGTATGTATGTCAGTATGTCGGTCCATCCATCTCTGACAATCGTTTCTTGTCAACGCAACTTGTACAGTTTAATTGCGATTGTTTTGCAATTTGGTAAATGTTATCTTTAACAACTGAAGATTTGCATGTATGTATGCATAGGAGTGTAATACTTGATATTTGCACATTCCTTATTGTGTAATATATTACAATCTATATATGATTCTTTTTCTTCATTTTGCTTGCCAAGCAGAAAGTAACTGATCTATGCAGTACAATGCGTGTGTGTTTGTGTGCGCTTACAGTCCAAATTATGTTTATGTCATGAGTGTAACATATTAGGCACAGAGATAAAGTTTTAATTATTAATGGTTACCTGAATAGAATGGAATTTGAATGATTATTATTTGTTGAGTGCATTTATGTATTAATATGCTAAATACATGCATCAACAAAATACTACATGCATTGGGTATTTTTGTGAACTAGAATATCTATGTTCGGTGAAGAAATGAAAAAATGACTGGGTTGTAAGTGTTCAGATGACGAATCATGTATTATATGATGTCATCTTTGTTACCTGCATATAAATGTTCATAACAGGAAACATGAAATAGGTAGAGATTTTATCTCCTATTAATGATATATTAAATCTTGATTTGTGTTTATCTGCAGCCAGTTCACATTCCCCTAATAGTGAGATATTTAGAGCCTGGGGGAATATGCCATCTTCTGATGGCTCTTGTTATATCTGGCCATGTATGTTTAGCCGGACTTCAAAGCATCAATACCCAGACTAATGGTTTATTGCAGAAAATGGACATGCACAGGTCCAACTACGTGATTGATCTTTGTTAGGATTAACTATTTTAACATGTTATGCCAACTCTAATAGCCAGATTTGGTCAAGAAAATCTAATTATTTGCTTATTGAATGACCATTTGCAGGCTGATAGTTATCGAGCCAGGCATTCCAGTTGTAAATTTTCAAAAATGCTCCTCTCTTGGCCTGCAGACGTCTCCTCAAGACCACTGCAGAGGCTGTTATTGATCGACTTGCCCATTTATGATTTGAGGCTATGACTCCTGTAAATGGCAAGTATTAATTATATGTGACTGTATAATAGTGGAAAATTCTATTACACACAATATTTTCTTTGGTTACAGAGTTTTCTATCAGGTACAGCAGATGTTTGGGCATTTAATGGAGAGCAAGCTGCAGTACCATATTCCGGAGAAATTCTGGCAAGTCTTCAAACTCTGGGGACAGACTGTGAATCTTCGTGAGCAGCAAGATGCGTTTGACTTTTTTCAGGCGCTTGTTGATCAGATTGATGAGTATATGAAGGTGAGCTGTTATTTAACACTAACTTGTTCAAGAAGATTTAAATTTTCTCATAGAAAATGTCCATTTACAGACCAAGAGAAGACTAAATTGTATTTTTAGAAAATTTACCACTGGAATGACTGGCTCGGTTATCGAGCCAGTCACTCCAGTGGTAAATTTTCAAAAATTGTGTTCTTGGTCTGCAAATGGACATTTCTCCAGACCAAAAATGAATCCGTGTTTGGCTAATATGAGGGTTAACCCTTTAACCCTTGAATTTGTTCAAAAAAATTTCAATCTTCTCACAAAACATGTCCATTTTAGACAATGAGAATAGTAGTTTTTTTTAATTTACCACTGGAATGACTGGCTCGGTTATTAAGCCAGTCATTCCAGTGGTAAATTTTCAAAAATAGTCATCACTTGGTCTGCAAATGGACATTTTTCAAGCCCACCGTAGAAGCGGTTCTTGGCTGATATGAGAGTTAAAGGATTAAATGCACAGTGAAATGATCACTAGGTGAGGATCCGTCTATTACATGACTGCGAGAGAAAATACTATATAATCGGTTAATAAAAGTTTGGCAATGGAATATAACTTTGTTGAGAGTTGTGATAAAAAGTGAAAATTTAAAGGATGCATCCACTTTTGGCTATGTCATGCCCACCTCTAGCTAAGCTCCGCCCATAACGTTGTGTCTGTTGGAATCGGTTTATATACTTTGAAACCTGACTTAGTGAGGTTTCAATGTATACAGATCGATCACAACATGCTCAACGCAGGCTTCCCAGAATCTCAATTTCATTTTAACTATACAGCTAACCTGTTGAATATTTTGAAACTAATTTGACTGGGTGTTGTTATTGCCTATGTCAACAATAGTGCTCAGTCAAATTAGTTTCAAATGGTCTGCAGAATTTTTGTTAAATAGTAAAGCCATACAATTTGTACAAAGTGTCGGACTATTCACTATTCCTGATGGACTTAAATATGTCATTAATTTCGCATTTTTATTATGACATCGGCATACATATAACGTAATTGATTATGACATATACTTGACAGGCAGATCAAATTCATCCATTGAAGACTCCTAGACCATGAATTCTCAGATTTCAATGTAACTATACAGGTCAGCTGTTGAATATTTTAAAAGTAATTTGGCAGAAACCGGGAAAACAGCTCCACATCAAATCAGTTTCAAAATATTGAACTGAATATTTATGAAATTATAAGAGTCATCAAATTCAGTCTTTCATAATCAAAGGATTAACCATTTAACCCTTGAAATTGCAGGGTGTCAATTTCAAGACAGCTGTACTGGAAAGCTGCTTAATATTTTGAAACTAATTTGACTGGAAACTTCATGTCATAGGTAGCTATAGCTCACGTCACTGTTTCTCCAAAATATTCAACAAAATATCGCCTTCATCATAAATAGCCTGCCATTTCTGGGCTGCGAGGATTCAAGGGTAGGCTGGAAGGTATTAGGAAATACATGTCAGAAAGCTTAAATACAGTACAGCTCATAGATAAGTATGGATGTTTCCAAAACAAAAACAGAAACATGTTAGTTAGCAAGAAATGTTCTGTTGAATATTTTGAACATAATTGGACAGCAATGTATTCCAATCCAATTATGTTAAAAATAATCAACAGTATGTTTTATCCTGTTTTGAAAACATGTTAAATTTTTTTCTAACATGTAGTGTATATCAGTAGATAATTAGACATGTGATTGCATTATATACCTCAATACCGCACCATCTTTCTTCATAATAATTATGACTCAGTGCCTCAGAGCTGTGCACCAATGGCCCTTTCCATTTTTAATTATGTCCATATCTGTCTCTATCTAAGCTACACCAACACCAACACCTCGCTCGTGTTGGGATCAACTGACAGTCAATTTCCAGAAAACTAGACAGGTAAGCTGTTGAATATTTTGAAACTAATTTGACTGGCTGCTGTTGCTGCCTATGGCAGCAACAGCACTCAGTCAAATTAGTTTCAAAATATTCAATGGCATGGTTCTTAAATAGCAAAAGCATACAATTTATACAACGTGTCGAACTATTAAGCGTTAAAGATGGGCATAATGAAGCATTCATGAGGTCATGATTATGATGTCACCATACACGTCGTGTAGATGATTATGAAGTCATGATTGAGTGGGGAAATGGATTCATGAATTGTTGATCCCCCCCCCCCCTCCATGTGTGAGTGCAAACATGCATGTTTGCATATGAGTACGTTTGACCGTGTGTGCAGGGATGGGTGGGAGGGAGGGTGTGTGTGTGTGTGTGTGTGCGAGTACATGCACGTGTGTACATGTACATGTATGTAAATGTGCATGCAAATTATAAAAATGACAAACAAATCCTGTACTCAGAAAATATTTAATGTGTAAATTTCTTTTTCAGCATAATGGCAAGGACATGGTTTTTGTCAAGAAATTCCAGGGAATCTTTTCTGACCAGAAAAATTGTAAAGATTGTCCACACAGGTACTTAACCCTTTCACTGACAGGCCCTTGAGAAAGTAAATTCTTTACGATTTAAAACTTATTCTTCCAGTCAAATTAATTTCAAAATATTCAACAGTTTTCCAGTATGCTTGCCTTGAAAATGAGATATGGTGAGTGCATCGGTAAAAGGGTTAACTCACTCAGTGTCGGACACAGAGCAAAGAATACTGTTGGTTTTTACAGCTATAGTCCGAGAAATAACAGAAAATTAGGTTTCTGTCAATAGTAGAGGGATGGAATCTGTTACACAACTATGTGACCTTATTATCAAGTACGTCACATGTTAGCGAGCATCACAATTAAAATAATGTAGGTCCATCATGAAATCTTCTATTTGTAGCCAGAACTGTTGGAATTCATTCAAATAATCTATAATGCTCTATGACCATGTGCCCGGTGAGATACAGGTCTTTTGTTCAAATTGTACCACTGGACTCTTTTATTGAGCCAGTCATTCTATTTGTACATTTTCAAAAATAGTCTTCTTGGCCTGCAAATGAGCATTCTCAAGACCATTTCAAAAGCTGGGTTTGGCCGGCGTGACCATTAATGTTAATGAACCACATTAAAAGTTTCCTAGCCACGGAATGAATGTCTGAAAACTATGAGATGACAAGTTTCTTGGCAAATTGGATGAATCAAGTTTCATATGATTATACGGTTCTCATCGGGTTTACTACTATTTTTTTACAACCAGAGATATGCCCAATCAAACTAGACCCTTGTTCCCGCTGACTTGAGAACTCTGTCACTACAGTATGTTGTAAAATTTCCTAGTTAGATACGATTACTTGAAACTACTGTGTGTGTTGTAGCGCATATAATACTGAGTGAATCTCTGTTGCAGATACGAACGTGAGGAGACATTTCTTGCATTAAATCTAACAGTGAAAAATGCCACGCTTCAGGATTCACTAGATCAATTTGTTAAAGATGAGCTGCTGGAAGGTGATAATGCCTACTTCTGTGAGAAATGTGGCGAGAAGGTGAGATTAATATTTACCATCGGCCTGTAATGGGATTAGGATATTGCATTTGGTCTGTCTCTGTCTATGTTTGTGTGTCCAGACCAGTTTAAAAAAAACTAGCAAACCGATGTAGCTCAAGTTTTAATTAAAACCCTTTAACACTCATATCAACCAAAAACGGATTCTGCAGTGGTCTTGAGAAATGTCCATTTGCCGACCAAAAGAAGACTTATGAAAATTTACCACTGGAATGACTGGCTCGATAACCGAGCCAGTCATTCCACTGATAAAGTTTCAAAAATAGTCTTCTCTTGGTCTGCAAATGGACATTATCTTTGAGAAAACTGAAATTTTCTTGAACTAATTCGAGGGTTAAACACACAGTAGTTTCACAACAAAGGATCTCACCGTGAAAGAGGATTTCTAGACTTTGGTCATGATCTGGAGAATTAAAACCTGAATCCGGACCAGACTAAATTCTGGATCTGTGAATATCAGGGAAACTACTATAGGTTTTCTCTGTCTGTCCATCTGTCTGTGACAGTTGGTTTTCCGCGCTCACAAGTTATTTAACTGAAAATTGGTACATTACTTTATTATAAGGAGTTACAGAGGAAATTCGAGTTTCAGACAATTTTGTCATTTTTTGTTGAAGTTGCTTTCAACTTATGAAATGTTAAATGTATATTCTGTTTTCCGCACTTTTTTCGCACTCCCTCAACATATTCAACTGAAACTTGGTACATTGCTTTGGTTTGAGAATTTACAGAAGTTCGCATTCCATGCATTTCCATATTAAAAATTTATGGACTTTCGACTATGAAATACGAAAAATATCAGTCTTCCAGGCTTTTATCCAGACTCCTTCAAGATGTTCCACTGAAAACTGGTACATTGCTTTATTAGTCCCCTACCGGTAAAACCGGGGGGGACCAGGGTTTGCACTCCTGTCCGTTTGTCGCAGTTGGTTTTCCGCACTTTTTTCGCAGTCCTTCGAGGTATTCAACTGAGAATTGGTCCATTGCTTTGTTATGAGAAGTTACAGACCAAGTTCGTGTGTCAGGCACTTGCGTTAATTTTTTATGGAGTTATGCCCCCTTTCGACTTATAAAATAAAAATAAAAATTACTTTTCCGCACTTTTCGCAGTCTCAAGATATTCAACTGAGAATTGATGCGTTGCTTTGCTATGATAAATTACAGAGCAAGTTCTAGTCTCAGGAGTTTGCCTCAGTTTTTGATGGAGTTTTCCCGCACTTTTTTCGCACTCCTTAAAGGGATCCAACTGAGAATTGGTCAGTTGCTTTATTATATGGAGTTACAGAGCATGTTTAAGTTTAATAGATTTTCGTAAATTTTCCAATGAGTTATGCCCCCTTTCGGCTTATGAAATACAAAAAATATTAGTTTTCCACACTTTTTCGCAGTCTTTCAAGGTATTCAACTGAGACTTGGTACGTTGCTTTGTTATGAGTTCGAGTTTCAGGAGTTACATCTTTCGACTTTTGAAATACGAAAAATGTCCGTTTTCCGCACTTTTTAAGGGAATCGACTGAGAATTGGTAGGTCGCTTTATTATAGGTTTGGTAGGTCGCTTTATGATAGTGAGTTACAGAGCAAGTTCGATTTGAGTTTTAGACATTTTAGCCAATTTTCCATGGAGTTATGCCTCCTTTCGATTTATGAAATGCAAAAATGAGTTTTCCACACGTGTTCGCAGCCCTTCAAAATATTGAATTGAGAATTGTACTGGTACATTGCTTTGTTATGAGAAACTACAGAGCAAGTTCGAGTTTCAGACGTTTGCATCATTTCATGATGGAGTTACACAGCGCCTTTCGACTTATAAAATACAAACCTATCGGCTTTCAAGAAGACCCTTTCGCTCTCCTTCATCATACTTAACTGAAAAGTGTTATATTGCTTTGTTGTGAGAAGTTACAGATTAAGTTTGAGTTTCAGCTGCTTCTGTAAATTTGTAATGGTGTTTTTGGCTGTCAATCTCTAAAGATTTATATCACCAGGTAGGGGACGTATATTGCAAAGCAAAGCTTAGAGAGTGCTTGTTATAAGAAGTTACAGATCAAGTTCAAGATTCAAAAGTTTCCATCAACTTTTAGTTGATTAATATCCCCTTTCGACTTGGGAAATATTAAAGATATTAAGCTCAGAAGCTTGTTTTAAGTAGTTCAGAATAACCCCATTAAGCATCTTGTTGTCAATCTCTGAAAATTTATATCACCAGATAGGGGACATATATTGCACTACAGAATGCTTCTTACATCTGTTTATGAGTTAATTTTGGCTAGTCTGATCAAAGAATATAAGTTGGCTCTTGAATAAACTTTCTTAGAAAATTAATTTTGCCACGGTTGTTGTTGTAATCCCTTAGCGCTCAACCCCATCAAAGTACACCTTCATAATGTTTACAAGAGATGTCCATTTGCAGGCCAAGAGAAAACAATTTTGAAAATGTTACCACTGGAATGACTGACTCGATAACTGAGCCTGTAATTAGTCGTAAGTGTTAAAAAAATAATCTTATGATATGTTGGTCTGTAAATGAACAATTCTCAAGACTCAGAAACTATTTGTGACTGCCTTAAGTGTTAAATGATTACTATTACTTTTCAGCGTAACACGGTGAAGAGAACCTGCATCAAGACGTTGCCACCTGTTCTGTGTATTCAGCTGAAGCGCTTTGGCTATGATTGGGAGAATAATCGGGCTCTTAAGTTTGATGATCACTTCAAGGTATGTAGGCCTAGTAATGAACTTGGGTTTTGGTTTGAAAATATGAAAATCGGTTTGCTGTAA
Organism: Chaetoderma sp. LZ-2023a; assembly: GCA_034401795.1. Taxonomy (NCBI): domain Eukaryota; kingdom Metazoa; phylum Mollusca; class Caudofoveata; order Chaetodermatida; family Chaetodermatidae; genus Chaetoderma; species Chaetoderma sp. LZ-2023a. The sequence goes on from CM067369.1 coordinate 113,812,980, forward strand.
AGTTTTGTTCTCTATAATATTAAATGGCAATATCTGTCCGCAACACCGTTCAAAATTTCACCAGTTTTCTATATTGTCCAAAAGCTTGTGTAAGATAAATTAATGCCGACTAGTTGGCAATCACAGATAGAGCATTGAGGATTAAGTAGAAAAACGGTTAATCTGTATTTTCTAAAATCTTTGAGAAAATAATTACAATGAAACCTGTCGTAATGGAGAACAAGCATTATTAGCTCACCTGGCCTGAAAGGCCACGTGAGCTTATGTCGTGGCGACTGTCGGGCGTCCGTCCATCCATCAACTTTTCCTTTAAAAGGACTTCTGCTCAAGAACTGCTGGGATGATTTCAATTATATTTGGCAGGAAGTATCCTTAGGGCATAGGGATCCAAGTTTGTTCAAATGAAGCCGATCGGCCAATTTGGCTGGCAGCCATCTTGGATTTTGGCCCATTTTTAGAAACGTCTAAAAAATCTCTGAAACCGCTTGAGGGATTGAAGGAAACCTCATGAAATATGATCCAGGGCAAGAGCTCAACCAAGTTTGTTCAGGGGAACTTGATTGGTCAAATGGTTCGGCGGCCATCTTGGTTGACCTAGTTTTAGCGAAAATGACTTCTCCAGAACCGCTGAAGGGATCAGGCGGAAATTTGGCATATATGATTAGGCACTAAGGGCCAGTAAAGTTTGTTCAAGAGAAGTGGATCCGTCAAAAAAACATGGCCACCGTGGGCCAATCAAAATATAGCATGTTTGGCGGCCATATTGGATTTTTTTATTTGATGGACTTTGAGGCTGAAGATGTTTTTATATAGGTTTTTGGGTATTCTGATTTGAAATTTGCAATTTTCCAAACTGTCGGATAAATGATTTGGTGGCCATCTTGGATCATTTTCCCACCAAAAGCTCCCATACTAAAGCAATGAGAAATTTAAAATGTCCTCTTTTCAAGAACTGCTGGGCCGATTTCAATTATATTTAGCAGGAAGCATCCTTAAGGCAAAGAGATTCAAGTTTGTTCAAATGAACCCAATCGGGCAATTTGGTCGACGGCCATCTTCTCCAAAACCGTTTGAGGGATCGATTCAGAACTCACGAAATATGGTCTAGGGTAAGAGCTGAACCAAGTTTGTTCAAGGGAACTTGATTGACCAAATGGTTCAGTGGCCATTTTGGATGACCTAGTTTTTCGCAAAAACAACTCCCCAGACAGGCCGAAATTTGTGATATATGATTAGGGACTAAGGGCCATTAATGTTTGTTCAAGAGAAGTTGATCCGTCAAAAAAACTCCGCTTTAAAATGTCTTTAAAAATCTTCTCCAAAACCTCTTGGGGGATCAATTCAAAACGCATGAAATATCATCTAGGGCAAGAGCTGCACCAAATTTGTTTCAAGGGATCTTGATTGGCCAAATGGTTTGGTGGCCATCTTGGATAACCTAATTTTTGCAAAAATGACTCCCGAACCGCTGAGCGGATTGGGCCGAAATTTGAGAGATATGATTAGGCACTGAGCGCCATTAAAGTTTTTTCAAGGGAAGGTACTACGTCAGAAATCTGGCAGAAGTGGACCAATCAAAATGTAGCGTGTTTGGCGGCCATATTGGACTTGTAAAAATGTCCACAAACTCATTTAGAAGACTACTCCTAAACCACCCACTAACAATTGTGACAAAAATGCATAATGCTCCAGGTGAGCGACAGTTAGGTGGCCAACATAGAAAGGTGGTCTCTTAACCATTCAGTGGTCAAGCCGGCCAGAATCCGCCTCTACAGAGCGCTCTTGCGGAATGTTAATTGCATGTCAAGAGAGTGCTATTTTTTAAGGTTTACCAATTGAATGCAATAGAATGAGCTGTTAAGAGCCAGGTTTTCCAGTGGTAAATTCTGAAAAATAGTCTTCTGTTGGCCTGCAAATGAACATTCAATAAGTAAATATTTGGATTTTATTGACCTTTAAAGCATTGATAAAAGTGCCTTGCTATTGTATTTAAAAGATGATTTTGCTCTAAGACAGGTGGTCGCTCAACCATCATTTGCTCATCTGTCCTTAACCATTTAACGCACTAGCCAGACAAAAAATGGTTTCTGCACTGCTCTTGAAAAATGTCCGTCTGTACACTGAGATTATTTTTGAAAATTTGATAACCGAGCCAGTCATTCCAGTGATAAATTTTCAAAAGTAATTTTCTCTTGGTATGCAAATGGACATTTTCTGTAGGAAAATTGAAGTATTTGAGTGTTAAAGGTTTATAGAACCATGTGACTCCAATAAACATGTGGTCTCTTAGCAGCTTTGCATGTACTTTTCAGTTTCCATGGGTACTGAACATGGAACCGTACACGGCAGAGGGCCTCGCCCGACAGGAAGTGGACTGTGAAAACGAGAACATTAACAATAATAGCAGTACCTATGACGGTGAACTCGTTGACAAATTTGACCAGGAGAATGATTTCACGGTAACCGCAGTAGATGTGACGTCCGATGGGGTACCGACATATCGACCAATCAATTACGAGCTCGTCGGGATTGTTGTACATAATGGTCAAGCGAATGCTGGACATTACTATTCTTTTATAAAGGATAGAAGGTAATTATGAAATGGCATGTAGGGTGGTTAAAAAGGATTTACATAAGAATTTAACTTTAAAGGAGGCAATCAATTTCAATCAATTTATTTTCAAAATACAAATACTGGAGCAAATAGAAAAGAATTGATGCTGTAGTACACTCATGCTGAATGGGTTTAGAGAAAAAGAACACTAATAGTATTTAACCCGTTACTGCCTAAGCTGGCCAAAACTGGTCTCTCTAGTCTTGAGAAGTGCCCATTTGCGCGCCAAGACTATTTTTTTTTAATTTACCGTTGGAATGACTGGCTCGATATCTCAGCCAGTAATTCGAATTAAAAAAAGGTTAAAAGATAGTCTTCTTAGCCTTTAAATGAACATTCAATTAGCAAAAATGTGATAAATGCCTGGCCACAATTTGTAACTTTAAAACTTAAAATATGTGTTTCTGGATAGAATTGTTGATTTTCTGACAAAAAAATATCTATAGAACTGTACATGTAGAACATGGCCTTTCTACTTGAAATGTAAATGTTCCAGGGCCCATGTTCCCGAAGCTATCTTAAGGTATTGGAGTAACGATATCGCAATCCTAATGATAGCTTCGGGAACATGGGCCCAGGTTAGTGATAGAATGTTAGTGTAGTGATAACAGTGTTCTTGGTAGTCCTGGCCAGGGTACGACACAGTGATGGCGCAGTCATATACTATTTGATATTTCCTCGCAAACGATTTACATAATTGGCTTTTCTCTTTGATTCTGTCTGAGTGGTCGTAGCATCTACTATGCCTTGAATTCCCTCATAAGTACCTTGTAATGTTATTAGTAGTTATGTCAATTACAAATTTTCAAATATGGCTAACATAGGACATATTAGTCATGACTCGCAACTCGAATACGTCTTTCTAAAAAAATTTAGCATTCCTAACAAAGTCGCCAATGTCATGAACATAGAGCCTTACGTTTCACTGCCACCACTCTAAATTTTCTGGGTTGAAGTCAGTAGTATAATATTATATCAAAATAATGGACCTTTCCAGTTTTATCTATGCGCATGAGCACCCCATTCAAATTAATTTCGAAATATTCAGCATTATGCTTGTTAAATAGTAAATATATAATTTGTTACAATCTGACAGACTATTAAGCGTTAAAGACGGACAAAATCGAGTCATTCATTATGTAATTGATTATAACATCAGCCTGCCTGCCACATAGTTGATTATGACATCATATGATTGACTGAGAAACTGGATTCCTCCGTTGGAATTGGAGATACTTGGATCATTTAGGTGTTAACATTGTGTATGATTTTTTTCAGAGGAAGTGTAATTGACAACCCGCAGCGTGGCCGCTGGTTTAAGTTCAATGATACTATTGTCGAGGAATTTGATATGAATGATAACAGTCTGGAAGTGGAGTGCTTTGGTGGCACATACAATGCCAAGGTGTTTGAACAATGTACGTAGTACAACAGTATTACTATTAACACTTAGCCATTGCAAGCCAGAAATGACATATTCTTTATAATCTATAATATTCTATTGAACTGCTGTTGCCTAGGGCAGGTTCTAGTCGAATTAGTTTCAGAATATTTAGCAACTTTACTGTGTAGTTGTCATGAAAATGGGGCACGTTCATTTCAATGGTTAATAATAATAATAATAATAACACAATATTTTTTGAAAATTTAACGTTACATAAATTGACAAGATGATTTAAGGCAACTCGTAACCTCAGGTACAGGTTCTGCTTAACATTAACCCTTTCAGCGATGAATTCCCAATATCTTATTTTCAACGAAACCATACAGGAAAGCTATTGAATATTTTTAAATTCATTTGACTGGACGACGCTGTCTCAGTTAGTAATGGCTTCCAGTCAAATTAATTTCAAAATATTTAACAGAAAAAGGGGGTTTGGGGTTGGAGGGCCAGTCTCTGATTTCTATTATTAACCCTTTGAACCTGATCAGCTAGAATTGTGGCCTTGGTAAAATGTCTAATAATTTGAAAGGCAGTAATACCAGCCCTGCATGTACCTATGTGTATATGCTGGCATTACATTGGTCGGTTATATGGCTGGCCTTTCAGATTATTGGACTTAGTTGCTGGGCAGGAATACCAGCCTTTTGAATAGCTGGCTTATGAGATCTGCTGGAAATTCAAATGTTAGTATCTTTGCTATCAATCCAGCGGTGGCATGGCGTCCACAGAAATAAACTTGTTGGTTCAATGGGTTAATAATGAATTATAAATCGGTAAATATGAGTATTCGTTGCTTTTTTTCTGACAGCGAGTTCATACCCGGAGGAGAGACTACGATACTGGAATGGTTACATGTTATTTTATGAGCGCCTTGAAGACCCTCATACTCCTGTGGCAAAACGAACCCGGTTGTCAGGGCGACGCAAGCCATTTATACAAAGCGGGTAAGGAATTTCTGAAATTTTACCATTGAAATGACGGGTTACTGTGGTAAACTTTCAAAAATACCCTCTTGGCATTCAAATGGCCATTTATTAAGCAACTATTTATATTTTGTTGATTTAACTTGAACAGTATTGATTAGCCTTTTATTACATACAGACAGCCTTTGAGCAAATCTTAATGATATAGGAAATTGGGAAAGCGTCATAAGACTAATTTCACTGGAAGCTGCTGCAGTATTTTACAAGTAAAATAAAGCTCAAATCAGTTAACATGTTCCCAAAACAGAAACATGTTAGTACGATTTTGAACGCGATGTAAGAAATGGTCTGTTAAATATTTTGGATTTAATTCGATTGGAAGCCAATGGCTTTCAATTCGAATTAAGTCCAAAATATTGAACGGTATGTTTTATTTTGTGTTGGAAATGTTGAGTTTTTTCTGCGCTCTGGTGTATGATTAGGTATTCAAAGGTCTAGCAATAGTCCGTGTGATGTGGACGTATTGAGTGTTCCGTCATTGAGTAGATACATGTATAGTCAGACAAGCGCAGGAAGACCACATTGCTGCATGTGTATGAAGGTCTGCTTATGCATTTCACACTTTAACACTCAAGCCGGCCAAATATGCCTTCTGCCGGTGGTCTTGCACACCAAGGGAAGATTTTTTTGGAAAATTCACCAATGGAATGACTGGCTCGGTTTACTGGCTCGGTTATCGAGCCCGTCATTTCAGCTGTACATTTTTTTAAATAGTCTCAGCAAATGGGCATTTCTCACGACCACTACAGAAGCCCGATTTGACCAGCTTGTGTGTGAACTGGCTCGTTACTGCAAGCCACCAGACAATATTTCAACTCTTGACTTCGTATATATTTCGAAAACAATTTGACTGAAAGTTGTTGGTGGCTTAGCCACCAACAACTTTGAGTCAAATTGTTTTCAAAATATTTATCAGGCGCAGAGATATAACCCCTGGAATATATCATCTGCAAAAACTCAGCTGTAAGAGGTTTAAAGGGTTAATTCATATTTGTATTTTACAGAAAACCCCGCCTAGATTCGGATAGCCTCGTTGAGCTGACAGAATTAGTCCATAAGGGAGAGAAGCGTGGAATATTCACTGATCGTATGCCTGCCTCCATACAGCAGATTATACGAGCGGAGAACATCACATTCATTAAAAACCGTGACATTTATAATCAGGATTACTTCAGATTTGTGTGCTTATTAGTCAGCAGGAACTCAGTGAGTGTGACCACTAATTTGAAAATTACAAATTTTGACGTCAGAGATAATGACTTTAACAAGTTCTTCCGCCAAATCACATTAAACATAATTCTTCTTGGGTGTTGATGTTCAATGTGAATACATAATAAGATCTCTTGTCCATTGGCGATACAGATATTGTTTTTGCTTCCATTCATGCGTGCATGCATACTGATTTCTGGGTCTTTTAGCTGTGAGTAGCAGCTCACTAAAATGTCATCTTTTAGTTAGTTAGTCAGTCGCAAATGGTTAATGTTTGAAAGCGCAAGATAATACTTTTTGCCGCATCAAAATCGGCTGAAAGATATCCGTGATATCCGTTTCGAAAAAATAATGACTGAATATTGACAGCTTATTCAGCAAACCGGCAAAATCTCCATATTTAACAGAATTATCGCCTTTTATAGTTGGCTTACAATGTATCCAAAATTTGGTTTCTGATCAATAGCTTATACCAGCGAGGATCTACATTTGTATGCATACGATATATTATTCATTTTTAGCTCACCTGGCCTGAAAGGCCAAGTGAGCTTATGCCGCGGCGACCATCCGTGTCCATCCGTCCATCAACTTTTCCTTTAAACGACTTCTTAAGAACCACCAGGCCGATTTCAATTATATTTGGCAGGAAGCATCCTTAGGGCATAGGGATTCAAGTTTGTTCAAATGGAGCCGATCGACCACTTTGACCGGTGGCCATCTTGGATTTCGGCTGATTTTAGGAAATGTCTAAAAATCTCATTCTCCGAAACTGCTTGGGGAATCGATTCAAAACTTGTGAAACCTCATTCAGCCGATTTTAGGAAACATCTTTAAAAATCTTCTCTGAAACTGTTGTGGGGATTGATGCAAAACTCATGAAATATGATCTAGGGCAAGAGCTGAATCAAGTTTGTTCAAGGGAACTTGATTGGTCAAATAGTTTTAGCGAAAAAGACCCACTGAACGGATTGGGTCGAAATTTGGCAGATATGATTAGGGATTAAGGGCCAATGAAGTTTGTTCAAGTGAAGTTGAACTGTCAAAAAACATGGCTGTTGTGGGCCAATCAAAATATAGCGTGTTTGGCGGCTATATTGGATTTTTTTATTTGATGGATTTTGAGGCCAAAATTGGTTCTCTATATGTTTTTGGGTATTCTGCGCTCAAAGTTGCGATTTTTGAAACTGTTGGATAAACGGTTTGGCGGCCATCTTGGATAATTTTCTCATCAAAAGCTCCCATGCTAAAGCAGTGGGAAATTTTAAATGTCTTCTCGAGAACTACCAGGCCGATTTGAATTATATTTGGCAGGAAGCATCCTTAGGTCATAAGGATCCAAGTTTGTTCAAATGAACCCGATGGGCCAATTTGCCCAGCGGCCATTTTGGATTTTGGCCGATTTCAGGAAATGTCTTTAAAATTCTCCTCTGAAACCACTTGGTGAATCTTCATCTAGGCCAAGAAGTAAGCCAAGTTTGTTCAAGAGGACTGGATTGACCAAATGGATCGGCGACTATCTTGGATGACCTACATGTAGTTTTCACGAAAATGACTTCCAGAACTGCTGAAGGGATCAGGCCGAAATTTGGGTCATTAAAATTTGTTCAAGCGAAGTTGATCCATCAAAAAAACATGGGTGCCATGGGCCAATCAAAATGTAGTGTGTTTGGCGGCCATATTGTACTTGCAAAAATGTCCACAAACTCATTTAAAAGACTGCTAAACCACCCACCAACAATTTTGACAAAAATTTCTGGCACTCCAGGTAAGCGACACACCTCTTGTTGGTATTAGCCATACCTTGTGTACAACCAGCTGTCACTCGGGATATCGTTTGAGCAGGTCATTCATTTTCAACAACGTTATTTCCATCGTTAGCCTTCTTAATGGTCCTGATGGTTAACCCTTGCCGCTCTGATGTCAAATTTTTGTATTTTCAAATTAAATTAAAGCATCAACTGCTGTTTGTTTTTCAACAAATTTGGTGGAAGATGTTGCAGTTGCTGTCATTGACAGCAACATTATCCACCAATATTGTTGAAAAATGTACACCAGTCTCTTTGCTATCGATACGGTAAAGGGTAGAATATAGACATAAGAGTAGTACGGGTTAAGGAGAGTCTTGCTCAGTGAAGATCCAGTTGCACAGCAAGAGAAGACTATTTTTGGCAATTTACCACTGAAATGACCGGCTTGATATTATCAAGCCAAATATCGAGCCAGTCATACAAGTGGTAAATTTTCAAAAATAGTCTGCCTGCAAATTAACATTTCTCAGAAGCACTTCAGAGCTCACTTTTTGCCGGGTTGACCATATGTTAATTAAAATTTTGATTTAATAGATTTAATTTGATATACTGGGTAGTTGTTGATAGATGTCACAGTTAACTTCTCAGTGGTTATGCATTTCTTACCATTATGAAATCAAAGTTAGTAATTTTCAAATAACCCTTTGGATACAAATTTAAACTACTTTCACTCTTGTATCAGTTTATCTAATCGCGTTTACATACTGAGTTATATTGAATAGGTATTATATTGTAACAAGGTCGATAGAATCTCGGTAGATGCTGGTTCAGGACTTTTTTGGATTTTCCAGATTTTTTTTGGATTTTACAAATTTGTTCAGATTTTACAAAAAATTTCAGGTTTGTGGAATCCTAGTGTATGGTTACACCCTTTCTTGCATTAATTTTTACGCCAAATCGACTCATTAGTTTCCAAGAGATATCCAGCATTTAATCCAATCTTAGTCAGGGTTATTTTATCCAGATCACAGTCAAAGTATGGAACTCGTCTGGCAAAGGAAGTTCCTTCGTTGTGTTAAAATTTGAGCCAAATTGGATTAATAGGCTTTGAGATACAGCCCGGAATATGCTTTTGTGACTGACTAACCAACTAAGGAATATTGCAGTTTATTGAGCTAGCCGCATCTAAAAAGAAAATATATATATATTATATATATATATATATATATATATACTGAGCCAAAAAAGTTTAGCAACAGTGAAGTTTGGTTTGTTGTATTAAAACTATGCGTCCATTTATAACCAAATTTGCCGGCATGTTTCGTCAATGTAATGTCTCGCTGTTCATGAAGAAATGCAAATCATTTCTTGCATTTCTCGGCCGCACGCTTACTTCATGTGAAAATGCATTTTCATGTACTGGCCCACATTGGCGGGTAGCGAAGGCAAAAATTCACCATATTGCAAAAGCAGATAACGAGCGTTAACAGAAAACGCTTAAAAGTTTACCCTACCGAACATGGGCCGCCACCCAGGGCTACCCGAAAATCAGCGCCATGAAGCAATGGGAAGACTCGCTGCTGGGCAGAGCGTTCGCGCTGTTGCTCGACATTTTAATGTTCACGCCTCAACCATTTCCCATCTCCGCCAACGTGAGCAGGAAACTGGACATGTTAATGACCGACCATGATCTGGCAGACCGAGAGCAACAACACCACGAGAAGGCCGCTACTTAGTGACGTCATCACAGGTTTGAGACTGCGCCGCGGCTGTCCCGTAATTTGCACACCGCTACCGGCACTACAGTGCATGCACAAACTGTGCAAAACAGACTCCATGATGCTGGACTGCATGCCCGTCGTCCACTTGTTGCTATTCTGCTTACAGAGCGTCACATCGAGAATCGGTTTGCATGGGCAGGAACTCATCAGCGATGGCATGCTCAACAATGGAGCCACGTTTTGTTCAGTGATGAGTCGAGGTTTTGTGTGGATGTGGTGGATGGTAGGCAACGGGTTTGGCGACGTTTAGGAGAACGGTATGATGCAGCCAACATCATTCAGCACGACAGATTCGGTGGCGGCAGTGTCATGGTGTGGCCTGGAATCCATGAAAATGGCAAAACAGATCTTATTGTGATTCGCGGAAATTTAACAGCTCAACGTTACTGTGAAGAAGTTGTCACCCCTGTTGTCATCCCTTTTATGCAGCATCATGCAGACTTTATGTTCCAGCAAGACAACGCCCGTCCTCATTCAGCTAGAGTCACCAGTGATTTCCTTGAGGCTAACAACGTTGGACTGGCCAGCATGATCACCGGACCTGTCTCCTATCGAACACGTGTGGGACATTCTTGGCCGTATGGTGCGTGAGAACCATCCACACCTTCTCAACGTGCGGGAGCTGGAAGCTGCACTGCTCCAGGAATGGGATGCGATTCCTCTTTGTGACATCAGGTGCTTAATTCGAAGCATGACAAAACGATGTACGGCGGTGGTTAATGCGCGCGGAGGTCACAATCGGTATTGACAGCTCAGTGTCATTATTTAAATTGGACCCTTACATTGAATGATGCCGTGTTAAAGGCGCGATGCTAGCATTACAGTAACAAGAGACTTTTGTTCAAATTGGAAAATGACCTATCAATTAAATAATATATTTGAATCAATTTATTGTTTTTGTTAAATAACATTTATACAGTAATATTCTCAAGTGTTGCTAAACTTTTTTGGTTCAGTATATATATATATGCTAAATTCTACTAGTCTGTGAAAGTTGGCCACTGCGTGCGTGTGTGTGTGTCCAATCGTGCAGATTTTGCGTTGTTGTTCCATCCCTTTGCTTCCCACTTGGAGTATGCTGATGAAGCTTCCTGGGCAGGTTGATTATCTAATTATTTTTTTGTGTGTCTGTCTGTCAGCCTTGCTGAAAATGTGCAGATTTTGTTTTTCGTTTGATAACTTATTTTCAAATTGTAACAGTGTTGATGAACAGTCATGGGTATGTTGGCCATGGGAATAGGAAAAAGACAATTTTTTTTCAGTCCGTCCATCTGTGATCTTGTTAGACATGTGCCCTCTAGACATCATTGCACACACCACCCACAATGACTCCTATCGTGAGTTGGGGGACATTTTGTATTCTCCAGTTTGAAAATTTACCACTGTAATGACTGGCCTGTCATTCCATTGGTCAATTTTTTTTAAATAGTCAATAAATTGGTCTGCTAATAGACAAGACCACAGCAGAAGCTGTTTTTGGTTGATCTTATCATTAAATATATAGACTTACAGTTGGTGGTTTATTATGATGATTGCGTGACTCATAGCTTTAGAAAATAAAACTTTTAATTATGTTATTTTATAATATTTGACCAGTTTCATCGTGGCCATGCGTCTTTCCAACCGATGTCTGTCCAATCTATGCACCTCGCTATCAGCTTTCTTTTCAACACATTCCTGAGAACAAAGAAAAAACTCAGGTAAGGAAAGATGGCCGTTGCCTCAGCCCTTGGGGACTAGCAAAGGATTGTATTGCTTATCTTACTAAATAACACAATTGATAATCCAATCTGTCACTTAAGTATATGATGTTATAGTCAATTACATCACAATTAGTCTGACGTCACAATTAAAATATGCAATGAATGATGTATCTAAGTCTGTCATGAACTTTTAATAGGCTGTCAAGTGTATGAATTGTATGGCTCCAATTTAATAAGCATTCTTTTGTATATTTTGAAACTAATTTAACTGGGTGATGTTGCTGCCATAGTATATATATAGTAAATATTCAACAGCTTACCTGGATAGTTATTCTGGGAATGCAGGGGTCGATCGATCCCAAAACAAGCAAAGGGTGGGTGGAGCTTAGCTGAAAATGTGCGGAGCATCGCTAAAACTGGGTTCATCCATTATAAAGTCGGGAAAATATCTGTATGTTTCTTTGTGATATGTTACAGACAGCTTAGCTTTCACAATCATTCTTAAGAATTTGTGTCTATGTAAAGATTAAATAAGAATCTTGTTTCTTTACTCATTTGAATATCTAAATATTAATAGTGCACAATATTAGTATGTGACCTCTGAATTTGTGTCCGTCCATCCGTTCAAATTTGGGGTTTTTGTTCAATAACTTTATCTTTGCTTGGAGTATTGTGACAAAACTTCATGGGAAGGTTGGCTATGGTAGTACAGGCGTGAAAATCTTCAGACTATATTACTCGAAAATCTGAATAATGTAATGCTATCAGTTTTGTCTGGAAAGCTGAAAGCAGCTGTGTTTCTAGTAGGGGTAGGTAATTTCAGACCTTTTCAAAAAATTTCAGACTCAGGAGAGTCTATTTTCATGCCTGGTAGTAGGGAAATGCACCTTAGTTTGAGGGTCAGTCAGCCCGTCCCACCGGCCATCCATCCCTTTGTCTCTGAATTTGTGTCCGTCCGTCCGTCCGTGCAAATTTTCGGTTTTCGTACAATAACTTTATATTTGCTTGGAGTATTGTGAGGAAACTTCATGGGAATATTGTCTATGGTACTAGGGAAATGTACATTATTTTATGGGTCAGTCAGCCCATCCCTCCATCCATCCATCCCTTTGTCTCTGAATTTGTGTTCGTCCATCCGTGCAGATTTTGGGTTTTCGTTCAATAACTTTATCTTTGCTTGGAGTATTGTGAGGAAACTTCATGGGAACATTGGCTATCGTACTAGGGAAATGTACATTATTTTGTGGGTCAGTCAGCCCATCCCTCCATCCCTTTGTCTGAATTTGAGTCTGTCCATCCGTGCAAATTTGGGGTTTTCGTTCAATAACTTTATCTTTCCATGGAGTATTGCGACGAAACTTCATGGGAACATTGGCTATGGTACTAGGGAAATGTACATTATTTAATATGGATTAATTAAATGCTACAATAAATGTCATGTCATTTCTGTTTTGAGATGGTCAAACAAGATTGTGTCCATTATCTTTGGTTATTATCATTCAATAACTAAACCTTCTACTTGAATGTGTTATTTAATAGGTTAGTAATCTCATGTTTAGAATTATTAGCTCCCATTTGTCTGTGTATCCATCCATATGTCTATCCAAATCAGTGGGATTATTTCATCCCACGAACATGGCTGCCGTTGCGGGGAATTATTTGATTTGTATCATCTAGTTGAATTTCAATTTTGAGGCAATTAAAATAGAAAACGGTTGAATATTCTGATTATACCAATGGATTTCTGTAGGTAGTGATAGTTAACCCTGTATGTCAAATCTGGTTTTAAAAATATTTCAGTTTTCTCATAATAAATATCCATATGCAGGCCAAGAGAAGACTATTTTTGAAAATTTACCACTTTAAATTTGCATATTCTACTTCAAATAATACTTACCGGGTGTACTAAAATGATAATGTCTATTATCTAGTCTAGCTCAAAATAAACAATTAAAACTCCGCACTCTCCTGGTCCTGCCCATACTGTGTCCGGGAATTACCAAAGCCTCCAGGTACCGAGTCAATTCTCAACAACAGTCAGATTCGTCTATTTTGCTCGACTATAAAGTCGCATTTTTTCAAAGTCTAAATTAGCTTGAATTTTTGCGGTTTGAGTAACCTGTGCACGATTTGATCGCTGGCTTTATGGACGGAAAAGGAAAACCATCACACGGGCAGGTTGTATCAATCTAGTAGAATTAATACATTCGTGCCGTAATGACTGAAATTTCCTTAAATTGGCACATTGTTTTAAAATGGTAGCCATTGTTGGAGTCACTCCGTTACCCGTTAACTTTTTAATCTTATCCGGGTATTCGGTTAATTTCTCTTGCGACACGATTCCTTCCAAGATGGATGCGCCCGTAGTCAAGATGGCAGCGCCCATGTTTAACGTTTTGTTTTGGTTTGGCGTGTCTATGCATTCTGTTTTAAGCCAATCATTAGCTCTCGCTTCACTATCGAGGGTGTTTGTAGCGATCGGTCTTATTTTCTTGGCTATTATAACGTTAGTTAATCACCAAGTCGTGTTTATTAAATTTTCACTCTAAAAATTTTCAAATATTTCCGTGCCTAAAACTTGATTATCATTAATTTGAGAGAAAGTTAATGTTTTTTAAGTAATTTTAAATTACAATTAAGTAAATTGTGCATGTTGCTCGTCATCATCTTATCATGTGCAGCATTTTAATTCTTATTCTGTGTTCGCAGAAGATGAAGGGGCAAGGCAAGGCCCCGCCTGATACATTATGCTCGCGCTGTAACCGTTTCATGAAGCGGAAGTTCACGGGCCATCACTGTTGCCTGCGCGAGGTGCAACGTTGGAAGCCCTTGCGATGTATGCGCGAAGTGGTCATCGGAGATGGGGGCAGAATTTGATTGCGATCGGCGTATGCATTTGGAGAGAATCGTGAGGGACAAGGCAGCCAAAGTGGATTAGGCATCAGTTAGAGCATGCCTACCATCAGTATGCTCGTGTTCCTCGGCTTTCAGTCGGGGAAAGAGAAGCACTGAATAGGCCATTAGCCGGATGACCCTTGGTTTCCCAGGCTAACAAGGATCCCTTCAATGAGTTAACTCTCATTGAGGATGCAGCGAGAGCGGCTATGGCTGCTCTCTCGCACGGATGCACCGTCCTGCAGGGTATACTGCAAGAGGCTGCTCCCGGAGTTGTCCGGGACGCCATGCGCTTGTCTCAAGATAGCCTGGCCAGGCTGATCACTAGATCATTGTCGGTACGGAGGAGAATGGTTCTCGATTGTGTAGAACCAGGACCGGAGATAAGGGCTGCATTATCTGCCGTGCCCTTCATTGGTCCGGGCTTGTTTGGCGGCTCGGCACGACAAGCCCTCTCCAAAGTTGCGTCTATGGTGGCAGAGCAGGAGGTTGTCGGCAAGTCGTGGAAGTTGACGAAGAGGACTCGGCCGCAACAGTCCTACAAGCAGCATCAACATGAGCAGCAGAGGCGGTGCCAAGATCGCCCTTCCGTCTTTCTGATCATGATGCCCTGGCCGTTCGTCTTCATGCAAGTCCTATAATAAGAGGCCGTATGAAGATGATAGGAAGAGTGGTGGCTCGGGTCGCGGCGGCTACCGTAAGGATAGCCATGGCGGCAGTCCCGGGCTGTCGTATTCCAAGAAGCCGCGAGGTGGCCGTGAAGGACGGTCCTGACGGGTTTCCGGCGAGACCCGTTCCGGTGGTGCCAGGAACGCAGGGAGGCGAGAATCTTCACCGAAGCTAATTAACGTCTTATAGCGCAATATCAATCGTGAGTTGTGTGCAGATTCCTACCATCGGAGGCAGACTTGATCAGTTCTCAAACCAGTGGGAACAGGTCGTGCAAGATTGTTTAATCTGTCATTGGCTAAGAAACGGTTATGAACCAGACTGGCTCATCCGTCAATCGTTAGTTCGATTAACATCGACTCCCGTTCCAAGGGAATCCGATCGTCTAGATGCCATTTGCTCAGAAATCATAGGTCTTCAGCAGAAGAATGCGATTCATTTAGTCTATAATCAGTCCTCCCTGGGCTTCTATTCGATAATTTTCCTCGTTCCGAAATGCACCGGAGGTTGGAGACCGATTCTCAACCTCAAACCGCTGAACAAATTCATTCTTTCACCAAAATTTCAGATGGAGACTGGCAACGGTGATGACATGGTTGAGAAAAAGGCATGTGGGCAGTATCGATAGATCTGAAGGATGCATATTTTCATATTCCAATGTCAATTCCTTTTCAGAAATACCTTCGCTTTGCGTTCCAAGACAATGTTTGGGAATTCAATGCGCTTCCTTTCGGTCTGACCACTGCCCTGAGGGTCTTCACCAAAGTGATTCATACTTACATAGATGACGGCTGCTGAAGGCAGGGAATCCAATCACTGCGCAACAATCGTCAGGTAGCCCTGGCCTTACTAAAGGACCTAGGATAGATTGTGAATCTAGCGAAATAAGAATTGGCTCCATCCCAGGAGTTTGTATATATGTGAATATTTTTCAATCTCAGGGACGGTGTAGCTTTTCCGGCGGAGAGTAGAGTCAAGAGTTTGATTGCAGTTCTGGAGTCAGTTTCTCTAGGAGCTTTTCTGACGGCGCGTCAATTTCTCAGAATACTGGGTTTACTAGTATCTCTGGAGAAGGTGGTTCCTTATGCGGCGCTCAGACACAGGAGGATTCCAGTAAAAGAACCGTTGATATTCCATCTTCATTGGTGGTTATCAGAACCGAATCTCCTGCGAGGTGTTCCTCTACAACCTCCTCAACCGCAGATGTCCATATTTACAGATGCATTTGACGACGGGTTGGGGAGCAGTACTGGACAATCTGTCAGGGGAATGGGATCGGACCAATGGGCAGAAACACATAAATGTTCTCGAATTATTAGCGGTGGCATTAGCATTTCGAAAATTAGAGAATTTAATCTGAGACAAGATTGTCCTAGTAAGGACAGACAACTCAACAGTGGTGTCTTATTTGAACCACCAAGGCGGGACGAGGTAACCAGAGTTGTGCATGATGATATGGAACCTTCTGCTGTGGTGCCAAGAGAGGAATATTATTCTTCGGGCAGCACACATTCCAGGAAGATCGAACATCCTAGCAGATGCTCTCAGTCGAAGGACAGTTTGTCGTCCGACGGAATGGCAGCTCAACCAGTCGGTAGGGAGGGTTCTCTTCAAACATTGGTGCAAGCCAAAAGTGGCTCTATTTGCAATGAAACGAAACGCAAAGATGGTCACATACATGTCACCAATCCCGGACTCGCTAGCTGTAGCAGTAGACGTACTGGCGATAAGTCGGAAGGGAATGTACGCGTATGCATATCCTCCAACAATTCTCATCCCAAAAGTTCTGGCAAAGATAAGAGAGGGCGTATGCGAAGTAGTACTGATCACCCCTCATTGGCCAGGCCGATCATGGTTTATGGATCTGCTGGACCTTCTGGTCTGCAATCCAATCCCTCTACCAGACAGAAGTGATCAAACAGTGAGTAATTGAGGGTGGGCAAGCAGCGAAATTTGACGCTTCAGCCAGAAAAGAGTCAACCACCAAGACAGATAATTATAGAATCAACAAATTTGCAGAGTGGTGTAAGAGAAGAGATATGAATCCCTGTTCTGCATCTGTTCAACACGTAGCTAATTTTGTCTGTCATTTATACAAGGTTGACACGCTTGTACCTTCAACCCTAGCAGCATATAAGTCTGTATTAGCTTCAGTTGTTCCCCATCTGGCCACTGTAGGAGTGGAGAAGGACACTTTAAATGAAGTTATTAAAGGAATGAGCAATTTGCGACCCAGACAGCCAATTCCTATCCCAGCATGGAATCTATCTCTTGTTCTACAGGTTTTAGGGCATGCTGCCTTTGAACCAATTAGATCTATAGATATTAAACTTAACTATTAAGTCAGTTTTCTTGGTTGCAGCAGCATCGGCGAGAAGGAGAAGCGAAATCCATGTGCTTTCTGCCGAACAAGACCGTTTTGTCCTTACGGGTGAAGGGTTAAGACTATTACCATGTCTTTGTTTCCTGGCAAAGAATCAGTCACTTAAATATCCAGGACAGCCGATCAATTTTCCAAGTTTAATTAGGCATTACCCAAACTCTTCTGCGTGGTGTCCTCTCAGATGTCTGAAAATGTATAAGAAACGTACTGAGGAGTGGAGAGATGGCCCAAAATCTCTGTGGTTATGTCTCAAAGCTCCACATCTTCGCGCCTCGAAAGATACCATTTCTCGATGGATAGTCGATGCTATTCAGATGTCGCCTAAAATCGCAACAGCAAAGCAGATTGATCGTGCGAACGCCCATCAAGTCTGAGCACTAACAGCATCATCGGCCCTTTATACGGATGTCTCTTTAGAGGAGGTGATGTCTGTAGCGCAATGGCATGCCGAGTCGTCATTCACTGATTTCTACCTTCGCGATATCTCCAGCACACTTAATCCTGTAGCCGTCGCCAATTTGTCGAATCTTAACTAAAGCCACATCCCACCACTATTTTGGCATACATCGTAGGTTTCTTCTACATGCACTGAGCAATGGTGATGCACATGATCTGTGAACGACCGTGGATTGGGCGGAGCTCCTGTGATAATCTAGAAAGACCAAGCACTCAGAAAATGGTGAGTGTTTTCTTAGCTTAAGTGACTAATATTAATTTACTTACAGTCGAACTCCCAGACTGATTACGTAAAAAGTCTGGTTCAAGAGTATCTTATTCATTGCAACAGACATCAGACTCATTCAAATTTGAAAATCTAATCGATGTACTGATAGTTTTTTCAAAATTAGAAGTTGTAGTAGCTTCTTTGCACTCTCCTGGACTGCCCTAGCTCAGACTTGGGGTTGACACGAGTCTGGTGGGTATTGCCTCCCCTTCCAAAGCGTATGCTGGGGTTCTAGTCTCTTCACAACCTTCTGTCAGATGGGAGATGAGAGCTGTTTCGCGCCTCACCTCCTCCCACCGGAGTTTCTTGGCTGTCAAAATCCGGAGTTTATCATAAGAGTACATCTGATAAGTATTATTCGAAGTAGAATAAAAAAAAGCATGCGCTTTTGTTTCTAAGAGAATTGTTAATACTTACCAGATATACTATTGCCACCCTCAGCCGCCCCGCTGAGGTGAGGCTGAGCTGCTTTCGCTGTTCGTCAAGTCAAATATAAGACGAATCTGTCTGTGATTGGGAATTGACTCGGTACCTGGAGGCTTTGGTAATTCCCGGACACGGTATGGGCAGGACCATGGAGAGTGCGGAGTTTTAATTGTTTATTTTGAGCTAGACTAGATAATAGACATTATCATAATAATACATCTGGTAAGTATTAACAATTCTCGTAGAAACAAAAGTGGATGCTTTCCCAAGACCACTACAATGGGCAATTTTTGTCGGCTTCACCATTTAATAAATGTCTTAAAATAATTTGTGTTTAATGAATAATTTGTTTCTTTACAAAGGAATGATATGGATGATTGGGTGAATGTAATTGACAAGCTACTCAGTGAATCTAAAGAGGCGTGTCGCTGGCTGGTCGACTACTTAGCAAGTGAACAGGGTGTGACATATATCAAGTAAGAGTTAGCCACAATTCTGTTTATATCACTAATAAACACTGTCTATTATTCTGGTAGGGAGGAATCCAATATCTCGTGTTATAATCAAAACCATCACTTGTTAGCTGATGTCTGTCACGAAAGCCGCGAAGTCTGTCATGAAACTGTACGAATTGTATGTCTTTGATGAATTTATAATTTAAGAAACATTCATTGGAATATTTTGAAACTAATTTGACTGGCACCTGTAAGTGATAAAGTTTTTCAATGAAGATTTAATTTTTCAAGGACCGATCTCAAATTTAGTTTGTCAAGGCCTTGTGAATACTATTTTAACCCTTTAACACTCATATCAGCCAAAAATGGCATCTGCAGTGGTCTTGAGAAATGTCCATTTGCAGACCAAGAGAAGAGTATTTTTTTTAATTTACCATTGGAATGACTGGCTCGATAACCGAGTCAGTCATTCCAGTGGTAAATTTTCAAAAATAGACTTCTCTTGCTTTGCAAATTGACATTTTCTATGGCAAAATTGAATTTAAAAAAAAACAAATTTGAAGGTTAAAGGGTTAAGAAATGTGTATTTCGCTATACTGTCACACATGTGATATGAGGATAAACAGAAGAGCTTGAAACAAGGGATACAGTCCATCTAATTTATGATAAACTGTATAATATATATTTAATTCTTTACCAGGCCATTTCTTTTGGAGTGCCCACACAAAGATGTCCGATACACATTTGCGAAGTTGATAGAACGAATGATTGTGAACTATTTCTTTCATGGCGGTGTAGCGGTAAGTATAAATATTCATGAGGTGTCTTTATAAGTGACTGGTGTGTAAAGGGGAACACAAACAGAAAAGAGTTAAAGCATGTCAAATGGTTCTTGTGTAGAATTTAAATAAACCCAAATATATGTTTTGGCTATATTTGCATATTTTCCGACTCATAAATTGTAAATTTTGCCACGGAATGTCATATTCTTCAATTGCTCATGAGAATTGCTGAGTGACGTCTTTCCGTTAGTGATTGGTGTGGTATGAATATTATTTTGCTGTTGACCATAGATAGCTCACAACAGCTCATTCATACACCATCATATTAATGAGATGAAAGGGAAACACTAACGTTAGACAAACAAGAGCTGGAAACTGAGCTCATGTCCTGATTCGTAACTGTATTAGACGCCAGTTTCATTTATTATGAAACCACGTGTGGCATAATCACAATTCACATCTTTGACGATTCACGAGTAATGTCATACCGTGAATCTTAAGGTGTGGTCAAATTCATAACTTTAACCAATATTTTAAGTCATAAAATTTGAAAATTTGTCACGTTCTTAATTCATAAAATATAAGAAAGAGATATTTTTGGCTTTTTTTTTATTGCAATCTTATTCTCATTTGTGATCTCTTAGAAGAATTGTTATCCTTGACTAGGAATGGACCTTTCTAGTTTATCCATCCATCATATGATGTCATAATCAACTACGTGATGTATAGGATGATGTCATAATCAATTATGGCATGAATGACTCATTTTAGTCCATCTTAATAGTCTAACATGTGCGAATTGTATGGTTTTGCTATTTAATAAACATGCTTTTGAATATTTTGAAACTAATTTGAATGGGGACTCGTTCCTGCCATGGGCACCAACAGCACCCAGTCAAATTAGTTTCAAAATATTCAACAGCTTACCTGTATTGCTTTCAGGAAATTGATAGTCAGGAGGTTCAGGGATCGATCGATTCAACACAGTCAAAGTGTGGGTGGAGCTTAGCTAGAGATTGGCGAGGCAAAGCTAAAACTGGAAAGGTCTATTATTGTGATCCGAAAACAATATTGTCTTTTGACAGGCCATACCTGGGATTGTATGTCAGAAAAATCTGTCCAATCCTTTGCAGGATTATCTCCCCTGAGAAACTTAATTTCATTATAAATCTAATCCTTTAATGTTCAAACTGCTAGACAAGATTGTGATTTCGGTGTGCATACAGCTCATACTGCTCTTGTATTAGTTTTTAACCCTTTAATGGTCATACCGGACAAAAATGACTTCTGCTGTCGTCTTGACAATGGTCGATTTACAGGACAACACAATAATATTTTTGAAATTTTACCACTGAAATGCCTGGCTGTCAGTCATTTCAGTGGTACATTTTCGAAGATTGTCTTCTTGACGTGCAAATTGATATGTAACCCTTATCATTCTGATGTTAAGATTCTTAATTTTCAAATTAAATTAAAAGATGAACTGGTGTTCATCTTTCAACAAATTTGGTGTACGACATGCAACATCGTCCGCCAAAATTGTTGAAAAATGTACACCAGCTTCTTTGATATTGACCCAGTAAAAGATAGAATATTGACATCAGAGTGGTAAGGGTTATATTTAGATTTTCTTTCCCACTGGTGTTAATGTTTTGACGATCTGATATGTCTATAAATTTGGGATGTTTATCTGATGTATAGATCATTTGAAATTGTTTGGTATAGACCTTTCCAATTTTAGCTATCCCCTGCCCATCTCTGAACTCCATGATTATCAATTTCTAGAAAGCTATACAGATCAGCTGTTGAATATTTTGACCAGCAAACCAAAAAAGCGTGACAGCTATTTTTGTAAATTCCATTGGTGAATTTACAAAAATAGTATGCTATTGGCTGGCAGATGGACAGATTCCCTGAGCATAAATTTCAGTTTTATTGAAAAATACTGACAACTAAATGTTTGCTTCATATAAGTAGCATTTTGAGTGCTTTGGGGCGGTGTTAACACAATTTTAAAGGGATTAATTATAACAATTTATGCCACTCTGTTTTTCAGACACAGAAGACCTTTGATGCGATTCTGGAGACATTGATTCAAATGTTGAACAAAGATGTACCCGAGAATAGCAAACATTGTGTACAGTATTTTCTCCTGCTCAAATTATATGTCCAAATAGTAAGTATGGATGCTTTGTGTAGCGTCTCTCGTAGTGGTTGAATAGAATCTGTTATCCCTTTAACTGTCTGCTTGCTGAATTTCTGCGGACTACATTTTCCATGGGATTTAATTCTGGACGTGCTGAATATTTTGAAAACAATTTGACTGAAAGTTGTTGGCGGCATAGCCACCAACAACTTTCAGTCAAATTGTTTTCAAAATATTCAGCAGTTCCAGAGTTATTGCCCATTGAAATTACTGTCTGGTGGCTCGCAGCAGTCAGACAGGTAATAAAAAAAGTTTGACAAATTCAGTGAATATCAATTTACTGGCCATGTGAAAACTGTTTTTGAAAATTTACCACTGGAATGACTGGCTCAGTGATCACGTTAATCGTTCCACTGCTGCTTTTTTTAAATAATCTTCCTTGACATGTCCTTAATTTATGGACATACCACAAAGACCACTGCAGAGGCCAGTTTTGGCCATTAGCAGGCTAAATGCTACATGAAAAATGTTATAATTAATTTCTTGCCTACCATTTGGATTAAAATCATCTGAATGGAATTGTTCTTGCATTTAAGGTGACCAAGATGAATTACTCAGTCAAATTGTTGAACAGTTTTAAATTTAGCATTCAAGATTTAATTAATTTTTTTGAAGGCATTTCACTGCTTATCCCTCCCTGTGTTTTTTTGTTTGTCAGGGTACAAAAGCCTGTACACATATGTTGGGTCGTAATGGCTTTCAGAGGCTGATGATGTTCCTTGTCGGTCATCCCATAACCAATACAGATCAGGTAAGTCGAACTCGGCATAGGCAACAACAGATCCAACTTCCAAGTCTAATTAGTTTCAAGATTTTCAACCCCAATATTCAATTGAAATAGAATTTTAGTATTTAATTGTTTGGGTTTCAAGCATATTTTTGTGTCCAAAATTTTATTCACCGCTATGTGAACCATGGTTTTTGTCAAGCCCTATGCGAAGCATAGGATGGCTCGACATAGCGATCCAAATGGTGTGCGGCCTGCAGATAAATGTTAAAGTTTTTCAGTATACATTTATTTCATCAAGGGCTTCTCCGATCTCAATAAAACTTTACAGATTTATTCTATACCATCATTGCATCCAGTCTACGTCATAATTAAATTAAGTTTCAAATTTGTTCCGTATTTTTAGGGAGTTTGGATGATTTTATAACAAGAATTAGGTAAATGTTAGTCTTTCAATTGACATTTAATTCATCAAGGACATAACCTGATCTTAATAAAAAAATTATACAGATTTGATCGACTCCATTATTGCATCTGGTCTGCATAATAATTAAAATGATTTTAATTTCTTTCCCCATATTTTTATGGTGTTTGGACTTGGCTAATTTTGCAACAATAATTAGTAAATGTTAAGGTTTTTCATTGGACATTTAATTCATCAACAGCTTATTCGATCTCAACAGAACTTTAGAGAGTTGGTCTATACCATCATTGCATCCAGTCTACATCATATTGAAAATGATTGTCAAATTGGTTCCATATATTGATGTGGTTTGGACGTAGTTTATTAGAGACCAGGAATTAGAACATTAAAGTTTTTCAATCCTAATTTATCAAGGGCTTATCCAATCCCAACACAGCTTTATAGAATTGTTCTATATCATCATTGCATTCCGTTTGCAGCGAAATTAAAATGATTTAAAAAAAATTTCCATGGTTTGTACTTTACTTCTGTGTGATTTGTCTCCTTTTCAAGAATTAGAAGAATGTTCATCTAGTTTTATAAAAAGGTCATTGAATTTTAAAATGTGAAATGAGTCGGAACCCTGCTTTTTGTCTCTGATAAATACCATTCCATTTACAGATGTGTCGTCGCTGGAGCTCTATACAAGCACGAGATTTCGGTCACCTTCATTCGGCCCTAGCTACACTCATCTTAAACTGTGAAGTGGCATCCTATAGAACTGAAGGTATGAAGATTGTCTCTTTGTTACAGAGTTTGAAATTAACCCGGATGAAACACATGAGCCAGCAGAACTCGTGATCACTAGATACTCCTAGTCTTTCTTGATGTTGCATTTTGCCTAAATCACTTTATATTCGACAGAATTAACTCATGAATACCCCTGTTTGGCGTTTAATTACTCTTTAATGCGAGTCACAGACATTTACATTTTGCTCAGCAAATGCGTGTCCATTTGCAGGACAAGAGAAGCCTATTTTTGAAAATGTATCACTGGAATGACTGGCTCAAGAATCGAGCCAGGTAATCCAGTGACACATTTTCAAAAATACGCTTCGCTTGCCATGCAAATTTACCTTTCTCAACACCATTGCAGCTTTCGTCATTGATATGCTTTTTTGCTGTTATAACTGGGTAATTTGTACTCAAGCGGATTAATCAAGTAATCGCGATTATTATTAAATAATCGATCGTGATCACTCAAAGCAGTAATCGCGCAAGCCTATGTGTGACTGCGCTATTGTTGTGACATAGCGTGTTTTGTCAGAAATGTCAAAAATTTAGTCAGTTATTCAGAAAATAGATGAATCCAGTCTTATTGATCAATCATATGACATAATAATCAACTACATCACGCGTGCACTGACGTCATAATCAATTACATCATGAATGATGTAATTAAGTCTGTCATAAACGCTTAATAGCCTGTCCAGTTGTATGAATTGTATGTCTACTATTTAATAATAATAATATTTAATATTTTGAAATAAATTTAACTTGCTGCAATTGCTGCCACAGGCAGCAAACAATTCAATTTGTTTCAAAATATTCAACAGCTTACCAGTATATTATTCTGGAAAGTGAGTTCAGTGTTCTTTCGATCCCAACACGGACAAATCGTGGGTGGCGCTTACTTGAGATGGGTGGGGCATAGATAAAACTGGATTCATCTATTATAATAGTCACACCTTAAGATTGACTGACCCTGTTATCCCTTTTTGATTTCTTAAAAAATTATAAGGTATTCAGTTCCCCCCTCGATTAGTTCAGTTAACACAAAATATAGCGTGTTTGGCGGCCATATTGGATTTTTTTTATTTGATGTATTTTGAGGCCGAAATTGGTTTTATATAGTTTTGTGGGTATTCTGATCTCAAATTTACAATTTTCGAACCTGTCAGATAAACAGTTTGGCAGCCATCTTGGATCTTTTCCTGCCAGAAGCTCCCATACTAAAGCAATGGGAAATTTAAAATGTCTTCTCAAGAACTACCAGGCCGATTTCAATTATATTTGGCAGAAAGCATCCTTTGGGCATAGAGATTTCATATTGTTCAACTGAAGCCGATCAGCCAATTTGGCCGGTGGCCACCTTGGATCTCGGCCGATTTTTAGAAATGCCTAAAAATTTCCAAAACCATTTGAGGGATCAATTCAAACCTCATGTAATATGATCTAGGGCAAGAGCTCACCCAAGTTTGTTCAAGGGAACTTGATTGACCAAATGGTTCAGCGGCCATCTTGGATGACCTCGTTTTTGCAAAAACAACTTCGCCAGAGCCACTGAAACGATCAGGCGGAAATTTGTGATATATGATTAGGGATTAAGGGCCATTAAAGTTTGTTCAAGAGAAGTTGATCCATGAAAAAAACTTGCTGCGGTGGGCCTATCAATATATAGCGTGTTTGGTGGCCATATTGGCTTTTTTATTTGATTGATTTTGAGGCCGAAATCGGTTTTATGTATGTTTTTGCGTATTGTGATTTCAAATTTGCCATTTTCGAGACTCGGACAAACGGTTTAGCGGCCATCTTGGATCATTTACCCGCGAAAATCTCCCATACTAAAGCAATGGGAAATTTAAAATGTATTCTCGCGCCATCTAAGAAATGTCTTTAAAAATCTTCTCCAAAATCGCTTGAGGGATCAATTCAAAATGCATGAAATTAGGATTGCACGATTTCGCGATTTAATCGAAAATCGCGATTTTGAAAAAAATCGAGATTTTCTACGATGTAATTGAAAATAAATCGAAAAATCGTTAAAAAATTGAGCAGACTAAGATTTTAAACTTGTCATTCAGCAGTAAAAGAATACAGTTATCCATTCACGCATGTATCCATTGTGTTTTTTCTTGATCGCTTCACGCATGCGTTCACTAAGTCCTAATCAAAACACAAAGCTCTATGGTAAACCAGCTAACAATAGCGAGGTAACACCTTTGTCATTGAGAAAACCAGCTAGTTACTCCGTCGAATCGCCATATAATTTTCTTTCTTTCGCTGCAGACCCTGAGTCTGTCGTGAAATACCAAGTATCTACTTAGTTGCAGAGTGTTAGGCAATAATCACTGAACATAATTCCTTTAGCAATTTCAGGCTGTGTACTAATTTTTCCTTTTTGATTTGTTTGTCATGCCTAATTGAAGAAAATAACGCAACAGCATTCCAGATTGTTGTATTTTGAACTGTGCGTTCTGTTGATTACTGTTAAATGGAAATCGTGCATTCTGAAAGCAACTATAAACTGCGCTATAGGACGAGTTTACACCGTTACTATCGTAGCTACTCAAAGCTACTGTCCTATGTATATGCATTGCACAGTATCTCCCCTAATATACTAATATTAGCGTCTTCGCGCTACTCGGGTAGTGACCTAAACTCATCCTACAAAGGGAGGCTATAAGCGGAAGCGGGATTTATATTTTTACTCGACAACATTTTATGTCAAATTTTGATGAAATAAACTATGTTTATTAAACTATACGCAATATTTAGGCGGTCCCAATTAATAATTTCACTCCGCAATGATGGATATAAGGTATACATTAAGCATAGACATAGGATGGTAAGAATTTGTCGGATGAAGTTGCGTTCTAATTTCATGCTATTTTTGTACCATTTCAATTTTTTCTAGAAATTCAAAGTCCCAGTTTTGGTGACTTGTAACGTTACCCTGGTTTATACTTTTGGGAATTTGAACCTACGATTTAATCGAAAATCGCCATTTTTTTTTATAAAATCGATCGGTATGTTTCAAAGCAAAAATCGCACAACCGTACATGAAATATTATCTAGGGCAAGAGCTGCACCAAGTTTGTTCAAGGGAACTTGATTGGGCAAATGGTTTGGTAGCCATCTTGGATAACCTATTTTTTTTGCCAAAACAACTCCAGAACCACTGAGCGGATTGGGCCGATATTTGGGAGATATAATTAGTCACTGAGTGCCATTAAAGGTTTTTCAAGGGAAGGAGATATGTCAAGTGGACCAATCAAAATGTTGCGTATTTGGCGGCCATATTGGACGTGCAAAAATGTCCACAAACTCATTTAAAAGACTACTAAACCACCCGCCAACAATTTTGACAAAAATGCACCGTGCTCCAGGTGAATGACACAGCTTGGGCCTCTTGTTTCTTTAAATTATATGAAGGCTTTGAATAAAAATGCTACCTACTACATTGAGAAAGGTATCTCCAGTGATTGCAGGGCCCTCTGAGTCAAACAACATTTTCTAGTTTGATTGGAAGACATTGCTGCCTGGCAATGTCTTCCAATCCAATTATATTCAAAATATTCAACAGAACATTTCTTGTTAACTAACATGTTTTTGTTTTCGAAACATGTTAACTTGTTATGACGTGTACTGTGTCTAAACCGGAAAGCTCTCCACAGTTTGTCACTACCCATGGGGTTTTTCGTTTTGGAGAAGTCCCACTGTATTTATCTGACATTTTTCCTGCCTTGTTTTCCTTCTGCCAGATTCGAGTGATTACCTCATACCGAAGCCTCTGTCTGTGTCGCCACACATATACTTGAAGATGTCGATCGGAATGCAGAACTATGTGTTCGGTAACGACTCACAGCAGTACATCAGCGAGGTAATGTACACAAGCCATCCATTCCATCTAATCGTTAGACGACTGTATGGACTGGTTTTCCATTTCACAAAATTGTTGATTCTGTTTCATTTCCGGTTTTTAAAATTATATCTAAGCTATTATTTATTGTGTTATTAGTATGCTCAGAAAGTTTGAAGTTATGGGAGGGAATATATATGGGTAGCTAATAGCTTTACAATTTCTAACAAGAATGTCACAGTTTAATTTCCGTTTGAATATCATGTTTCCGTTTCAGTTTCCAAATTTTTTCTGGCAGAAAAATTCCATTTTCCATTGATTTCCATTTGAAAATCATTTTCCGTTTCAAATTACCAATTCCGTGATTTCTGTCCGTTTGCCTTTACGACTGACTCTACTGTCACACCTGTCTAATGTGACCAGTGGTCACTAAAAACAGGTGATCTCTTAATGCAAGTGATGCTTGTTCATTAAATCTTTTGCCATGGTCTTGACAAATGTCCACTTGCAAGCAAAGAGAAGATTAAATTTTACCACTGGAATGACTAGCTTGGTTAAGCATACTGTACCCAAACATAGAAACATGGTTTCTTGTCATGAGATGGTATCACATAATGTCATTGGTGTCAAAAGGTCATCGTCATTGTTAGGTGTATTGATACGTTTTCTCTAGAGACATATGTATGGTTACTGTATTCTGCGGCTGTAGTAGTAGAAACATCCTACAGCTGCAATCAGTCCTGCTTCGCTTTTTCCCACTGTGTCTTGTCCTCAGCCAAAATCCTTAGCTTCCTCAGGTCCATTCTTGACTTGAGTGTACCGAGTCCTGCTTTCTTGAGGTCACCTCGTAGCACGCTTAGCAGATTTATGCAATGACGTCCTCTCCTGGCTTTGTATTTGCTGGCTCCGAGTATGGCGAATTCCAAGGCTCTCTGTACTGGTGTCTCTTCTGGAATCATTAGCACATGGCCAAACATGGACCATCTTTGCTGGGATACTTTTACAGACAGCGGCGACGGATTACACATCTTCTTTTCGTTCGCCGATCACACCGCCAGTCCTGGAAGTGACTATCGACATGATCATAAGCGTTAAGTGCGTGGATCCATGGTTTGTTAGAGTGCGCCGTGCGGCCTGGAACCTCCGTCTTCAGCACTCACTGCAAAGCAGTGAGCCCAGGATTTTACTTTTCCTCCATGGTTCGCCGCCACGAAGTGGGTCGTCATTTTCTATAGTTTCATGCTTTGTCGATAGGTATATGTGGGTGAACTCTGTTTTGGATTCATTCATAAAGAGATTCTCAATTTTTAGTTTGCTTGCAGCTATTGGGAGAAGTTCGTCAAGGGGTTTCTTTTCCTCGTCTATGAAGTCCACATCGTCGGCATATTCCATCTCTAGCGGCATGCCGAGTATTGACACTGGGGGGTTTGGTCTTGTGGAACTTTCCCACACACATTTCAATGCGGCAGCATGTAGCAGATGAAAAGCACCGGAGATAGACCATCTCCCTGTGGGGAGCCGATTGATGTCTCAAACTCTACAGACTACACTAACTTGACTCGTACTCTCAGCTTGGTGTCTGCAAGCAGTAATCTCACTAGTCGTAGCTCATCTTCATTGCTACAGGCCTTTCATAGTACATCTAGGGTCTTTGAGTGTTTAATTGTGTCGAAGGCTCGTGACATGTCAATGCCCATTTTGTGGAAGTCCCAGTGTTTGGACATGACTACCGACACAAGCGTGCGTTGAGCCCATACAATGTCTGTGCAGCTGCATCCATGTTTGAAGCCACTTTGACATGATCCGGTGAAGTAATCGATCTTGGCTCAGATGCGGCATAGAGTAACATTGGATAGGATTTTCCGTATGCTGTTGAGGAGCACAACGGGCCACAGATTGGCTGGGAGCCCAGGTGGCTTCTTGGGCTTGGGTAGTGCGATAAGGGAGCCTTGGCCTACAGCGTCAAAGGGAGGTGGTGCATAAAAGCTGAATTGATTAGCTGCGTGATCAGTTTTGAGATAATATCACTTGCATATTTGAATAGTTATTGCTCATGCCATCAGGTCCAGATGCACGTTTATTTTTCAGGGCTTAAAGTGCCTTCTCAACTTCTGCTGTTTTAATTAGTGTTAGTAATAGCCTGGAGTCTCCTGAGAATGGGTGCAAGGGCTCATCATCATTGTCAGTGAACTGTTCCTTGAACCATTCTCGTATCGCCTCGGCTTTTCCCTGGTCAGTCCCTATAAAGTGTCCTTCAGAGTTGTGTACAGTGAGTGGTGGTGTGTAGTCAGTAACTCTCAGGGCTCGGGCTGCCCGAAACATTTTGTGACAGTCATCCGTGGCAGTGATTTCATCTGCTAGGGAGTCTGCCTGTTGAATAGCAAGATCTTTTAAGTTTTCGCTAATGTGGCGCAGAATAATATTGCGCTCCCGGTGTAGTTTGGTGCGGTCTTCACTTTGGCCACTTTGATCTGCTGACAGTTTTACTACTAGAGGGTCGTCAGTATATATTATCTACTTTTTGTATAATTTGTCTTTGTATTGTTAGGTTGTTCATGCAGTTCGAGAAGTGAGTGGCAGTACACAGGTCGTGATCGAGATGTTGACATATTGTAGCTTCTGCAATGCTGGATTCACAAACACACTGCTGAAACAAGTCACGGTCAGTATAATGCTGACCATAGATAATGGACAGAATCATGTGATTACCCTTTGTTTTATCCTCGGTGATTAACGTTAATTAAACTGTTTTATTTGCTGCAAATAAAACATGGCAATGTATAAAATGCATATGACAGAATTTGATCAGATATGTTAAAGACCACTTACAAATGTATGATATAATTAATAAGATTCCTTGAGTTATTGAAAAATTCTGAATATGGATATAATCCGTTAACTCTTTAGTTATAAAGCTGGCCAAACCTGGCCTCTACAGTGGTCTTAACAAATCTCCATTTGCAGGCCAATAGAACACTAGTTTTGAGTATTTTTCCAGTGGGGTTACTGGCTCGATTTAAAGTCAGTGATAATGTTTGAAAAATACTCCACCATAGATTCTCCCTCCCTCCCTCCCTCCCTCCCTCCCTCCCTCCCTCCCTCCCTCTCTCTCTCTCTCTCGGCCTAGAAATAGACGGGCATTCACTGAGCAAAGGCTGAAATTTTCTTTTTGACCATTAAATGGTCTGAGATTAAGACTGATCAAGAAAGTCTAACGGTTTGCTTATCATATATACATTTGCAGGCCAAAAGATGACTGCATGTTTGCTCAAATTTACCACTCAATTACTGACTCTCACTATTGAGCCCGTCATTCCTACAGCAAATTCCTTTAATGGGCCAAATCTGTAAAAAATAAAATTTTATATTCTGCTTAGTGAAAGTCCCTAAATGTGCAGGTCAAGAAGACTATTTTAGAAATTTTACCACTGGAATGACAGGTTGAGTTATCGAGCCAATCATTCCAGTGGGAAATTTTCAAAATTAGTCTTCGCTTGACCTGTAAATGCACATTCCTCAAGACCAGTGTAGTGGCCTCTTTTAGCCAACTTTACAAATAAAGGGTTACTGTAAAACGCTCATTAGTAACTGCGGCTTCTAATAGGACGAGGGTTGTAAATTCTTTAAATCCAGACCTTAGAAAGGGGGCCAACTTCTATTAGGTATATTTCCAGAAATTTTTTTTTTTAAATGGTACAAAAAATGGCACGAAAATTAGAACACATTTTCACGCTAGAAATTCTTACTATCTTACGCCTATGCTTAATGTATTCTTTCTATCCATCATTGCGGGAGTGAAATTGTTAGTTGGGACCACCTAAATATTGCGTATACTTTAATAAACATTGTTTATTTCATCAACATTAATCCAAATTTTGATGTAAAATGTCGTCGAGAAAAAATAGAAATTATTTGATGTATTAGCTTCCGCTATTGGACGAGTTTAGGTCGTTGCGCTAGCGTATATGATAATATTAGTACCCGGGTAGAGGCTTACGTAATCCACATAAATAGCAGGGGAGCTTCGAGTAGCTACAAGAGTGACGTCGTAAACTCGTCCTATCGCGGAAGCTGATTAATACTCGGTACAAGAGTTTTACAGACCTAATATACTGGACTCTGGAACTCGGAATGTACTATATATACAATCATTACGTAATGTTAACTGAGTATTAAACATTTAAACCGATCGGCATAATTGGTACCTGTTAAAATAACTTATTTTCCGTTGGTGGTTGTTTCATAGAAGGAAGTGATGTAATTTCGATGGTATTTACCAAGAAGTTATTGCAAAATTTTGTTTCAAATCACTTTTTATTTATCATTTCGAACTTATTTAACATACAAAAAATTTTTTTTTTACATAAACAGCTGGAATTTGGATGCGACTTCTATTAGATATATTTGCCATTTTAAAACTGCTAAGAAATTAAAATGGGTCAACCTCGAAAATTTGCATGCTACTTCTATTAAGGATGCGTTTATTAATAGGCGATTTACAGTACAAGTATCTCTGTCTCTTGGTCTGCAAATGGACATTCTCAAAAACATGGAGCAAGCTATTTTTGGCCACCTTCAACATTGACAGTCAATAGTTAATATACAGTTCAGCTCACAAATAAGTTAACATGTTTTCAAAACAAAAACAGAAATATGTTAGTTTTAGTTACTAAGAAATGTTTTGTTGAATATCTTTAGGCAGCAATGTTTTCCAATCCATTTACTGGTCAAGCCAGCAAAAGCAGCTTCTACAATGGCCACCAATCAAATTAAGTCCAAAATATTCAACAGAACATTTCTTACACTGTGTTCAAAATTATAACTTATTTATGAGCTGTACTGTACCATCAAGGGAAACAAACAAAAGAGGGTTAAAGCATGTCAAATGATGCTTTTGTATAATTTAATGAAATAAAATATCTTATTTGCATATTTTCTAATTCCTAAATAGTAAATTTCTCAACAGAAGGTCATTTTCTTCCATTTCCCATAATAATCACGGAATGATGTCATCTCGTGAATAATTGTGTTATGATGTCATCGTGTGAATAATATTTTGCTGTTACCATAATCGATGATAACTCACAACAGCTCATTCATACACCATTATATTAATAAGATACAAGAGAAACACTAGCGTTAGATAAAGTAGGGATTGAATGTGAACTGATGTGCGCAGTCTTCTCGGATGGGACTTTAAACTGAGGTCCCGTCACACAGTGCCCATCACTGTGTGAACGTGAGCTAGGGTTAGGTAGGCAAGAAATTTCGGCATAGTCAAAGTAAACCGGATGCTGAATGGATCCCTCCTCGGATGGAACCACGCAACATACGGATTACAAAACCAAAACCAAATTGCTAGAATTAGAATCTTTCGGAATTTTCGAGGGGACTATGGAGGGATGTAACCCGGATGACTGACCGAGTTCGTCCTCGGACGGACACAGTCACCATACGGGCTACCTAACCAATCAAAATCAAACAAGTGCGCGCTGGTGCCTGCTCGGATGATGGCCAGAAGACCAAATGGGTCCCAGGACCCGAAAGACCCCACACCCCAACCTCCCCACTCCCCCCAAAGGGGCCGGGAGGTCTCTGACCTAAAGCCCCCCCCTTGGGTGCATCAGGTCATAAGACCGTACGCACCTCCCCCGACCCAACACCTACCCCATCCCTTACCCACCCCTGTTAGGTCCAGGTTAGGCCATCCCCATTACACACGCCCAAGCATGAGGAGCAACAAAAAAAGCCATGGAAAAGAACAGCAACATGAGACAAAATCGAGAGACAACGATCAACACACACACACACACAGAGAGAGACACAAGCTAATGCACAAACCGACGTCACAAGAATTCAACAGAAACCATAAAGGCCAGGCGTGAGTCTAGACCCTAGCATTGGGAACTAGCATATAAACGCCTCAAATATTACAACACACACACACGAACTGATGTGCAGCTTCGTAGTTTTAATAGACGGCAGTTTTGTCTACATTTCGGCTATTCTGAAAAAATGTGTACCGTTATCTGAATCCACTTGTTCAACATTCACGCGATGATGCCATACTGTGAATTGCATGGGGTGTCAAAATTCATGACTTTCGCCAAAATTTTAAGTTTTTAGAGTTTGTGAAAATTTGTCAAATTCTTTTTAGTTCAGAAAATATGATAATAGCTTTTATTTTTGGCATTTTTATCGAAACCTAATTCTTGTTTGTGATCGTGAAATAAAATTGTATATATCGTGGGTTATCCTAATTTCCTAAATATCCTTTGTTAAACTGTGCTTCATTAAAATTCTAGTTTATTTTCTCTTCTTGCAGCTGCAGTTTATGAATGCACCTTCAAGTGAACTAAGGTCTTTGTTTACACTGCTGACAGATGTATTAGTAAGTTTCTGTACTTTAACTGTCTGCAAAATTACTCTAGTAGCGTTCAAAATTGAACTGAATAACTTTACTTCATAATCTTGTGGTATAATGGCTAAGATAATCATGAAATGTTTTTCAAGTGATGGGTAATAGATACTGCTGCTTAGTGGTTCATTTAAGCTTCAGTGCGCCGCAAAAATAACTTTGCTAGAAAACGCGGAAAAAATGGGACCATAGCGCCAAAAAGATCCCCAAAAAACAAGACAGTTTCCACGCTGCGTCAGTTATAAAATTTTGATGCGTTAGGAAAAGAAGATTTAGCGCACCAAGAATTTCATTTAGCGTGTGGATGCGTCGAAAAAAGACACTGAGACCCGTTTTGAAGAAGATTTAAACAAGTTCAAACTATTTAGGCGCGTTTAAATGTTCAGTGGCTAGCATAAATTTTCTTGACGAGGTTATAATTCCGGCTGTTACTGTCATCGCGTTCGTGTATTAATTATGTTAACGTGACATATCTTATTTATGTCTACTCCGCATATAATAAATAATCCAAAACCTATTAGTAAATATTAAATTATCACTAAATTTCACAGTCATATACAATTCCATACATTCACTTCTAATACCTGTAGCACTTTTCCCGGAATAAAACAGCATGTGAGGTTAAGAGTGCGCTATTAACTTAAAGATTTATTTGTTGTTTACTGATTTTCCGGGAATTTCCTTTGTCTGAATATATGGTATTAACATTTTAAACCGTATTTTCGTAATTCTTTAGCGATCTCGCTATTCAGTACATCCCCGTGCTTTGGTTGTTTATAAAAAAGAAACTGCGAAAGCAATCGTATGGTTGAGATCACACTTCTTCGGGGAACCAAACATCCCTGATATAGTGTATTAACGTTTAAACAGCATTTTCATACTAGCCAAGCTGCACTCACCGCGATATCGCATATGCATTACGTTTGGGTTATAAAAAGAAGGAATTACGCATGAGCGGAGATCTCTTCACTAGTAGTAAATGCCAGGATGACCACACGCAAGATAAATAGTTTGTGTCATCGTATTACCAGCGCAACATTTTAAAACACACGTCAAATATATAGCACCTCCTAAATTTAAAATTATTAACGCGTTTAAAGATTTCAGTAGGTTCGTCAGAAAAAAATTAATGGGTCAAGACAAATTAGACGCATCAAAACAAGAGTTTAGGCACGTCAGAAAATGTCTAGACAACGCGTTCTATATAGCATTTTGTTTTACTACGCGTTGAAAAATGGGCGCATTTTTGTTTTCCTTTTTGGCGCATTGAAAAATGCGTTTTTCGTATGTTATTTTTGCGGCGTACTGTAGCAGAATCTTTTGGTCGGTGTAAAGTGACTCCTGATGCTGGCTAGCGACTCATCTGGCTAGCTAGTGGTTCATC
Source organism: Chaetoderma sp. LZ-2023a (assembly GCA_034401795.1). Classification (NCBI taxonomy): domain Eukaryota; kingdom Metazoa; phylum Mollusca; class Caudofoveata; order Chaetodermatida; family Chaetodermatidae; genus Chaetoderma; species Chaetoderma sp. LZ-2023a. The sequence continues at coordinate 113,848,576 of CM067369.1, forward strand.
ATGATAGCTAGTGGTTCATCATGCTGGCTAGTGACTGATCTGGCTAGCTAGTGGGTCATCATGCTAGCTAGTGACACACCTTGCTAGCTAGTGGTTCATCATGCTAGCTAGTTATTCTATTTTTAGATTGATTGTTAGATTGAAATAGGCAGAAATCTGATTGGCTGCTTCCAGCCCACCCGCGTAATGTTACTTCACATGGCAAGAGATCAAAGGTCTGCAAGTACGGACTTGAACAGCAAACCTATGTGAGTGGGCGTATGTTAGTACGATGACTAGCTGGTGACTCATCTAGCTAGCTAGGGGATCATCACGCTAGCTAGTGACTCATCTTGCTAGCTAGTGGTTCATCATGCTGGCTAGTGACTCATCTTGCTAGCTAGTGGTTCATCTTGCTAGTTAGTGACTCATCTTGCTAGCCAGTGACTCATCTTGCTAGCTAGTGACTCATCTTGCTAGCTAGTGGGTCATCATGCTGGCTAGTGACTCATCTTGCTAGCTAGTGGTTCATCATGCTGGCTAGTGACTCATCTTGCTAGCTAGTGGTTCATCATGCTGGCTAATGACACATCTGGCTAGCTAGCGACTCATCTTGCTAGCTAGTAGGTCATCACGCTAGCTAGTGACTCATCATGCTAGCTAGTGACTCATCACGCTAACTAGTGACTCATCCTTCTGACTAGTGACTCGTCATGATGCTTCATGACTCATTATGCTTTCTAGTAACTCATCATGCTGGCTAGTAACTCATCATGCTGGCTAGTGACTGATCTTGCTGGCTAGTGACTAAGCATGCTGACTAGTGACTCATCATGCTGGCTGGTGACTCATCATGCTGACTAGTGACTCATCCAGTTAGCTAGTGACTCATCATGCTGTCTAGTGACTCATTCTCCTGGTTAGCAGGGATTCTCGTAATGGTCTCCTAAGACTCCATTTGAGTGTCTATACACTCAAAATGCAACTTGAATCCACAAACGTTATAGCACCCCTGAAGGGACCCTCATAAATCATAGCTGTTAGTCCATGGTACCGTCTGATTTTAAGATTGGCGAGGAAAGCTGCTTTGGAACCCCAGACTTTCAGTTTGGAAACCCCAGATTTCACGGTTTGGGGTCCTCGGGACCTCCAAAATTTTAATGCCATGGGAAACACTGCTAGCTAGTATCTCATCCTTAACATGCTTGACTATTACTGGCTGGCTTGTCCATTACTGGTCTAACTTTTTTCGACATATTTCTTTCGGACTTTCGCATCAAGAGGTCCTTTCTAAAGCATGTGAAAATTTACTTGAAATTAATATTTGGTTCACTCGGCCGCATTAAATACGCTACCATTAAACTTATGAACAATAAGAAACCTTTGGTTCGGTTATTGGCAGACCCGATCTGTCACTCAAGTATCTGATGTTATAAACAAATACGTCACATGTTAGCCGACGTCACAATCAAAATGAGAGCTTTGTCACAAAAATCAAAAGGTCTGTCACTAATGTATATGAATTATACACTTTTGGTAAATTTCCAGTTCAGTAAACATTTTGTTGAATATTTTGAAACTAATTAGGGTCCCGCACCGAAAGGTTTCCGGTGCGGGGAGGAAGCCCTATAAGTAATCACTGCACCCATCCGTCTGTCTGTCCACAATATCTCGTAAACAGCATATCATAGAGAACCGCTTCAGATATTTTAATGAAACTCGGTGTCGGCCTCAGTTATGATACAAAGATGTGCCTTTTGAAGAATTCACATTTATAGGTCCAATATTTTGTGTGAAAATGGGCTTTTTAATGCAAAAGCTCAGGATTTTTGTCAATTTTCTCGTAAACACCAGATCATATAGAATCGCTTAAAATATTTTATTGAAACTTTGTATATGCCTCAGTTATGATCCGCAGATGTGCCTTTTGAAGGATTGACCTTAAGTTTATAGTTCTAAGATTTTGGGTGAAAATGGGTTTTTTAATGCAAAAATCATGATTTTTTTCAATATTCTCGTAAATGGCATATCATACGGAATCGCTTAAAATAATTTAATGAAACTTTGCAGATGGCTTTTTTACGATAGATAGATGTTCCTTTTGAAGGATTCACCTTCATAGGTCCAAACTTTGGGTGAAAATGGGATTTTTAATGCAAAACTTATAATTTTTGTCAATTTCCTTATTCTTTTATTTTATTTATTATTATTATTTTTTTAATAATATGATGGCTTTGAATAAAATTGCTACCTACTACATAGAGAAAGGTATTTTCAGTGAATGTGGGGCCCTCTGAGACAAACAGCGTTTTCTAGTTTGACGGAGCTGTTGCAGCAACAGCCCCCAGTCAAATTAGTTTCAAAATATTCTACAGCTTAACTGTATCTTTGAAATTTAGATTCTTTGAATTCAGGTTTCAAAGTTTAAAATAGATTCCAAGTTCGAACATACGTAAAAGTAGGTGAAACTTCGGTATAGATAGGGGGTGGGGGGGGGGGGGGGGCATGGGGACATAGCTAGAAATGAATCCTAAATTATAACTATTGGTGAGTGATTAGAGATGATGTATAATAGTCTGTGTTCTCTTGTCTTCTAGATGCTTGAAGACCCCCTGCAGCTTCAAAGAATTCGCTGGGTGATCGAGGGACAGGTCGATGAAAAGGGAGTTTTGTACGACGGACTTCTGAGTATGTATTGCTCATTGACTCTATCCATCTTTCTATCCGGATATATAGATTTTAGAACAATCAACCATACTGGATTTGTTGTGAATACAGTCATCCTGACCATTTAGCTACAAGAGTTATTTACCGTAGTAAATGAGTTGTATTTGGCGGCCATCAGTATGTACTGGCACATCGGGGTCATTCATATGGCCCTCATATATTGGTCAAGCAAACTGAAATTCTTACTCAGTGATTGTCCATTTGCAGGCCAAGAGGAGACAATTTTAAAAGTTTCACAACTGAAGTGACTGCCTCAGTTATCGAGCCAATCATTCCAGTGGGGAATTAAAAAAAATATTTATCTCTTAACCTGTACTTTAACATCCTCCAAGATGCCTGCAGAGGCTGGGTTTGGCCGACTTGACCATTACAGGTTTAACCAGGATTGACAATGGCGATTAATGGAGGGATTCGATCTGTCGCTCGCATATCTGACGCCATATTACAAATGTCTTACTTGTTATCTGACATCACAAACAAATGATGTAAGCCTGTCACGGAATCAATAAATAAGTCTGTCACAAAAGGGTATGAATTGTATGTAAACGCTCAAATTTGTTCAAGAAAATTTCAATTTTCTCAATGAAATTTTTACATTTGCAGACCATAGATTATTTTTTTAAATATACCACTGGAATGACTGGCTCGTTACCGAGCCAGTCATTCAAGTGATAAATTTTTAAGAATAGTTTTCTCTTGGAATGCAAATGGACAATTCTCAAGACCACTGCAGAAGCCGGTTTTGACCTACTTGCATGACTTGAGGGTAATGAGTTAAGGCAAATTCTGGTGGTTATGTCGAAAACTACTAGGCTGATCTGTATCAAACCTTAGCGCATGAAAGGGTGTGGCCATACACTTAGGATACCACAACTTTGGTCATAATCCGAAAAATCTGGGAAACTAGGAAAACAAAGTTTATAACATGACAAAGATGGGCAGGTCTGCAATCTAGGTCAAGTTCGACTCGCTAACTATAGTCAGTTTGCTGGTTTACTGATAATGCGCAGTTGCTATGCCTAGTCGAACTTGATCGTAGTCGACTATAGTTCGTTGGTACCCGGTTCCCTATTGAATTACTATTGCAGCAAATTTGTAGCCGCCTACCAGTCTCCATTAACCCTTTCTGTCGTGTGTTTTGATGGCCTACGAAAATGGATTATTTTTGTCCGCTAAGGCGTCAAAAAGCGTCCATATGGCATAAAGCAGGAAGGAACATGGGCTTGGGAACATTGACATACAATTGGAAAGCATAATTTCATCAAACCTAAGTTATTTAGTGAAATATTTACACTTATATGCATTTATTTCTTGGCAAACGATCGGTGTCCACCATTTTGAAATTTACGCAACTATCGCACTAACCATCTGAACCGAGGTCGGGTGCTCGGTTGGCTATAGTTGACTAGCTAGTTAACTATTTGAAGTTCGACTGTTATTCTAGTTAGCTATAGCTAGCTATGGTTAGGAGTCGAACTTGACCCTGATTGCGCTTGGTGCTTTGTATAACTTTGATCTAAAATATTTAATGAATTTGTCACCACGGTTATTTCTATTTCAATATTTTAAATGTTATTGTAGACATTATTCGCACAAACCATGTGACGGATAGTCGGCGAACATACCAGTGTATTAAATTCCTGGTCGGTCTAGCCGTGAAATGTCAACTGGCAAAAGACTACCTCCTGCAGACGCATAACAAGTGGCAATGGGCCATTGACTGGTTGAAGCGCAAGGTAAATATTCCTTAGAATATATAATCATATATTAACCATGTACCGATCATCAAAGCTGACCAAATTTGGCCTCTGCGGCGGTCTTATGTGTTACCAAAAGATTATTTTTGAAAATTTACCACTAGAATGACTGGCTCGATAGTCGAGCCAGTCATTCCTGTGGTAATTTTTCAAAGATAATTGCCTATTGGTTTGTAAATGGACACTAATTAAATGTTTGGATTTTCTGGACAAATCCTGACCATTAAGGATTGACCCCTACAAGAATGCTTTGCCCCCCTCCCCATAAAAATTCTCATGAGATATTTGATATATAGTTATTTTATTTAGGAAACAAAATAAAGATGTTGTTTATCACTAAGATTGCAGAAAATGGCTTTTCAGAGCAGGTAAATTTTCCGTCGGAAGACCCCTGGAGGATCACCTTTTGAGAGGGGTGTCGGGTGGGCCACCCCTCCCAAACCCTACACCATTCTTGGCCCCCACCCCATGGGACAAACCTGCCTCTCTCTTTTGCCCCTCTAACAGATTGCAATTCCCTGCTAGATTATAGTATAAAGATTCCATAGTTTGCTCTCAGACAAGTATCTGTATTTATATCACAGTGGAGGGATCTGATCTGTCACTCAAGTATGATTTCATAATTAATGGATGAATCAAATTTTAGCTATGCCCTACCCATCTTTAGCTAAGCTCCTTCCACGCTTCGCCCATGTTGGGATCAATCGATTCCTGCACACTGAATCTCAATTTCCAGAAAACTATACAGGCATGACAGGTAAGCCATTGAATATTTTGAAACTAATTTGACTGGGTGCTGTTGCTTATGTTCAACAGAATGTTTATTAAATAGTAAACACATACAATTCGTACAACTATTAAGCGTTTATGACAGACTAAATCATGCCATTCATGATGTAATTTGATTATGACATCAGCCTAGATGTGACGTAGTGGATTATGACATCATATGATGGACTGACAGACTGGACTCCTCAATTACGTCACATGTCTGATGAATTTACAATTTTATATAGGCATTCTGTTGGGTATTTTGAAACCAATTTGGAGCTGTGTTGCAATTTCAAAATATTCAACAGCTTACCTGTATAGATACCTTGAAATTTAGAATTCAAATTTCAATGTGTCAAATCGATTCCAACATGGGGGCAAAGGTTTGCTAGAAATTGGTGGGGCATAGCTAGAAATTGATCCCTCTGTTGATTGCTGTTGAACATCGCATTGATGATGAATTATATATTACTAAACAAGTAATGCTTGGTACTCTACTGTCTAACCAATGACCTTTCCAGTTTATCCATCCATCATCTGATGTCATAATCAACTAAGTGGCATGTAGAATGATGTCATAATTAATTATGGCATGAATGACTCGATTTAGTCCGTCTTTAATGTTTAATAGTCCGACACGTAGTACGAATTGTATGTCTACCATTTAATAAACATTCTGTTGAATATTTTGAAAGTAATTTGACTGAGCGCTGTTATTGCAAATTACTTTCAAAATATTTAACAGCTTACCTGTATAGTTTTCTGGAAATTGATAGTCAGAGAGTTCACGGATCAATCGATCCCAACACGATCGAGGTGTTGGTGGAGCTTAGCTAGAGATGGGCGGGGCATAGCTAAAACTGGAACGGTCCATTAAGTCCTATGTTTTGCAGATTGAGTTTGTTCTAATCATGTATTGTAACGTTTTCTAGATGACAGAATTTTGTTGGAAGCCACCTCCATCTGTAACGGTCTCTAATGAGGACTCAAATCGTAAATCTTTCCAAAGAACTGTCAGTGCTCAGGTGAGTAACTGCCCAAGAAACCAACCGACCCACCCACACAGTGAATTATTTGCAAATTGTTATTTCTGAAAGCAATGTGAGCATATGTTCGATAGCTGCTGTCAAACAGCTAAATCGGGTTCATTGCAATCGTTGAAATGCAACGGATCTTTCCAGAGTAATGACATCAAATGATGTCATATCAGCTAAGCGGCGTGTAGGATGACGTCAATCATTACGTCATAAATGATACTATGCGGCCCGTCTTTAACTCTTAATAGTCTGACACGTACAAATTGAATGTCTACTATTTAATAAACATGCTTTTGAATATTTTGAAACTAATTTGACGGGGTGCTTTTGCTGCCATAGGCAGCAACAGCACCCTGTCAAATTAGTTTCAAAATATTCAACAGCTTACCTGTATAGTTTTCTGGAAATTGATAGTCAGGGAGTTCAGAGATCGATCGATCCCAACACGATCGAGGTGTTTGGGGGTGCTTAGGTAGAGATGGGCGGGGCATAGCTAAAAAACGGAAATGTCCATTAATCCTTTCGGAGACAAATCCCTGAGAAAGTAACTTCTGTACGATATTAAACTTATTCTGTTTGTATATTTTGAAATTAATTTGTCTGGAAGCTGTTGCTCCAGCCAAATCAATTTCAAAATGTTCAAACGGTTTCCTGTATGGTTGCCTTGAAAGTGAGATACGGGGAATTCATCAGTGAAAGGGTTAAAAGTTCTTTATTTTAGCCAATTGGCTTAAAAACACTAAACATTTAGCACACATCTAAGAAAACGTCTATTTTGCGATTTAGCTTTGCTTCCCAGTACATTACATGTACTTAATGCCATAATGACTGAACTTTTAACCAGTTAAATCCTCAAGATTTGTAAAGAAAATTAAAAATTGTCCTTAGTTTGCAGACCAAGAAAACAGTATTTTTTTTAATTGTACAACTGGAGAGAAACTGATGTCACAATCAAATCATGTGAGTCAGACACATATCGACGCACCAGTTCTAAGAAATACAGCGTGAATCGTATGCATATGATATGCACTATCATTTATCATATTTTAACTGACCACCAAGCCACCAAACAATAATTTCAATGGGCAATAACTCTGTAGCTGGGGAAAATTTGGAAAACAATTTGACTGAAAGTTGTTGGTGGCTTAGCCATGCAAATATATGCCTGTATAGAATGTGGTCAGTGTTTGGCTCAAATAGAGAAATCCAATCTGTGAGTCAAGTATATGAAGTCATAATCAAATATGTCACAGGTAGGCTGATGTCACAATTAAAATATGTCATGAATGGCGTAGCTAAGTCCGTCAGGAACTCTTAATAGTCCGTCAAGTTGTATGAATTGTATGTCTTTACTAATTACTAAGCATTCTGTTGAATATTTTGAAACGGATTATGGCAGCAACAGCACCCAGTCAAATTAGTTTCAAAATATTCAATGGCTTACCTGTATATTTTTTTGCAAATTGTGAAATAGGAAGTTAATTGTTCGATCGATCCCAACACGTGCAAAGCATGTGTGGAGCTTAGCTTGAGATGGGCATGGCATAGCTAAAACTGGATTCATCCATTGCCACATTCTGATTGTATAATCACCCCTACCTCTATGATACTGGATAAACTTGTGGTTTCGGTGATATCATACAGACCATTAAAGATCCCTTGACACAATGTAAGCTGGTTCAGCAGGTGGCTAATTACGGCCTATCAGCAACCTATGCCCCATCTAACACCCGTGGTCCTCTGGTAATGAAGGCAGCTCATACACATATAATAAACCCTTTAACACTCAGATAGCTAAAAATGGCTTTAGCACTAGGCTTGAGAAAGGTTCATTTGCAGACCAAGAGAAGCCTATTTTTTAACCGAGCCAATCATTCCAGTGGCAAATTAAAAAAAATAGTCGTCTGTTCTTCTGCAAATGGACATTTTCTATGAGGAAATTAAAAATTTCTTAAACAAATTTGAGGGATAAAGGGTTAGGTTGATGAGTTTGAATCCTTCCTCTACCTGATGAATAGCAAAAGTGTGAAGCTGGTTGTCGGTCAAAGTGTGTGAATAATTCATCAATCTATATCACAATTACAGAATACCATCATGGCCCCCAAACTGCCAGAACTAACCTTGGACTCCTAAACCGCCACAAATGGCCAATATCAGTCCACCACTGAGCCAAATTGACCATGTGACCTGGTACCAAAGGGTGTATAAGGAAACAAACTCCAAAGCTCAGATCATTCAGAATCTTAGATCTGATTGACCAAGTGTCAGGCAATAATTCACATTTCCAGAGTAGCCATCCATCATCTGACCTCATATGACATCGTAATCAGCTCAGCGCCCGTGTATGATGATGTCACAATCATTACGTCACAAAGAGTTCCATATAGACCATCATCAAATCTCAAATAGTCCGACACGTATGAATTGTATGTATTTGTAATTCTTTGCAATTTAGTAAACATGTGTTTGAATATTTTGAAACTAATTTGACTGGGCACTGTTGCTGCATTACTGTGTAGTTTTTTGGAAATTGATAGTCAGGGGTGTCAGAGATCGATCGATCCCAACACGAGCGAGGTGTGGGTGGTGCTTAGGTAGCGATGGGGCATAGCTAAGACCGGAAAGGTCCATTCACTGAATCAGTTTCTAGACAATGTCATTATTACCATACCACAAAAAAATATGTTAGTTTTCTCATTCTCGTAAATTCAAAATTATCTCAATAAAATTTATACATGTACCTTAGGCCTTCATGAATATTTAGACCAACATCTCTAATGAAGTAGTAATTAGTCTGATGCTTACGTTTGGCACGGGTCAAACGGCCACAATTTTGTGTGTGATTCTTATTAAAAATCAATCGAAACAAAGGTAATATTTCTCCTTTAATGGTCAAAATTATCAAGAAAATCTAAATATTTGCTTAATTAACCGTGTCGCTGCTGCAAACAGCCACCAGACAATAATTTAAATGAGCAAAAACTCTTGACTTGCTGAATATTTTGAAAACAATTTAACTGAAAGTCTGTCAAATAGTTTTCAAAACCTTTAACACGTTCAAAGAATATAACCCTAGGAATATCTCGTCTGCAAAAACTCAACAGTCAAATTGTTAAATGTCGATTTTTGACAATTTACCACTGGAATTACTGGCTCAATTATCGAACCTGTCATTTCAATGGTAAATTTTCCCAAAATAGTCTTTTAGTCTGGAAATAGATATTCCTCAAGACCTCTTCAGAGGCCGGTTTTGGTCAGTTTGACCAGTGATGGGGTAGGGATATTGTAGTTGCTAGATATGTAACTTGTATATACAGACTTATGTGCATAAAATGATTCATTTTATCATTGGTTCTTGTATAAGCTGCAACTCAATAGCCAAGAAGATGAAAATATGAAACTCCGCAAATAGTCGCATCATAAAAACAAATTTGACATTCTGCAGACTGCATTATTCAGGATGTTTAACTCTGGACCTGCTGGATATTTTGAAAATAATTTGACTGAAAGATGTTGGTGGCTTAGCCACCAACAACTTTCGGTCAAATTGTTTTCAAAATATTTAGCCGCTCCAGCGTTATTGCCCATTGAAATTATAGCGTGGTAACTTGCGGCAGGCAGACTTTTAACACTAATAGTTTGCGGTATACTCCCTCGGCACTTATACATGATAGTCATTGAATTTTTTCGTGATGAATGTTGTAGAACAGGCGGTAGTATTTTGTATAAAATGACCACACTAGGCTTTTCTTTTCTATATTAATGTGTCGTTTCAAGGTAATTTCTCATTGCGAAGAAAATATAGTGCACACTAGTTTACAGAACGATAACAAATAATAAGAAATATGGGTGACAGAGCCAGAATTTCTGTATAAATATGAATATGTATTAACAATGCACCTAAGCCATTATATTATCAAAAAATTGTGTAGTTTTTTTTTATCTATCAGTTATGCTTAACCCTTTAATTGCTAAATTTGTTCAAGAAAATCTAAATACCGTTTTTATTCGAGGAAAAGACGCTAGCTTGTATTGGACGCAGGCTAAATTTTGGCCCAAATCCTCCCCAAAAATCCTTATACTCATAGAAAGGATGCGTAGAGAAATTGAAGTCCATTCTATAAAATGGTTAAAACTCATATAGAACCTACCACGAAAATTGAACGCAATTTCCATGCACATGCTTACAGCTGTACCACTATGTTTAATGTACACCTCAAGAATATCATCGTGGAAGTGAGATTATTAATGGGACAGCCTAAATATCGCGTATCTTCAATAAATATTGTATATTACATCAAAATCAATGCTACTTTGACATAAAATGTCGCCTAGAAAATATGGAAATCATGTGATATTAGGAATGCGGTAAGATCAGCAGCTGTGTTTACTAGAATTCTAATATCTGCCGTTATCTGTTTTCATTGGCTTATACGGGAGAATTTATCCAATCAGAACAGAGAAATAATATTTCTCTTCAGAAAAAATCAATAATGGAACAGTGTTAACTCTTGTGTTGCGCATTAGTTTTGTAATGCCAACCAACATTAAATGCTCCAAAACGGAATCGGAATTAAAAAGAGATAAAGCGCTTCTTATGTTGGCGAGCTGCTGGCTCTTTTGCAATTGGAGGCACCGTGTTCTCACGAGATCTTATACCTTAACGGGAATTTGTTATCAACAGGTATGGATCAGACCTAAAGTACAATACTTAGTTCCTATCGCGCAATGATAATATATAGTATTCAGAGTTCCAAGTCCAGAATATTTTATCCGCGTACTCGCTCTAATTAAAAACAATCATTTGCGTTTGGAGGCAAATCACGTGATTTATGTCTTTTCACGACACCATTTTATGTCAAATTCCAGATTAATTTTGATGTAATAAATGATCTTTATTAATGGATGCGCAATATTTATGCGCTCCAATTTAATAATTTCTCTTCCGCGATGATGTTTTGAGGTATACATTAAACATAGGTACGATAATTTTTACCATGTGTAAATGGGTGCAATTTTCGTGGTATAATTTTTTTTTTACGAAACTTTACCAAAAAAAAAAAATTTGCTCAAACACTGTACTCAATTATAGGACGCACCCCCTTCTTAGAACATGTAATATGACCAAAAATCTGCATCCTTTAGTCGAATTTTAACGGTATTTTGTTATTTAATGTCCATTTGCAGGTGAAGAGAAGGCTTTTTTTTTTAATTTACCACCGGTTACCGAGCGAGTCATTCCAAAAGCCAGTTTTCAAAAATAGTCTTCTCTTGGTCTGCAAATGGGCATTTCTCAAGACCACTGCAGAAGGCACATTTAGCTGATATGAGTGTTAAATGGTTAAGACCACTGCAGAGGCCGGTTTTCACTGACTTATCTATGAAAGGGTTAATTTTATAATTGAGATATTATAATCTGTATAATTTTTTCAGGATACACTCGAGGAGGCTACAGCACTGTTGACAGAGCTCGAGGTACAAGAGAATGCCTTCTCAGCTACAGTCACTATTGATATGGAAATGAGCCAGACGAGTGAAAATGGAAGCGAAAACAATGACAACTCAACCGAACCATTAACAAAGAGTGGAAGTCTTACGGACGACCCAACTGGTTCGGGTGGTAATGATGGTACAAACTGTGATACATCACCATCAACGTCGAAATTACAAAACTTAAATAATCCTACCTGTGAGGAACCGGTGACTGTTACGTCAAATCCAAGTACGGTTAGGTGACAGCGGTTGTGAGGAGAGACGAAATGTTGTTCTGGTGTGTATAAATAACACAATGTGCCTGTGCTTATTGCCCTCTCTTATCTTCTGAGAATAGATCTGATTGGTTAATTATCTTCAGAGAAAATAGGTGACCAATCAAATTGTTAGAATTCCCTTCTCAGAAGTGAAGAGAAGAGCCTCAGACTGGTTCCAATATGAGAAATAGAAGAGATAAAAACTGGTTCCAGTGCAAGGAGACGTGCCAAACATTGGTTCTAATCTCAGAAGGAAGAGTAAAATACTGGTTCCAATATGAGATAGAAAAGAGTCAAAGACTGGTTCCAATATCAGATTTAGGCTGGCGGAGAAGTGTTATATGGTACTATTGATCTATGTTAGATATGTCACAGCGCATGTCACATAACACTGCTTTTCACCAAAGAATTCTGATATCACTCCGTGAAAGATGATTTTGTGTTCTACGGATTTTTCTCATCATAAAATCTTCCATATGGAATTTTTCCTTTTAAATAATATCAGAATGAAAATGTGTATGAGAAACAAATGTCTCTGTCCATATATGTGCTTTTAAGCTGTGCATAAATTGGGCCTCAATTTAAGATGCGCGAATGCTACCTGACCCTTTGGCGTGTAAGGTCATGATAATGCTGTTTCGATAACCGAGCCAGTCATTCCAGTGATAAATTTTCAAAAATATCTTCCCCTTCAAATGGAGATTCAATAAGCAGATATTTTTATTTTGTTGACCAAATTTTACCATTAAAGGGTTAAAATACTCGAATACTAACCAATACGAGTAATAATAGAGTGGGAGTAAATCTGCGTTATTCTTGAACACATTTCCGCTAATCTGCCATTAGGATTTCATTTATTGATACATTTAACACGACCAATCTGTAACCCTTCAACAGTTTTGACAACTAAAACCGGCTGTGGTTTTGAAGAATGTGTATTTACAAGCCAAGAGAAGACTATTTTTGAAAACCTAACACTGGAATGACTGGCTCAATGACCGACCCTGTCAGACCAGTGGTAAATTTTCAAAATAATGTTATCTTGACCAACCTCAATCTTTACGGGGTTAAATGTGGTGTCGTGTTCAATACTCAGAATCTTAATTGTATGTTGCCAAAACTGAGTCCATGCATTGATCAGAAATAATGATAATCAGAGAGATCTTTGATGTTAAATGCTATGATCATTTCCGTCATCAGCTCAGATTTATATCCATTATTGGACCTTGGCCTAGATGCCATAAGCAAGTACACTACCGTGATACTGCACTACCATGATTGTACATCGTCCAATGCAGTAGATGAATCAACTTTTAGCTATGTCACGCCTATCTCTAGCTCACACTGCCCACACTTTGACCATGTCGGGATCGAGCGAAGCCTGACCACCCTGAATCTCAATCTCCAGAAAATCATACATGTAAGCTGTTGAATATTTTGAAACTAATTTGACTGGGTGCTGTTGCTGCCATACAGCGCCCAGTCAAACTAGTTTCAAAACATTCAACAGTAGTAAATACATAAAATTCGTAAAACTTGCGAAGAGTTCATGACAGACTTAGAATGCGCCATTCAATATGCAATTGATTGTGACGTCGGCCTACATATGACGTAATTTGCTGACAGATCAGATTCAAAGCAAAGAAATCTCACTATCCCAATGTAAAGACAAACATTTCAGGACATCGGAATTCTCTTGAATGTTTTGAATATAATTTGCCTGGAAGACATTGATATCGATGGCTTCCAGTCAAACTGTTTTAAAATTTTTCAGTAGCATTTTGTCATGCATGCTAAAGAATTTGTGCTATCTGGTCTGTGGTGTTAAAGCAGTTAGTCCTTTAATTCTCAAATTTGTTCAAGAAGATTTTAATTTTCTCATAGAAAATGTCCATTTGCAGATCAGGAGAAGACCATTGTTGAAGATTTAACACTGGAATAATTGGTTCGATTATCGAGCCAGTCATTCTCGTCATAAATTTTTAAAAATAATCTCTTGATCTGCAAATTGAAATAGACATTTCTAAAGACCACTGAAGAGGTCTTTTTTGGCCAGTTTGAAGGATTAATCTTGACTACTCCGACACAATGGAGGGATCCGATCTGTCACTCAGGAATCTGATGGTAGAATCAAATATGTCACATGTTAGCTGACATCACAATCAAATTAACGTTCAGTCTGTCTGTCATGAAGTTGGTAATAGTCCATCATGAAGGTATATGAATTGTATGTCTTAGATAAATTTACAATTTAATCAAGATTCTGTTGAATATTAAAAAACTGATTTGACTGGGAGCTTTTGCCATAAGCAGCAACATCCCCAGGCAAATCAGTTTCAAAATATTCAACAATTCACCTGTAAAGTTATCATGGAATTTATATTCTGGGAATTCCGGTTTAAGAGTTTGTCCATAGAAAGTTTATACGGTAAAAAAACATGGCCGCCGTGGATCAATTCCAACACTTATACAACGTGGGTAGAGGTTAGATATAGAAATGGGTGTGGCATAGCTAAAAAGGGCGCTATCTATTAATTGTCTGGTTGCTGCAATCCACCAGACAATAATTTCAATGAGCAATAACTCGGAATCTGCTGAATATTTTGAAAACAATTTGACTGAAAGTTGTTGGTGGCTACACCACCAACAACTTTCAGTCAAATTATTCTCAAAATATTCAGCCGGTTCAGAGACAAGCCCCATGGAAAATGTTGTATGCAGAAATTCAGCAGGCAGTGAGTTAGATCTGTAGGGGACTAGGACATCATGAATATACTTTTATACAGTATCATTTATCAATTTAATGGTTGTCAAGCCGACCAAAACCAGCCTCTGCATTAGTCATGAGGAATGTCACTTTGCAGGCCAAGAAGAAAACAGTCATTCCTGTGGAAAATATTCAAAAATAGTCTCTTGATCTGTAAATGGACATTTAAGCAAAAATCCCAAAGGTTGAAGAAATTTAATATTAAAATTTTTGTTTAATGTATGTCCATTTGTTGGCCAACTTTACGGAAATGGAATTCAAACCGAGACAGTGATTCAGGGGTAAATTAAAGAATAGTCTTCTCCTGGCTGGTAAATGGACATTTCCAGTGGCCACCGCAGGGCCTATTTTTGGCCAGCTTGCCTATTAATTCTTTAACACTCAAATTCTTTCCAAAAAATGTCAATTTTTCTGATAGAAAATATCCATTCGGAGACCAGGAGACTATTTTTGAAAGTTTATCACTGGAATGACTGGCTCGATTATCGAGCCAGCCATTTCAGTGATAAATTTTCAAAAAATGTGTTCTTGGTGTGCAAGTGGACATTTTTCAAGATTACTGCAGAAGCCGTTTTTTGGCCGTTTTGAGCGTTAGACGGTTAAAAAGCTAAAGTTGTAACATCTATGCATTTCTGCCTCGGTGATGTGTGCAGACAGTATTGGTGAGAATTTTGAAAATTAATATAGGCGTATTAAAAATATTAACTAAGAGTAGCAGAATATAGAGAATAATTTATAATACCGCTGAGTGATCTATGTGTCTTTCAAGAAAAAATTACTTTTTATGAGATTTGAGAGTAACACTTCATCTGAATTCCTGGAGGTTCATCCAGAATAGCATAGTCCGAAACGTGCAGATTTTGTACATTCAAAACTACTTGATTGGAAACTTGCTGTATGAGGCTTTCCAGTAAAACTGTTTTCAAAATAATTGGTATGATTTTAGCTTTATAAGCATGGTGAAAATACCATCTGATGATTGCAGGATGAAATTGATTTTATTAATCATGTTATACGAGCCTCGCAGCCGGTAAAAGGAAAAAAGTAGCAAATTACAGTACATCTAAAAAATAACCTAGAATGTCTCCAAAACAAGAATGAAACATACTGTTGAATATTTTGGACTTAACTTTATTGGAAGGCATTGCTGCCTAAGGCAGCAATGCCTTCCAATCAAATTAAATCCAAAATATTCAACAGTACATTTCTTACATCGTATTCAAAATCATACTAACATGTTTTTGTTTTGGAAACATTTTAACTTATTTATGAGTTGTACGGTATCTTTGTGAAATACATGACTACAGCAATTAGGCGATTTGCCTCGAAATTGACATTAGTTGTGCTGTATAAAATATTCTTTTGGATATTTTGAAAATAGCTTAAATTGAAGCAGCTTCCAGTCAAATAATTTTTTTAATTTTCGGCATCGTCTCTGTACGATCTCCCTCAAATTGACTTCAAGATTAATAGGTTTAATAAGGAATAACAAGTACATATATGCTAAAGATAAGATTCAATTCTACTAAATGTCCATTTTGAAGACAATGTTGCTGAATGCTGTTGCTGTTGCGTATTAGCTTTTGACCACAAAATTGGGATGAGGGGATGAGTATTTTGGACCGCATAGGCAAGCTTTCAACCCAAGTTTGGAGAAGATCCCTTCAGTAGAATCAGAGTTTTGAAAAATGTCTTAAGAAAAACAACAACAACAACAACCAGCTCTCCATGCTTGCATTAACTCTTGCATCGAGCGATGCCGGTTAAAATTTAATCTTTCTTTTCTAATAAAAAGTAGGACAGGACCATACACAGTAGGACCAATGTCACAAAGAGGAACCACAGTGAGTCCTGAATATGGATTACATGTACATAATAGGCCGTCATCTAGCTAACCCTTACCGCTCTGATGTCAATATTCTATCTTTTACCCATTCAATAGCAAAAAAACTGGTTTACATTTTTCAACAATTTTGGTGGACGTGTTGCTGTCTATGACAGCACCATCCTCCATCAAATTTGTTGAAAAATGTACACCAGTTCATCTTTTTAATTTAATTTGAAAATTTAAAATTCTGACATCAGTGTGGTAAGGGTTAATTTTAAAAAAAAAGCCAGGACAAGAGAAATAGGAAATTGCTTATCCACTCCTCTTCCAATAGAGCTAGAATCTGATCCTGATCAATTGTGTCTGCCCTGTGAAGCAGAAGTGAGGCACAGGTATCACTTTTCGGGCGAGGTAGGTGTCAACGTTAAGTTTGGGGTTTAGCCTATTCCCTTTTGCTTATATTTCAGGCTTGGTTAAGCATATCATAACTAAACGTGGATACATGGCAGGCTCTGTTGTTAGCTATCCACATGATGACAGTGAAAGCATAAGGTCACGGTCACTCTGACCTTGGTACAAAAGTTTTTTTTACGTTTAGCAAAACTTGTTAGCTTATATTTCAGGATTGGTTTGGAGATATTAGAAATAAAATATGCTGCTAGGAATCATTGTGATGACACTGAGGTCACAAGGTCACTGACCTTTGATACTTACCGGCAACAAGATGGACACACGAGACATTTAATACAGGGAAATTCTTGTTTTTTTGTCCGTATCCATGCGTGGGTAATGGATGAATCCAGTTTTAGCTGTGCTCCGCCCATTCCTAGCCCATGCTTTCAGTGTTGGGATCGATCGAACCCTGAATCTCATTTTAGAAAACTACAGATTGAATATTTTTGTGCCTAGGCAAACTAGTTTCAAAATATTCAACAGAATGTTTATTAAATAGTAAAGATATACAATGCATACAACTTGAGAGACTATTAAGCATTTATGACGGACTTAATTACGTCATTGATGATGTAATTGATTAACGTCAGACGACATGTGATGTAGTTAATTATGACATCATATGATTGATCAATAAACTGTAATCATCCATTAATGTGACCATTCTTATAGAATATGTGCTATAAAATAAAATGACTGCGGTTAGTGTTGGGAATTGGTACTATTTTTGTGATCGATGATTGGTTTTATATACTAACCGATGATCAATTAATGATTGATCATAACAGGTTCTCATTTTTTACCCATTTTGAATGCAGTAATTATAGCATGTTAAAGGATAACTACCCCTTTCAAACCAAGTCGCAGGTATGACAGATTCTTAATAATTTAAGAAATAATCTGTTGAATATTTCGAAGCTAATTTGAGTGGAAGCTGTTGCTGCCTTAGGCAGCAACAGCTTCCAGTCAAATAAGTTTCAAAATAGTCAACATGTTATTGGTATGGTTACTTTGAAATTAACATTATTTCTGAAAGATTTAATGTTTTAGACGTAGGAGTAAAACTATATAGTTGTAACAATTAAATTTAAATTCTTTTCAAAAAAGTATTCGTTTTCTAGCTTGACCAGTTAAAATATAATAATAAAGTCAATTTATAAATAACCAAAATCAATTTCTGAAATCATGATCGATCGGTTGGACGAACGTCCAAACCAGTCAATCAGTCATCGATCATATCGATTAATTGGAACAACACTAACTACGGTTGGCATGTTTTCTTATTATAGTACAAGTCATTCTAGTATATAATATAAGGACTTTCTCCATATAACAAGAACTTTTACTTGCTTTATAATAAAAATATAATTAAAGTTCCTTCATTTATCCAAGCTATATGTTCTTCTTTAATACATATAGTGACATTTTTTATTGAAAGTCAGTTCATGTCGTGGTTTTATCATTCAATTTGAAACTTTAAAGAGAGAAAGTAAATGAGTATGCAACGCACACAACAACACACACACGCAGACACACTGTGAGTCAAGCTGGTGTAGCATATACTCTCCTGTGATGACACACATTAACCATCTAATACTGTATTTTGTGAAATATACCACTGGAATTACTGGCTAGATAACCTCGCCAGTTATTACAGTGGTAATTTTCGAAAATAATATTCTCTTATTCCGCAAATGGATATTTTCCTTGGCAAAGTTTAGTTTTCTTGAACAAATT
Organism: Chaetoderma sp. LZ-2023a; assembly: GCA_034401795.1. Lineage (NCBI taxonomy): Eukaryota > Metazoa > Mollusca > Caudofoveata > Chaetodermatida > Chaetodermatidae > Chaetoderma > Chaetoderma sp. LZ-2023a. The sequence goes on from CM067369.1 coordinate 113,867,382, forward strand.
TGCGGTTTATGGGGTTAACGTACTTACATGGTGGTCGCGATACTTAGTTCTGCGTCCATTCTGTGATGGTGGCACTGAAGGTTGTGGTGGCACTGAAGGTTGTGTTATTTCTAGGAATGTTACCCACATTTGTTTTGATTATGTACTTATTATACAGCATTCAATATGCTGTTGTTACTCTGGTGTAAATACTACTTGTTAATGTATGTACTATTTGTACAATTACATGTAAATACCTATAAATACAAAGTTTTTTCAGCCATGGAACTATTAAAGATTAACTGATTCATCTTATTTCATCTTGTGTCATTGAGTTCATTGTAAGTGTCCTTTGACCGCTTTCTGTTGAAATGTCATGTGAAAAGTTTTGAGTACTAATGCTTCTCCAGTTTCAGTGGCTGCTCACACCTTTTCTCCTCGCACCCTGAATTGTTGTGTGTGTGGTATGTTTGTGCATGCGTGCGTACATGCAGGGCTTCCGCTAGTGGAAGTCCGGTAGTCCTATACTCCCAAAGTTCATGTTTGGACTCCCCAAAAACATACCAAGGAAGTCCTGGACTTCCTCTTTTTTGGCCCTAACATCTCTAAGAATAATGTTTTTAACCAAATTACATGTATTTGAACCATTTAAGACTTCCATGTTTCTTGCTTGGACTCCCAATGGTATTACCCAGGACTTCCTGTGTTTAGAAATTAGTAGAAGCCCTGCGTACATGTGTGTGTTGTGTGCGTGCATGCATGCGTGAGCGCACGCACATGAGGAGCTGTATCTCAGAAATTACTGGATTTCCAGACATAGGACATGATGAGGATAAAAACACCTAGATCTGGATCAGATCAAATTCCAGATCTAGATATTTTGGAACTGCTGATCTGTTTTGGCTATCTCCAGTAGTATTTTAAGGTGCAGGTAAATCGGATATATAAATACATAATTTGACAAATTTATTCTCCCCTCAGGCACTTGGCAATCCACTGTACTGTTAGTATCATAAATTTGGCTAATTCTGTAGTAAATATTTACGGGCTAACGTTTCGGTGTGTTTACACATTCACAAGATGGTTTTACTGTTAACTACTGCATCGCCTTCGCATCATCACTACACCATTTGTCAGCAGGATTATATGTTCTTCAATATTTTCAAACCATTCCATGCCAGCCGTCCATTCACTTTTGAGTAACCCAGCATCTAATAAGTTGTAGGTAGCCTGATTGACTTGACTATTATGATAAGATGATGAATCTGGTCTAGTCATGGCCGGGGACACACCCTATAGTTACCCATAGGTTTAGTTCTGTATACAGCATTGCTATTATATTTTATTGGGAAACAATTCTTGTTATCAGTGACCTAAATCACCAAATAATCCTACTCAAACCAAGGTACTTAAGCGCTCATTAGACATGCAATAGACATTTCCAGTTTTAGCTATGCGCCCGCCCACCTCTAGCTAATCTCCACGCACACCTCATCCGTGTTGGTATCGATCAATCTCTGAATTCCCTGACTCAATTTCCAGAAAACTATATAGGTGAGCTATTGAATGTTTTGGAACTAATTTGACTGGACGCTGATGCTGCCTATGGCAGCAACAGCGTCCAGTCAAATTAGTTTCAAAATATTCAACAGCATGTTTATTAATTAGTAGAAACATACAATTCGTACGTGTTGGACTGTTAAGAGTTAACGAGGGCCAAATAGAATCATTTATGACAAATGATTATGACATCATCCTACACGCTGCTTGGCTAATTGAATTCAGAAGTTGTCCCACCATTCCATGTTTAAGAGAGGAAATTGTGGCGCTCTCAAATACAACCCCATTTCAACATTAACCGTCTGACCTGCTACAAGCCACCAGATAATAATTTCAATGGTCAATAACTCTGGGCTTGCTGAATATTTTGAAACTAATTTGACTGAATGTTCTGAACTTTCATTCGAATTAAAAAATATATATTCATCATATCCAGAGTTAAACTCCATGGAAAATCTAGTCTGCAGAAATTCAGCAGACAGTTAAAAAAACAAGACATCAGTGCTATACTGACGGGATATTGTAGCTAACATAGAGATGTTGTTTCCCTCTGATTAATTCTGTAACGTCACTAGTAAGATTTGTTGAGTTTCTAGTTGCTTAGAAAATTCTTTGACAGTTTGTTCCAATCGTGTATCGTATCGAGAATGAAGCTGAATTTAACGATGACGTTTCTAGCATAAATTTGGTTGATGTTATTTCTCCGTAAAAGGCCTATGTTCTGTAGAATTTGCTGCACACGTCTGTGAGGTTTTTTCCAGTGAAGCACATTTATAATATTGATGCCCAAACACTACCAATGACATACAACTTAAACTGGTTCATTTAAGCATGTAGTAAGTTAGGTACGTTTGTTGTTTGTGTTTATACACTTCATGTTGCATTCTGCTGGATGGAAGGGCATTCCCCAGATGGTAGGCGAGTTACCTAACATATTTATCTCTTGTTGGAGTGTTTCACAGTCCTTAGGGTTATCAAGGACTGTGACAACAAATACACAAACGGCCAACATTATACCCAACATCAGAAGACAGATCCAAGCCACAACACAACAGCTGCATACCAATGCACATGTGTAGTACTGCAACAAACCACATTCCTAGTAATTATAGCTATGCAGTTGCGAACGTTCATGACAATAACAACATACCAATTGGTAGAAAACTTTTTGATTATATGTCGGATACATCCCATGCCAGTATCAGAGATGAAAGTTTTCAGGTTTTTACCTGAATTCAGGTTTTTAAAAAAACATTTCTGACTAATCCTATCTGGTTAAAAGTGTGTTCAAGTAGAATTTTTGCTAACATGTCATGTATAAAATCAATTTTTCAGGTTTTTTAATGTTTTCTCACTTCCATCTCTGCAGTGTGTATAATAAACCTGTACACCACCCAATAGTACATGAAATATACACCCACACTGATGGATACACACAAGATAATAAGCAAGATGTGCTTCTGATAGGCAGTTCAACTCTCCATAAATTGAGCTGTAGATATTTGTCCAAAGACCAGATTAATGCAGACGTTAGATCTTATAGTAGAGCCCGGATAAGTGAAATACATGATCAATTAGACAAATACCTGACAGATCACCATTATGAGGCTCTGGTCATACACGTTGGAAGCAATAACATAGGAAAGAGAAAAATCGTGGGAATGATAAACGACTACGAGTCTTATTAAACATGCTCAACTACTTGCACCAAACACACTGATAATTATATCAGCTCTATTGCCACGACCACAAAACAATTATGAGAATTCCATGGTTTCAGAGTTCAACTGTAGCCTAAAATCACTCAGACAGACTTGGTTCAGTGTTCATTGACCACTCACCACTATTTAATAGCCCAGAGGGGCATGTGTACACAGAACTCTTCTTCGATGCTATCCATCCTAACAAGCAAGGGATGGGACAAATGTCAGGCAATATAATGGAGCACATAAATCTATTATTGGAAGAACCACAAACACGTGATAACACTACAAAAAAACCTCAGGATTTTGTCTGGGAGGAGAACAGGGTGGAGACAAAAACAACAAGAAACACAATTATTAAGACAAACAGATTTCTCTCACTACTTGATGAAAATGATGTAAATAAATGTACAGAAGTTGAAACCACTATATATCATGTAAATATGGATAAAGTATACAAGCCATATCATAAAAGATACAAATCCAAAAATGCATCCATATCGACTGTTCACAATTCGCTGCTGGATACGAGCAATAATAAGACCACCACTATAAATGGCTTTAAGGAAAACAATAAAAAAACTGACAAAAAATAGGTCATCGCAACCCTCTCACCTCAGAGTGAGTCATGGCTCAAATACATCTCGGTGTAAGCGGCCAATAAAACCAACTAAACGAAACCAAACGAATAAAAAACTAAAGGTCTTTTACACTAACTCTGATTCTCTCCTAAATAAGAGGGTGAACTACTAATAAGAATATCCGAATTAAAAACACACTTAATCGTCATAATAGAAACCAATTAAAAAAACCCGAGATATATTGTACAAAAGGAAGAGTTACGAATAGATAGCTATGAATTATTCACAAACATACAAAAACATAATGTACGAGACATATGCATTCACGTACTGTCATGCCTAAATCCAACTGAAGCAAAACTCCCCGTCAACAATCTACCAGATGAGGTAGTTGGGGTTGAAATCAATTTGAAGGGGTCAGATTCACTGTTAATTCTTGGTGTATGCCGTAGTCCTAACTCATGTGCCGATAACGAAACGTCGTTACATGTATAAAAACTATAGCAGCCCAAAAGCACTCACATTTATTAATAAAGGGCGATTTCAATTTTCCGGAAATTGACTGAACTAATCGGGGGAACCATTACTAAAAAAATCACTAAGCGCTCTTAGTTTCCTAGATACTGTTAATGACGTTATTTGTATCAACATGCCATATTTCCGAGCCAATTAAGTACCCTCGACCTTGTATTTACTAATGAGGAGGATATGATAGAAAATATTCAAATTTGTCCAGCTCTTGGGAAAAGTGATCACGTTTGCTTATTCATTGAATCAAAATGTTAGGCTGTTCTACATTACAATGAAATCGTTAAACTGGTCTATAATAAAGGTGACTATACTGGGATACGTAAGGCCCTAGAGGTCAATTGGGATGAACTGTTCCATAATAAAACGCTAGATGAATGTTGGGAGATTTTCAAGAAATTACTAAATAATACTTCATTACATTATATTCCATCCAAAACAGTAAAACAATCTTACACACGCAAGCCGCAATGGTTAAATAGAAATGTAATTACCGGTAAGAAAGAACAGAAGTGGAAACGATATCTAGAGACAAGACCCATACAGGATTACAATGAATATGCTAGTGTAAGAAACACGGTAAAGCGATTCTGTAAGATAGCTGTAAAGAAATAAGAAGAAACCGTGGCACAAAGTAGTAAAACTAATCCTAAATCTTTCTGGGGATACGTCAATAGTAACTTGAAATCTAAAGCTAATGTGGGAGACCTGGAGGACAGGGAGGGAAATATCATAAGGTCAAATGTGGGAAAAAGTAAAGAATTCAATAAATTCTTCTCCAGTGTATTTACCAAAGAGGACCTAAAGTCAATTCCACATCATCCCTCTCAGACAACTACAACATTGCCCTGTATCAACGTCTATATAGAAGAAGTCAAAATGAAACTAGCCAATTTGAAAATAAATAAATCGCCTGGATTGGACGGGTCCAAGACTTCTTTATGAAGTTAGAAATATTATAGCTGATCCACTAACCAAAATATATAACATGTCATTAAATCAAGGGACTGTCCCATCAGACTGGAAAAGTGCAAATGTAATGCATATTCATAAAAAGGGTCCTAAAAGAAATCCAAATAATTATAGAGCCATATACCTTACATCTGTTCCATCCAAAATCCTTGAAAGCATCATGAGAGATAACATAATAAGGCATATGACCCAAAATAACCTTTTTGCTCACCACCAGCATGGGTTCTTAGGAGGGATATCAACGGTCACTCAGACGTTAGAAGTCCTAGAAGACTGGACAAATGCACTAGATGATAATATTTCAATTGATGTAATTTATCTTGATTTACAAAAAGCATTGGACTCTGTGTCCCACGAACGATTGATGCGGAACATAAATGCACATGTAATAGCCGGTAACTCCCTGGATTGGATTAAATCATTTTTAACCAGAAAAATGCCGAAAGTGCTGGTCAATGGGGTAGTATCTGAATGCATTAGGGTTGAAAGTGGGGTCCCACAAGGAAGCGTACTTGCCCCTGTCCTATTTATCATATTCATCAATGATATGCCAGTACAAATTGATTCTAATATATCTCTGTATGCAGATGATAACAAGCTATATCGAACAATTTGCGATCAGCGACAGAGTAATTCTACAAAATGATCTGGACACAGTTCAAAAGTGGTCCCATACATGGCAGTTAAAATTCAACTCCAAAAAATGCTCAGTAATGCACATTAGCCCACATCATCACCCGGGCATCGCAACCTACAATAAGCATGAACATAATGAACCCATAATACCGCACAAACAAAATGTAACCAATGACCGTGGAACATTAATAGACCCCGTGGTAACATTTGAAATTTATATACAAAATATAGTATCTAAAGCCAATAAAATGACGGGTTTGATATGGATAACATTTCAGAACATCAATCTAGACATCTTCAAACTACTGTACCTAAGTTTAATTCGCCCACAGCTGGAATATGCAACCTCAGTCTGGTCTCCATATACATGGAGACTAGCTGAGCAGCTTGAAAAAGGTACAAAAACGAGCCACTAAGCTAGTTCCCAGTCTCCGCAACATGACATACGAAAATCGGCTGAGAAAACTAGGTCTTCCAACATTAATATATAGAAATATACGTGGAGATCTTATTAACATCTATAGATACCTTAACAAACAATATTCAGTTAACTATACCAAACGTTTTTCTCTTAGTTCAGATGACGGAACACGTGGCCATAAATTCAAGCTTGCAAAATCTAGAGTACGCACCACACACAAACAGAACTATTTCTCTATTGGAGTTATGGACTGGTGGTACGCACTACCAGAAACTGTTGTTGAGGCACCATCACCAAATTCCTTTAAAGCTAGATTAGACACTATTCATTTCTTATCCTGTATATTATAACTTTAGGGCACTTGATAAACCTAATCAGCCAAAAATGACAATAAAGCCCTAAGTGCACCAGCTGCTAATAGGACATGATGTCCTAATAAGCTGTAAATATGTTATGTTTTGTTATGTTATGGTATCAGTTTCCCGGTAGCATACACAATCATCAGCGAATAGCCTGATCCCTGAGGAAATATCCAGGACTATCATTTATGTAGACTGAAAACAGTAGGGGGCCTAGAATATAGTCCCTTGAGGTACACGAGACACAACAGCAGCAACTTTTAATTTAGTGCCATTGACTACTATAACATTGTGATCCGCTAAGAATGAGTCATTCCAATTTAGTATGTTTGTGTGCAATTTAGATTTCTGAATCACAGAAGGAACTAAATAGGAGTCTCTGAATGGCCTTCAATTTCCGGAATCACTTCTTTCACATGTGGATTCTGCTGACAAACCGCTTCGCAGTCCATGGTACAGGTTAACCCTGAAAGTTATTAGCAGTTATCGAAATAGGCTCTTTCATAATGGTGAGGAATTTGGCCTTTGAATACGGCTTTAGGTCTTGATCAAAATAGCCGATTTGCTGATATGTTGATATGGCTTGTCCCAGTTCTTATATAGTCCTATATTTGTTCTTATTTCCAACCTTAGAGCAGTTCCCACGGGTACATGAAAAATTGGCACTGAAAGGTCACACTTGAGTAAACTTGAAGTACCAGCGAAGGATAAATATTTTAATACAAATGACAAGCACGAGTCAAACTATTATCTTATCATCGAGAATATCAATGGACAATCCCTAGGAATAGTCTAATCATTCCCGGCAGATGTCCACTCTGCAAAAAAACCTCATTGAATAAGAAAAGGGCATCTGACATAAACTCCAGCACAGTTGAACGCATTATCTATCGTGGTAAACTAATCAAGATCTTGGATAATATCCTAAATCCCATCATAAGAGGCGGTTATGCACGTTATTTTCTGAAAGAATTACTAATTACACCAGTTGTAAAGGCAAATTACATCAAGTTACAGTAAAGACACAATTTATACAACGTGTTGGACTCTTGAGATTTGATGACGTCTATATAGCACCCTTTGTGACGTCACCATACACGCGCTGAGCTGATTATGACGTCATACGAGGTCAGGTGATGGATGGATACTCTGGAAAGGTGAATTATGAATTAGGTACTCGAGAACCCCTCAAGATCATATCTACTCCGAAGCAACGCAAAATGAACAAAGGTTGTGGAGAGAACAGCTCTTCAACTGTTGCGACCCTCTTTAGTATCCACAGCACTTCACGAATCAAATGAATCAAAGCAAGTCTACACATCAGACCCCTAGATGTACAGAAAGCATTTGATGTCGTATGGCATGATACACTTCTAAGAGTATTCCATGATCATGGAATGGGCTGTGAATTATGGAACGGTATAGCTGATCAATTTGATGAAAAAATATCCAAAGTAACAAGGGTTTGACAGCTAGGCTAACACACATAACTAAAGCAGGAAACTAGGCAGGGCAGCTCGCTATCGGCAGAATTGTTCAAAATCGCCCGCCATATCAGAAACGGCATAGGGTGGAGTCAGAAAATCGGACTATGTCTCACCTATCGAGAGCTCGGGCCTAGTATATAGCTATGATTGGCCATGTATCAATATCCAAATATGTGCAGACGATATAGCCGTGATTATTGAGTAGTATAGTCCAGTCAATCCACACGCAGATTGCCATAGCATAGAACAAATTGCAACATAATGATATTTTGATTTTATGTGTTTCTAAACGTTCGCATGTACAACATATCCACAATTCATCAAAGTCTTGCTCCTGGAAAAGGGTTAATTAGTTTAATTAATTATGTCGGTCAAAATGAAATTTGAGGCTCAATTTATCTTTTATTGCTGGTTTTAGTCCCATATAATGTATTACAAATAGATAGGAAAACGGTACTAAAAAGAGGATTGTTTAAACATTCTGTAACCTCGCCGTGCCATATGATGGCGTCATAATGTCATCACCCGTACTTATGTTGACATCATCATGGCATCAATATGCAGATAGCATCCACAAACATGTGTAATATTAGATACCAAATTTATAGATGCATTTGCTCCCAGGTAACTTAAAAAGGTACTGATACGCGTAAAACCAGATGGACTGCGTCCCACATGCCGAGTCCTTTAGTTTTTCCACATATCACACATGTTTCGCATCATCACAAAATAAAGATTTCTTAAAATAGTAAAAAATGTGTTACAATTAGCTATGAAGGACATTTCATGATCAAGCTGGTTCACCTAGGTCCAGGGAATCCTACACAAATATAAGCTCCCAGCCGCTCATGTTTTTCTCGAAAACACACCTTAAAAAACAGATGAAAAGACATAGTGAAACTGGCAATATGCAGCCACTGGGAGGATAAGATCGCCTCTGTGCTGACCACCGAATCCTCTCTGAAATATCTCTCGTCAACGTCCATCAGCACTTCAAACGTTGCAAGGATCTGGAGAACCACGGTTTCCAGCAATAATCAACAGCGTAAAGCCATCATCAAAGCCAAGGTACTCACAAGGACTTACTGACTCCAGGCAAATCAGGCAAGACAGAGCCAATTCAATATTGTAAACATGTAAACTATGCCACACAGCCCCAGAAGACAGAATGCACTTCATCCTCGAGTGTCCTGTGCTTCAACCGGTACAAACAACGCAGCCTGGATGCTTTCTCAATGCCATAGAGTCAACAGGGTTCAAAGATACCAATAAAAACCTACTGTTGCAGACGCTATTAGATGTAGACCACGACTCTGTACCTTCAAATATCCGTATGGACGAAGCACTGTGTGTGAAGTTCCAGAAAATCTCTTGCGCTCTCATCTTCAGAGTACATACAGCAAACACTGTGCAACTGATTTTTCTAATAAGTAACCAAAAATGACACTTGATCCATATTTGGAGGAATAGTCGAATGAACTGAACTATACCCGCTTTATGAATCGAATGGCTATTGAAAAGCATTAGCATACGTATAATTCTTGCTCATCAAACTAAATACAAAATATGCAAAAATATGTAAAGCATTTGAAAACAATTTTCCTTTGATGGAGTCCGGAGGCAATAATGATGTAGGACAAATCTGTAAAGTTTTATTAACATTAGATACGTTCTTGATGAATTAAATATCGATTGAACAACACTGTAAAAACATGGGAAAGATTTGAAAATCATTTCATTTCAACTTTGCAGGGTATCCACCCATCATATTACGTCTTAAACAACTACGTGGCATGTAGAATGACATCGTAATGAATGATGTCTTGAATGACGTAGATAACTACATCACGAACGCATATTTGAAGACTGACTATGCGTTGTTGTACGAATTGTATGGCTTTACTATTTAATAAATATGCTGTTGAATATTTTGAAACTAATTTGACTGGGTGCTGTTGTTGCCAGAGGCAGCAACAGCACTCAGTCAAATTAGTTACAAAATATTCAACAGCTTTCCTGTGTAGTTTTCAGCAAATTGATAGTTAGAGCATTCAGGGATCGATCAATCCCAACACGGCGAAGTGTGCGTGGAGTTTAGCTAGAGATGGGCGGGGCATATCTAAAAATGGAAATGTCCATTATGATGGGACTAGAAGCAATGTTGGTATAGCTAAAATTTGTAACGTTTTATTAAGATCGGATAAGTCCTTGATGAATTAAATATCCATTGAGACTCTTGAACATTTATTTAATTCTTGGTGCAGAATACGCGAAGTGCGTAAAAACATAGAAAAAAACTATTCTAGATACAATGATGGTTTAGATCAGATATGTAACGTTTTATTAAGATCGGATAAGTCCTTCATGAAGTAAATGTGTAATGAAAAACGTTAACATTTACCCAATTCTTGATGAAAGTCGCACACCAGACATCAATACCGGCATCATAGATGGATCGCTATGCTGAGACACACACACCCACCCCTGCCCCCTCTTCACTATGGAGTATGGGCTCGACAAAAACCTTGAAAAATAGTTTCCTTATGGTGCAAACTGGATGCAATGATAGTATAGAACAAATCTGTAAAGTTTTATCGACATCAGATCAGCGCTTCATGAATTAAATGTACTTTCAAAAATTTAATATTCGTATAATTCTTTGTCAAATATAGACATGTCCAGACCTTGTAAAAGTATGGACAAAAAATGTATGTAATTCTACCCGTAAGTCGCACACGAGACACCAATGGACCTTTCCAGTTTTAGCTATACCCCGCCTATCCCTGGTTAAGCTCCACCTTACAGCTTATTTATAGTTTTCTGGAAATTGATAGTTAGAGATTTCAGGAATTGATCGATCGTGGTTGGAGCTTAGCTAGAGATTGGTGTGGCATAGCTAAAACTGGAAACGGCCATTGTGTGCCTATACATGCTTATGCAGATCATGTCATAAAACGGTCTGTCGTTTATGTACAAACTTTGAAGTGCTTACCTAGAGTTGCTAATAAACATATCTAAAAAATCTTCTGCTAGGTGACCAAGTCATGGAAGAAATTGGCCTCTGAACCGCTGGATGGTGGACACAAATGTGCCATATGTAAAGCCAATATTGCTCATAGGACACCATCTATTACTGTTTCGGCTGGGAAGCGGCTGCACGTGGACTGTGGCCTCACACTGATATAAAGAAAATCGACTTAGCCATGAAAAGTAAGCTATAAAATTATCCCCGTGATATGCCTTCGCTCTGCAATGCTTAACATAGAGAGGAACAGACACAATTAAGAGCAGCCAGTGATGAGATAATTGGCCCCATTGTAATATGGTTGGTTCACATTCACCACATTCAGATAGGTGTCGATATGTCCTGACATATCGCTCATAATGGGCTCGGCCCAGAATATCACCCATATGTTTAGATAGTTATAGGCATAAGCTTACGACGTAGTAAGATTAAAAAATTTCGTAACGTAAATAAGGTCAAACTTAGGCCGAATTAAAAAAAATTCTACAGGAAAGTAATTTCATAGCACACAATTCCATACCGAAAATTGGCACAAATTCTGTCAGATCAACAATTCTGTCTTGGCGCGGTGGTCCAGTGGAAAGATGTCTGGTTGCTGATGCCATGCGGAGTTGGAGTATGACGGGTCGATCCTTAACCGGGAAGATGGTCATCAACAAATTAAACTAATGGGTGCATGACTGTCGGCTGGTTAGCATGTGGAAATTGAAGGCGTACGTTGCCAGTGCATCAATAAAATAAATGCATATGCTGCCAGAGCCGTGATGGAGTCAGAGTAAAATAGGTTTAAAAAGAATCGTGGCAGATGCATCCACAGATAGTCCCATATGAATCGTCAGAGTGTCAGTATATCAGACATGTGAAAGCTGGTCGGCTAAACCTAGGCTTTTTGTCTTGGCGCGGTGGTCCGGTGGAAAGATGTCTGGATGCTAATGTCATGCGGAGTTGCAGTATGACTCCTCGACCGGGGACATGGTGATCAACAAATTAAACTAAATGACTGTTAGCATGTAGAAATTGAAGCCGCACATTGCTGCCAGTGCGTCAGTAAAATAAATACTAATAAAGTATCAAAGGTTTTAAAAATGTTTACTATACAGTAATTTCGTCATATGCAACTTTGTAGTGGCACACCATTGTCAAATTCCAATAATGTACTATATTCAACACCAGAATATCTCTACATGCCTTGTAGCCAGTTGTCGAACATAAGGCCATGTAGAACTCACTATGTTCTCGTGCTGTGCGAAATATTGGAATAATTCTACCACCAAATATTTATTATGGTAATGTGAAAATATTTCTATATATCCCATATTGTTAGCCGCGTGTACTGGTAGAACCTGACTAATCAGGCGAATACCCTAACATTTGTACATATGGTCAACAAGATCGTCATCATTACAACGGTTGAGGCCAATTTTGGCCTTTTTGTCGAGCACAAATATTTGATTTAACAGTTTGTCACTGTTTCCAGTAAAAGATATCGTTTAATAGGTGACATAGATACGATAGCTAAATGAAACAGATCACGATGTCGTGGGTGTTCCCCACTGGGTCTTCAGTCAGAATGTTTTCTACTATATCATTTTCGTTGGAGAAAACTAGGTTCACGGTATTGGTTCTATCCTGGCCACTTACCTTTGTTGAAAAGGTTCTCTCGGTACAGATCGGGGTTCTGTATTGCATCAAAAATATACTTGCTTTGTGCATTTCACTAGCATTGCAGTGTATATTTCACCAATATATTTCCGGATAATAAGCTCTTCACGTCGGTTTAAGAAGGTATCAAGATTTAGGTTTAAAATATTCTTTACAGTTTTTCTTTAATATGTTTGAATGGGTGTCAGGGTCTGTACTGCTTCTTGCGCCGATTTTCTACTGACTGGGTTGCCAGTTCTGTTGATTTCTTTATCTTTACAAGTTGTTGATACAATAATGACCCAAATTTGATCTGTTACTCTCTGTTGAAGCAGTAGTGCAATTTTGGTGTCCTATGAGCAATATTGGCTTTACATATGGCACATTTGTGTCCACCATCCAGCGGTTCAGAACTATACCCGCTTTATGAATCGAATGTCTATTGAAAAGCATTAGCATACGTATAGTTCTGAATATTAGCGAGTATAGTTCTGAACCGCTGGATGGTGGACACAAATGTGCCATATATGGCGAATATGTAACTATAAATTACAAATTACTTGATGGTAGAATCGTGCAAAAGCAGTAGTACATATTCAGTAATATACAGCTTTATGTAAAAAAAATGATTACAAACCGAGAACTGAGATTCTAATACTGAATATAGTAAATTGTTGGCATTTGGCAACTGTCCATGGCTACTAAATTGAATATTACGAAATTAGTACGTGGTAGAAATCTCAAGATTCATTAGCGTATTCATATCCCTATCTAGCCATATGGGTGAAATTATGTAGCCACACATATTGCAGAGGGTAGGGTATTGAAAACCGCAGATCTGCCAACATTGGAACAAATTTATGCGATGCGATACTACGAAAATACTCCACGTTCGAATTCTTTAGAATTCCCAGTGTTACTAGCATATTCAAACTCCTATACATCTATGTGAGCGAAGTGTCTGGAACAGACCATAATAAGGAAAGTAGGGCACCAAAAACCACGAATACACCATCATTTAAACTAAATTTTGCGTGTTAAAATTACGTCATCTAGAATTTGTTAGATTCAGAATATAAACAGCATATTAAAGCTCAAGTCTCAAGATAATAATTATGAGATATCCAGCAATATAAAAATAGAGCCGTGTCTTCGCGCCGAGAATTATTAGATCTCATATCGATGGAGATCTCGCGAGACACAGCCCCACAATCCCCTGCGCGAAATGGCCACGCCTATAGGCAATTCTAGATCGCAATAAATAGAAGTCAGCAAAAACTGACATCAAATGTAAGCACACATCGAAGCAGTTCTATCCAGACGCAAATGGAATAAGGTCGCTGGAGTAAAGTCTTGCCTATCTTCCAGCAATACTTCCTACGACAAGACCTACAGCAATCATTGTATCACTCCCATTAGTGCTTGCTGTACAAATGCTTCACGAGTTTTGGTCAAGGATCTTGGTTGAAATCTTATCGAGTCATGTGCTTTGTGTTTCATATTCTGAAGTGATAAACTTCTCCAAAAGTGCAGCATGCTTTCCAGGACGTGGCATTCCAATGACAGGTCGCTTTGGTCAGCATTTTGCAGATAATGTTGATTATAATGTGAGGATATTAGATAGGCATGGAACTTTCCATGATATGGGTATGATTGGAGTTGTTACACCAGGTTTAAGACCACAACATGCAATACCAAGGATAGATTTGGCCAACAATAGCCTCCAGATTTCGATATGATCGATATCTGTAAACACTTGGACACAATTTGGAAGATTTTTGTCCACTGTGATCAAAGCGATTAGAGTCATCTGAGACCAAGCAAGCTATTTGCAAAGGAGCACATCCGGGGAAGGCATCTATACACTTTCTCCCCATGATAGATATGAACCATATGTCCGTCATCCATCCATTGTCCGTCCATCCATTAAATTGCTGCTTCTCCTTAATAGTTTGACCAATTTCAACCAAATTTGGCTGGAACGATCCCATGCTGATAGCCTCCAGTTATTTTTCAGAATTTTGATTGGTCAATTTTTTAGGGTGAAAATTTTAGATTTTATGAAAAATTTACCGTAAAGTGTCAAAATGCTACTCATCCTTAGTCAGTTGACATATTTCAACCAAATTGGGCTCGACTGGTTCTATGGTGGTAGGCTTCAGAATTTTGGTTGGTCAATTTTTGGTGGTGAAAATCTTAGATTTTATTAAAAATGTACCAGAAAGTGTCAAAATGCTACTCCTCCATAGCTGCTTGACATATTTCAACCATATTTGACCAGATGGATTCTATGGCGGTAGGTTCTAGAACATCTAATTAGAATTTTGATTGATCAATTTCTTGGGTGAAAATATGAGATTTTATTAAAAATGTACCAGAAAGTGTCAAAATGCTACTCCTCCATAGCTGCTTGACCTATTTCAAATAAATTTGACTAGATGGATTCTATGGTGGGGCCGCTGGAGCCTTTTTTCAGAATTTTGATTGAATAATGTTTGGGGTGACCGTGAAAATCTTAGATTTTATGAAAAATCTACCGGAAAGTGTCAAAATGCTACTCCTCCATAGCTGCTAGCCTTATTTCAACCAAATTTAACTAGATGGATTCTGTGGTGGTAGGCTCTAGAACCTATACTCAGAATTTTGATTCATCAATTTCTTTGGTAAAATCTGAGATTTTATGAAAACTCTACCGGAAAGTGTCAAAATGCTACTCCGCCTTAGCTGCTTGACATATTTCAACCAAATTTGACTAGATGGATTCTATAGTTGTAGGCTCTAAAACATATACTCAGAATTTTGATTGATCAATTCTTTTGGGTGAACATCTTAGATATTATGAAAAATCGACCAGAAATTGTCAAAACGTTACTTCTCCTTAGTTGCTTGATAAATTTCAACCAATTTTGGCTAGAGTGACCCTATCGTGGTAGAATCCAGAACTTTTTGGGGTAGAAGTCTTTGATTTGTGGAAAATTTACCCGAAATTGCCATGGATTTCAACCAAGTTTGCCTAGAATTATTGGTAATTATTGGTAGGCTCCAGAACATTTTTTCAGAATTTTGATTGGTCGATCTTTTGGGTGAAAATCTTAGATTTTATGAAATATTTACTGGAAATTGTCAAACTGCTTCTTGTAAACTTAACTGATTTCAACGAAATATGACCAAAAGGATCCTATGATCATTGATTTCAAGCAAATATTACCAAAAGGATCCTATGATTATAGGCTTTAGACGTTGCATTTAGAATTTTGATTCATCAAATCTTTTTGGCAAAAATCTTACATTTTATTACAAATTTACCGGAAAATGTCAAATTGCCTCTTCCCCTTACTACATTGAGCAATTTCAACCACACTTGGCTAAATTGATCCGATCCTATGATTAAAGGCGCCAGAATTTCCATTCCGAATGTTGATTTGTAGATTTTTTCCTGTGAAAAATTGATTTCCCCATCTTGTTTAATGTAACGAATCATGTATATTTAAATGCAAATGCTTCAAATGCTAATGGTCCAGGTGAGCGTCACAGGCCCTTGTGCCTCTTGTATTTCATTGCTGGCGAAAACAAACATCAAAGTACAATCCCCAATGTTACCTTCTATCAGCCACTTTGGTGGAAATCGAAGACAGTCATTGTTCATGAAAGTGAGAAGAATGAATTGAAGCGAATCATTCTAAATCTGGGAGGATTCCATACATCAATGACATACCTGGCGGTACATAGGCCACTTCATGCATTCTTCAGCAGAGGTTCCCGAGCTGATGTATGCTGGAAATGCTGTAACACACATGCTAAGTGGAAATGCGTATGCGAGAGCTGCACACGGCGATCTCCTTGTTGATGCGGCCCTAAACACAATGCTTCTTTACAGGGCATATGGTGGGAGGATGGCATTTCACAAAGTCTGTGCGTTTACATTTCCAAGATATGCTACAATGGGAGTTTATGTTAGGACTTTTGTGGTACGAAGAAGTGATCGTTTTTGGGCGGGCCTTTCAGCTGACTTAGTGATTGAACAATCCTTAATGAGGACATTAAAGACCACTGGAGGCTTGATTCGTGCTCGAGGAATGGAAAAGTTACAGAGAAAATGTTGGCTTTTAACACTGCTTGCTTGTGCGGAGCTAACAGATGCCATTTACAGAGCGAATGAGTGGCAAAAGACATGACAGAAGCTAAAAACAATAGATCACAAGGACACTCAGACTATTGCCTATTTCCTCCAAATGATGAAATACACGACATTCTACAGGCAATACAGCACATGCGTGTTCAAATCACCAAAAGGCAGAAGAGGTTGGAAATATTACACCTATGAAAATGGAAGGAAACAATGCCCTTGAGTTTTCCTTCAGGAAAAAGGTCAAGCTGAGCCTATGGGGCAAAAAATAATGTCTATTGATGGTGAGAAGCCTACCGTTTACCCGCAGCCCCTCTTTCCATGCCCATTGATCGTGGCCGATAACGGTGACTCTAATCTTAGTGAAGTATTGCAGCATGTGCTCTCTACATATCCAACATCTCCCTTTGACAAACATGGTCTTCTACAAGAATACTCAGCTTTCAGAATCCTTGAAATCGGATACTATATAACCAAGGGGTCAGACTGCAAGCGAAAAGACCTCCAGAATACAACCTTTTTGATGGGAGGGGGGGGGGGCGGGGTGTCATTAATACACAGTTCCCAACGGAAGAAAGGAACTACATTTAGTGACATTGCTAAGATGTAGGTGAATTATGCTAAGAATTTTGACAATCCAACCATTGTCATTGGCGGATGTGAATCTGGGTCATCCACCCAACACAACTCATCTAAGAAGGTCAAAGGGAGCAGTAGCACCAAAAGGGGTATTCTCCAGAAACATTGTACTCAAGTCCAGGATGGATCATTATTTGGCTAACGTAGCCAATAAATGAAACTTTATTGATTAAAAATTGCAACCAAGTAATTTTAGAACTTTGATTCCTGATGGTGATGCAGATGTTCTGATAGCATTGACAAGTGATTGTACCAAATTGGACACAACGCATATTATAAGTGAAGATACAGATATCTTACTTATTGTTGCTATGCCACCATGCAGAGCCTGTTTTCCACAAGTCAATCTATAGATCCGATAAGACAAATAAACAAGACTATAGATGCACAAATGCGGCTGTTAGGGGACTCGTGAAAACTTAGGTGATCATGTTCCTCACTACCTGGCGTTCATTCGTGAAAACTTAGGTGATCATGTTCCTCACTACCTGGCGTTCATTCATGCTGTAGGTGGCTGTGATAGGACGTCAAGATTATTTGGCATCAGAAAAGATGTTCCGGCATAGGAAACGATGGTTCCATTAGAAAGATACAGATTGATGCATCCATCAAGAAACCTACTGAAGACCTATATACCAAGGAGGACATTTGGCTGGCTGGGTAGAATTCACTAGTGTGTTTGTATGGAGGGAACAAGCATAAAACACTGGGGACACTGAGGCTTCGAAAGTTCGGTGATTGTGTGGTAAAGTGTTAAAATTGAGAGTTTGCCACCAATTGCAGATGCTGCCCAGTATAATAATTTTCGTGTTTCTATCAGGTCAAAACGTAGATGGAGGAGGGTGACAGCTTGAACTCGGGTGGCTAGGGGTGGCAGTATCAGCAGGGAAAGTGAGTTCCACGAATAATGTATTGTTCACCAGCTCCTGCCAATGTTTAGGGGACTGTGCAGCAACATTCAGGATATTCAAGCAGATCTTTAAGAACTAAATGACATTGGCAGGCAGATGAACAAAATTTATTTCAAGGATTGAAAAACCAGCTAAACGAGTCCTGGCGTCATAATGACGTCATCATATGCCCCGATGACGTAGAACATGGGCAGTGAGGCCTTACAGAATGTTTTGAACATAAGATATCAACTCATTAGTACCAAATTTCTATCTATGTGTAATACATTATAAGAGTATAAAACCTCCAATAAAGGAGATATTGTGCCTCGAAGTTCATTTTGGCGACCAGTTGGAATTTATGCTAATTAGCCTCTTTCTGGAAGTAGGGGTTTGGATATGCTGTACCTGGGGCCATATAGGAATAGATAAAATAAAGAAACGTCTTCCAATTTGTTCTATGTCCAATCCAGACTGGTATAAATAATGATCATGAATGTTCTAGTCCAGATTGGCGAGTTCTGCGTCAATCAAAAAAGAAATCAACACAAGCAAAAATGCACTTATCATTACAAATGAAAAGCCTATGGTGTGCCGAACGTCCCTGGAAATTAATGGAGATTGCGTTCCACAGCAGAGTATGGCTCCTCATCTTGTAGTATCACGCAATACAGAAGACAGCATAGACGTTACAAATACCATCAATTCTGCCAGAAGCACCCTTTACTGACAGGTTGGATCCAGTCTACCTGGCTATAGCAGAGCAACCCCTATCCTTACATTAAATGTATGGAAGATATGCATACCACCTAGATTACTGCATTACCTCGAATTATTCAACCGTAGAAAGTGCGACATTACCTACTAGTAAATTATCAAGCAATTTTAGCAACTACCCAGTCGTTGTTCAGACTGCCGCTTGAAATACCTAGCTGGAGCAGAGAATATTGAAGTTATATTAGACAAGAACGGACATTTCCCATTTATCCATCCATCATATGACGTCATATACAGCTACACGACATGCAGCCTGATGCCATAATCAATTGCATCATGAATGACTCGATTTAGTCTGTCTTAAATGCTTAATAGTCCAACACGTTGAACGAATTGTATGTCTTTACATTTAATAAACATTCTGTCGAATATTCTGAAAATAGAGCAGAGGGTACTTGTAAATAGTACACCATCAGAATGGTTACCCGTACGACGTGGCATACAACAAGGGAGCATTCTCGGCCTTATGTTGTTTGTCTGAGTCACAAATGACCTGCCAGATTGTACTAGTAGCACATCCCAGATGTTTGCAGATGATACTAAGGTATATACCCAAAGGATGATCGAGAAAAATTACAGTCTGACATTGACAACTTCACAAATTGGTCCAGTAGATGGTAGCTAGGCTTCTGTAGCTCGCGGGGGTACGCGCTGGTCTGTCGTGTTGCTCCACTCCATTGCACCACATGTACAGGATGCGTGGGAGAGCTGGTTAGCTATGGTTTTCGGGGTTGTGGATCCCATATCGCATCTCTCCGGAGGGTACAAAAACTGGCCTCTAGAGCTGGTGGAACGCTCACGTTCCAGTGGGGCCGTGCAACTATTGCCACCGAGATTGAATCTCATGGTCTCGTCCCAACTGTTTGTGTCACCCGTATGACAGCCCATTATTAATTTATACGTCTGGACATGATAGTATAATTAAGCAGTCACAATTAATAACTATGCAAACAAATTGACTTATGTGAAGACGGGATGGATGATTTCCAAAGAATTCACCGGCCACCGGTGAATGTAGGTCCAAAGATACTGTGTTGATAGATGCCGCTTTATTTATGCAGGCCTTCTGCTAGATTCGAACCTACGATTTGGTTATTAGATACGATTCCAAGCTTTGGCCGCAAGTGGCAGGGATTCCTACCTATCTTTAGATACATACATCAGACTGGCGAAGATGCCCACCTTCCCGAAGGTCACCCCGCATAGCATCTACCTCAGAAAGATAGCGTGCGTACATGTTACAGAGCAATAGCTTCTGAATCATATAACGATCCGGTCACCATTGTCCCACAACCACATATAACATCACTAGGACAAGTTTACAAAAGCAATTTAGAAAGCGCGATATCATTTATGGTGGGACTGTAAGAGACAGGTATCCACCGCTAGTGACCTTCCCGTGAGGGCGTGGTGGGTTCTAAGACCTCACCCAGACACTACAACGAATTGGATGGAGATCTGCATCTCATCCGTCACCCACGTGTTATGAAATTAACCTTTTACCTGTCATTAGGGTTAAGTTCCAGACTGCCCAGAGATGCACTGCAGGCTGGTATCACATAATATAATTTCTTTTCGCAGTGCTTCCTACATTGGCGTGGGAGTCTAAACTAACTGGTATCTGAAGATACTGGGGGAGGTGTATGTAAATCGGCACTTTAGTTATCATCGCTCGGAAACCCCAATGGTTTCCCAGAGTCGGATCCTGCTAATGTGTCGATAGGGAGTCCAGACCATTAGTAAGCTGTGAGGCTGGAGTAGCATAGAAAGAGACAATAACTCAATTATTAATAAGGGGCCCTAAGGTAATTGGCCAATTTTACACAACCTAGTTGGTGCGTGGTGTTACATATCCACTACAGCCACAAAAGAGGCATACACAATGTGTCTCATATGGAGAGATTGCCCCTAACTACTTTAAACCTATCCTATCGAGCTAGAATAGCCAGGTTTGGTCGGTAACATGGCAGGCTCGAGCAATTGGAGCATGATCAGCGACCTCAGTGTAAAATTGATGCTGGGGGAAATATATTGATGCGGATATAATGTTGTTGTGTAGTATTAGCTAGCGTACTACGTCCTAGAGGGTTTTTTAAATACAGAAACAAAACATAATAACTAAGATGGCTACTTGCCATATACACAACTAACTAATAAAGTGCTAACGATATATCACAGGTTATAGGACCTAACGGTGCTGTTAGTTGACAGCACACAGAAAGAAAGATAATATTTACAGTATGAAACGGAAAGTATAAAAATGCGGTCGAAAAGACTGGGTAGGTACATCATCAGTACCATTTGCGGAAATAATTAAATGCACAATAGTATAGTTACTTAAGTACCTATTGGTCATCGGTGCAGCAAGAGTTCATAAATCACGGAAACTGATATGCTACAGTTGAGTAGCGCGAGATGGCACGATGTTGAATGCAGGGAAGATTTCCGCTGGCAGACTGTCGATGCAGCTCACTCTCTCACTCCACCAGACTGTGGTCTAAAAATTAATTAACACATGCGACATGCAGCATGGAAGTTTGATACCACTTTTCAGCGTGGTCGGAAGGTTCGGCGAGTTATCCACCAAGATTCACCATCAGCTCTATATTCTGTAGAATCACATCGGGCCTGCAAGGCCCATCCGCAGGAAACTCTTCTGAAAAAGTTCCGGAAAGGGAGTTCTTATATTAATTTATTGCCACCGGATGGCCGCCTGGGAGCTTTCAAAATTGTATCGCGGAAACTCTTAAGACTGCTCACCGGTGCAGGAGATCTCAATTCCGAGAGGCACCACTGCGGTGTTGGTACCACAGTCGGTTAGCAGTTGTCCCGCGTCTTGCACTGTGTTGTTCCTGACTGTGTCAGCTCTCGCCGATGATGCTCTTGAGTTTCGTTTTCTCGTCCATTTTATACTACTCATGACATCAGAGGCAGATGCTCCAGCCAATCAGAGGACGAGCAGTAGCCAATCAGTGTGCAGCTAGAAGTGGTGACGTAGCTATCGCGCGAGCAGCACATTCCCCATTCAGTTAATGCATACACACAATTACGACGTCCAAAAAATATTTTGAAGCTAATTTAAATGAGACTTTTAAAGATAACTCGACCATTTCTGGTCCGATTTTAAAATAGTAAAAAGTTCTGTAATCCTCGTCTCATTCTGGTCCTGAGGCGTACCAAGAAATACGACGAGAATAGTGCGATTTGAGAAAATCACAAGTACCAACTCGGTACACTATAAGCATGCACTCTCTCCCAATCCTGACACGTTGAAGATTTTGGGACTCCGGGTGGTCGCTACTCGACGTGGTTTCCTACTACCTCAATGGCAAGATTATGATGATATAGGTTGCTGCGACAACCTCTTACCAATGAAACAGTAGAAGACGATTGCCGGCTCGCCTCGTTACTAGATGAACGTAACGAAATTCATTGATGACAATCGGGCCTATCTGACTGATGGAAGATTCCCGGCTTCGGTGCAGTGTTGCTCTGCACTCTGGAGTTCACTTCTAAACACAACCCAAACTAGTGTCTTGCAAAGCAAGAGGATGCTTTTATTGATATCTATACTAACTGTACATATAACTGATGAAAAGACTTTAATGATAATACTTTGACAATTTACTACCAGATAATACTCTGATATAATTTCGTAACAAAGAACTCTGTTATTATAACAGATACTAATTTATATTTCAGCGTTTCAACTATCGTAGCATCAAGATGCCTACCGAACACTGATGTTGGATTGATTGATTTAATAAGTGGCAAAGTGCCTTACTTATACTTTTCGGCAACTCCGAAGTTCTATATATATTACGATATATAGTTATATACATATCGTAATATATTTTATTTGTTCTCATGATTCTTCTAGGTAGGTTATAAGCACAGTTTGACTGGTCTGGGTAATCAGTCCGCCAATCAACGTCTGCTTATTCCCTCCTAGAAGTTTCTACCTATTACTGTTGGTCGTCCTGACCAATCCATGATCATCTATATCTCGATCCATTCTCTGAAACGTGTTCTTCCTAATTCTTTGCCACAGAGTTTGATCGACGCTCATTGATCATGACGTCATTCTTACCAATCAAACTCTGGGCTTCTCTTCTATGGAGCTACTGCTACACATAGGCAAAGCGGTGTTGGCTGGTTCTGATGTGATGTGATCTGTCAGCTAACTAACAACATTATGGAATGTGTTGTTGTAGCATGCCTTTCTCTGATTGACATATAGTTGAGATCCGAATGCCTATTGTCATCAACTATAGTCAGTTTGTCACATACGATTCCATCGATTCTTATCCCTTGATTATTTCCTAAACTACTGATCTGAATGTCTGCTGAATAATATAAAAGGGTGTGCTGATTCCGCAGCAACAACTTTTATCTCAACTGTTGCCAGATACGCATCAACTCAGAACCGAAGGTCCTATTCTATTTAATTCTATTATTGAAACTTGGATGCTAACTATCATCCATCAATCCTCATCAGTTTCGGTTCAGTTTCGCCGAAACTGTAACTGCGCATCATCGGCTGATGTCAACCGGTACTGGTCATCCAGTGCTGATAATATATAACTAACTAATAATATACATAGTGACTCGATCTATTAGCTCACCTGGTATTTTCAAATATGAATTTCATTTAGGACTTACTCGTAAATATAAGATATCCAGTGGGGTCATGACTTCCCACAAGACAATCCCATATCTACACATGCCCCTCAACCAAAGTTAATTAACCGTCTCTTAAGGCCTTAAGAGAGTGCTAATTAACTCGTTGTGTAACATCAACAACTAAACCCGCTATACCAGGGCTATTACAGACCGACAAAGCAACATTGCTGAAACTATGAACAGTAAACGTAATCGACACGACAAATAGAATTAATACCACATACAATAAACAGTAAAACAGGCTATGCAGTTTAAGCAAACAACTAGAAATCGTATAAATAGCCCAATAAAACAATAAACAGATCAAGATCACACAACATCTGCTGCATGACACAATTACGAATTACATTAATTTACGATGACATTACAGTAAATAAGTGGTATATTAAGAGAGTACGATGCTTGAAATAAAGATTACATGTCCTCGTACTCCTCAGGAATGTCAGGAATGTTATGTAACTCCACGTCCACCCATTCATCAGCCGTCGGGTCGATCACGGTCCTGGCAGTAGCGTTAGGCAACGACCCGGCTGACACACTCAACGGCGTAGGCAGTGCTGCAGGTCTCCTTGGCCGTTGGGTCTGAGCAATCCGTGGAAATGGTGTCCTGGCCGCATGTGGCTTTCGTTTAATAAACGTCCACATGCGTGAAATTACGCCACATTTATATAAGATAAAAACGATCACAATTAAACAGACGATGGAGCCCGTCGAATATGAGAATAAAGAACGTATGCCGACGCGATCGACCATCGCTGGGTCGACCTCTGATAAAGGCGCTAGCGGCACATATTTAGACTTATGTAACTGGTCCCATTTCTGTACCTTCAAATGACTAACAATAAGTGATTGGTTGAGGACGTCGGCCACATCCAATCTGGGCACGTCCACAGCAAGACTGACTCGAGTGTACGTCCGACTATAAGACAGTACTGGCTCGAACCGCCATCCCCTCCCACTATAGTCACATCCACTCGACATCAATGCATACAGACCATTATTCACAACACAACGGTCAGTCAGTCGTCCACCACAATGTACCTCAATAGTCTCGCCAAATGTTTGCAAAACAACGCCTACTCTCTTATTGGCAAGTAATTTGCTAGACGTTTCGTTGGATTCGGTAAGTTGAATATTACAGGCGCTGTCGGTGGTATTAGTTAATAGGCTAACGATGCATGGTACGTGGGTCTTGTCGACCCTTAGTTGACCGTGACAGACCCTAGGTTCACTACCTCGGCACTCGGACGGAGTGAAACACCATCCCATCTTGGTGTCCAGACCTATACTGGTTCACGCTATTAAGACTTGCATGTAATATCCTACAGTGGCTATGGGTTCTGGCCACGAATGTAAGCCATATTCGATATAAATGCCCCCATCAATGAGAGGTAATGTCGCGACGTAATGTAGTTGCGAGTCGTCCTTCCACAGTGGATACACCACCACGTTCCGGTAGTACCACTGGTATGGACGTATCAATCTGTTACCTCCGCTGACCTCTTTAGCCACGTCGGCTAAGTCCGATGGACTGAACAGTTCCTCGGTCAGTCTACCCAACTCTAGGGAAGCAGTCTGCCTGTGAAATTGTGCAGCCGATTTCTGGTAACTGTATACCACATTCTCGGCTGAATCAATGATATGACCTAGGCGTACCAATGCATACAGGTTGGCTTGTCGTGCTGCGCGAATCTTGAATAGTTCGCTAACATTCTTAGTCAACTCGACCAAACTGTCGGTGACTTCGTTGATTCGGTCAACGTTGGTGTCAATCCCTTTGAACGCTAGTTTCACGTGGGATGCTAGCTTATTGGAGAAATGGACCAACCGATTCATATTTCTCATAGCCGTTTTTACCACATCTTTGATAGCTTCTATATCACCCGATGTAGCGGTACCGAGTAGGGATGAGGCTATGTCACCCACGAAGTTAAACAGTCCACGTTTCTGTCGATTACTGGCTCAACTTGACATTGTTCGTTGGGTCCTGGTGGCAATCTTTCTTATAGCATTTATACGATGTTGGAGTCCGAAAATGTCATTGATGCTTAATGAAGTCCTTTGACCAATCTCTGCAACAAGAACACGAAATTGTACTAAACGATCAAGAAAGTTGGCAGGCAAATAGGGATGGTCTATAGATACCACTACTGTCCATTCGGCATGGATGACAGATATCTGCTGATGGTTGGTTATCATAACCCCGTTTTGTAACCTATGCACTCTAGAATTCTGGCATAAACTACACACTAAACTGACTAAGGCTACTATTACGCAGAATTGTAAAGTATACATGATGGCTAGACAAATGCGATGTTACTGGTACAGCAATTAAGCGGAGGTTACATTTATCTCCTGCTACGCTGCCTTATAACCGCTTCTATACGACTGATGAAGTCATCGTATAGAGCTTGGCCAAACACACCAATCCTAAGTCGCTTACTGTCTGAGCTGAGTTCAGGTGCGTGACTGCGCTTGCGCAGAAAGTATGGGTGAGATGGAAGCATTTCCATTGGCTCAGTGGCAGGCTCGGGTACATCCTCCGAGGTGTCCATTAATACAGTACGAGGAATCTCTGATGTCTCCATCGGTGACTCATAGTTTCGATCATTACTCATACCAGGTCGATCTACATCCATTTCGACCACCTTGTGCACCTTTGGCTCCCAATTAGAAGCTGGCCGCTTCCTGCGAGCTACCTTACGCGGTGACGCATCGGAGTCGGGTACCGGCAAGGGTCCGGACTTGGGTAACACTACCGGATGATGGCTGGCCTTCGTACCTTTGGCATGGTGACGAATAGGGCATGATCGTTCCTTGTCCCAGCACATCTCTGAGTCGACTACGCATAGCTTGGATATATTCAGTACGCGTACCTTCCCAGACCTTTGATGGCGGACATGAGCCACGGGTCCATTGATCTTAAAGATCTCGTACTCAGGGTCACTGCGAGAGGTCAACTTCATCCTCTCTTCAGCTTTTACGACCACCGAGTCACCAACCTTATACTCACCAGCGTTTGCACACTTATTTATCTGTTCTCGGTGTATCTCACGAGACTTAGCCGTTTCTCCACGAGTGCGCAGCAAGGCATTATTGAGACATGTAAGTCTCTCTCCAAGATCCTGCGAAGCATCAAGTGGGACTGCAAACGGAATCCTCGCACGTCGACCATACGTCAGATAGAATGGCGTATAACTGGTCGTGGAATGACGAGTGTTGCGGTACGCTGTTAAAGCGGCACCTAACTCATCTTCTCAAGCGCGAGACTCGTTATTCACACCCTTCTGGATCAACTGCTTAAGAGTATGATTGAACCTCTCGGTACGTCCATTGGTTTGCGGATGGTATGGACTCGACCGTCTATGATCAATACCGTGTTCATGAAATCACTGTTCCAGAGAATTCGAACACAATTCTTTACCCTGATCTGTAATCAGAATTTGAGGGACACCATGACGAGTGACATACTCATTGAAGAACTTATCTTCATCCCCTCCCACTATAGTCACATCCACTCGACATCAATGCATACAGACCATTATTCACAACACAACGGTCGGTCAGTCGTCCACCACAATGTACCTCAATAGTCTCGCCAAATGTTTGCAAAACAACGCCTACTCTCTTATTGGCAAGTAATTTGCTAGACGTTTCGTTGGATTCGGTAAGTTGAATATTACAGGCGCTGTCGGTGGTATTAGTTAATAGGCTAACGATGCATGGTACGTGGGTCTTGTCGACCCTTAGTTGACCGTGGCAGACCCTAGGTTCACTACCTCGGCACTCGGACGGAGTGAAACACCATCCCATCTTGGTGTCCAGACCTATACTGGTCCACGCTATTAAGACTTGCATGTAATATCCTACAGTGGCTATGGGTTCTGGCCACGAATGTAAGCCATATTCGATATAAATGCCCCCATCAATGAGAGGTAATGTCGCGACGTAATGTAGTTGCGAGTCGTCCTTCCACAGTGGATACACCACCACGTTCCGGTAGTACCACTGGTATGGACGTATCAACCTGTTACCTCCGCTGACCTCTTTAGCCACGTCGGCTAAGTCCGATGGACTGAACAGTTCCTCGGTCAGTCTACCCAACTCTAGGGAAGCAGTCTGCCTGTGAAATTGTGCAGCCGATTTCTGGTAACTGTATACCACATTCTCGGCTGAATCAATGATATGACCTAGGCGTACCAATGCATACAGGTTGGCTTGTCGTGCTGCGCGAATCTTGAATAGTTCGCTAACATTCTTAGTCAACTCGACCAAACTGTCGGTGACTTCGTTGATTCGGTCAACGTTGGTGTCAATCCCTTTGAACGCTAGTTTCACGTGGGATGCTAGCTTATTGGAGAAATGGACCAACCGATTCATATTTCCCATAGCCGTTTTTACCACATCTTTGATAGCTTCTATATCACCCGATGTAGCGGTACCGAATAGGGATGAGGCTATGTCACCCACGAAGTTAAACAGTCCACGTTTCTGTCGATTACTGGCTCGACTTGACATTGTTCGTTGGGTCCTGGTGGCAATCTTTCTTATAGCATTTATACGATGTTGGAGTCCGAAAATGTCATTGATGCTTAATGAAGTCCTTTGACCAATCTCCGCAACAAGAACACGAAATTGTACTAAACGATCAAGAAAGTTGGCAGGCAAATAGGGATGGTCTATAGATACCACTACTGTCCATTCGGCATGGATGACAGATATCTGCTGATGGTTGGTTATCATAACCCCGTTTTGTAACCTATGCACTCTAGAATTCTGGCATAAACTACACACTAAACTGACTAAGGCTACTATTACGCAGAATTGTAAAGTATACATGATGGCTAGACAAATGCGATGTTACTGGTACAGCAATTAAGCGGAGGTTACATTTATCTCCTGCTACGCTGCCTTATAACCGCTTCTATACGACTGATGAAGTCATCGTATAGAGCTTGGCCAAACACACCAATCCTAAGTCGCTTACTGTCTGAGCTGAGTTCAGGTGCGTGACTGCGCTTGCGGAGAAAGTATGGGTGAGATGGAAGCATTTCCATTGGCTCAGTGGCAGGCTCGGGTACATCCTCCGAGGTGTCCATTAATACAGTACGAGGAATCTCTGATGTCTCCATCGGTGACTCATAGTTTCGATCATTACTCATACCAGGTCGATCTACATCCATTTCGACCACCTTGCGCACCTTTGGCTCCCAATTAGAAGCTGGCCGCTTCCTGCGAGCTACCTTACGCGGTGACGCATCGGAGTCGGGTACCGGCAAGGGTCCGGACTTGGGTAACACTACCGGATGATGGCTGGCCTTCGTACCTTTGGCAGGGTTACGAATAGGGCATGGTAGTACCTTGTCCTAGCACATCTCTGAGTCGACTACGCATAGCTTGGATATATTCAGAACGCGTACCTTCCCAGACCTTTGATGGCGGACATGAGCCATGGGTCCATTGATCTTAAAGATCTCGTACTCAGGGTCACTGCGAGAGGTCAACTTCATCCTCTCTTCAGCTTTTATGACCACCGAGTCACCAACCTTATACTCACCAGCGTTTGCACACTTATTTATCTGTTCTCGGTGTATCTCACGAGACTTAGCCGTTTCTCCACGAGTGCGCAGCAAGGCATTATTGAGACATGTAAGTCTCTCTCCAAGATCCTGCGAAGCATCAAGTGGGACTGCAAACGGAATCCTCGCACGTCGACCATACGTCAGATAGAATGGCGTATAACTGGTCGTGGAATGACGAGTGTTGCGGTACGCTGTTAAAGCGGCACCTAACTCATCTTCTCAAGCGCGAGACTCGTTATTCACACCCTTCTGGATCAACTGCTTAAGAGTATGATTGAACCTCTCGGTACGTCCATTGGTTTGCGGATGGTATGGACTCGACCGTCTATGATCAATACCGTGTTCATGAAATCACTGTTCCAGAGAATTCGAACACAATTCTTTACCCTGATCTGTAATCAGAATTTGAGGGACACCATGACGAGTGACATACTCATTGAAGAACTTATCTTCAACATTCTGAGATGTCTTAGCCGCGATCAGATATGCTTCTGCCAATGCAGAACAGTGATCGATCACCGTCATGATGTAAACATTACCCCGATTCGACTCTAAAACTGGACCAATTAAATCCATACCAATTATCTGACTCGGATAACTGGCCATGGGCATCTCACAATATTTAGGTCGAGTAGTGACAGGTCGGTTGACCTGGCACGTCATACACGTCTCAAGCATACGTACGACATCTTTTCTCAAAGACGTCCACACGAAAGAACCTCTTACCATACCGATGGTCTTCTTCAGACCATGATGACCAGCTTGTTCATGAGCTTTCCGGATCACATTCTCATGGAACAGGGTAGATAATACGATTCTGGGGTACTCAGCATCCAATGCTGAAGGTGTAACTAAAGAACACAATATGCCATTCTTGACCATGTACTCCTCCGGTGTATTTCTGAACAACTCCGGGTATTCCTTGGTCTGTTCGGAACATAAATCGTCGTATGGTACGTCATATACCTCTAAAGGGACATGAGACAATGCACCTTCGTCTACCTCGGGTATGACGTAATCGCCCGTATCCAGCGTGGCGACTTCCACCGGACGACGTAACCTGGACAACATGTCCGCTCGAATATTCTTCGAGCCTTGGATGTACTCAATCCGTACTCGGCAATCAGCACTGCCCAGCGCTGCACTTTCGTGTTCTTTACTTCTCCCACAAACAAACTCTTGAGGGGCTTGTGGTCAGTATACACGGTAAACTGCGTGCCAAATAGATATGGTCGGAGCTTCTTCAATGCGTAAATTACTGCATAAGCTTCCTTCTCTATTACGGGCCAATTTAGCTGACTGTCTTTAAGAGTAGAGCTCATGTACTGTATTACTCGCTCTATACCATTGTCATCAACTTGTACCAAGATCACACCTAAAGCATAACTAGATGCATCTGTATACAACTTATAGGGGGCGTTCAGGTTCGGATACGTGAGAACCGTCTCACTACACAGCAAGTTCTTTAATTTCTCAAACGCTTGCTGTTCATGCTTACCCCATTCAAATCGCTTGTATTTCTTCGTTAATTCAATCAGAGGCTTTGCAATTTCGGCATAGCCTTGTACACAAGAGCAGTAATAACCTGTAGCCCCGAGAAAACTACATACTTCACCCACGTTGCGGGGTGGTGACATTTCTCGAATGACTCTGACCTTTTGAGCCTGTGGAGCTACCCCTTGTGCAGACATGTGATATCCTAACAAGTCCACAGACTTACTGGCGAAATGACACTTATTTTTCTTTACTTGCAAATTGTACTCCTGAATTTTGCGCATGACGTTACGCAAGTGATGTGCATGTTCCGTTGGATTTCGTGAATATACGACTATATCGTCGACGAAAACGTGCACATATTTTCCTACATATTCTCGGAAAATATCATTCATTGCCCTCTGAAATACGGCACCTGAGTTGCAAAAACCAAAAGGCATCCAAATTCATTCGAACAAACCTTCACTGCAGACGAACGCTGTCTTCTCTCTGTCTTCGCTGGCCATTGGTATCTGCCAATATCCAGACTTCAAGTCCATAGTAGAAAATATCGTTGCGCCGCGCATCGAATCAAATATGTCGGATATATTCGGCAGCGGATAACTATCCTTACGGCACACCGAATTCAATTTCCTAGAGTCAATACAAAACCTGGTGTCACCGTCCTTCTTGGGTACTAGAGTAATGGGTGACGCCCAGGGTGATGACGACGGTCTTATGACGCCCGCTCCAAGCATTTCTTTCACTTGGTTTTTAACCACATATTGCTTTGCAAGCGGTAGACGATATGCTTTCTGCCTTATAGGATAGGAATCTCCTGTTGGTATCGTACATTCTACCTTGGGTACTAGCCCTAACGTATTTGGATGAGCCGTATCGAAATTATTGGCAAAGTCACTCAGCACTTTGTCAATAACTGCATATCCGGTCGTTTCTTTGCAACTGGCATATACATACTTCGCTTGTTCCCTATACGGAAATCTAAAAGGGTATACCTGACCAAACCATACTACTTCTTTGGTCCTGTAGTCAATCCTTGCATTTCCCAAGTGCAAGGCACCCGCACCAATCAGACATTCATGATGCATACTACTTACAACCATGCTTGGAATAGGCCGTGCGTCTTGAAACTTAATTTGGGTTTCTCCCAAAATGTCGATGGGTGAACCATTTACAGCTAATAATGTCTTAGCTCTTTTTAATGGCCTAGCATTTAATATGCTATGCCATTTGTCCTTTCTAATCAAGGACGTACTAGCACCCATATCTATTAGTGCGTCTACATACATACCTTGATCTTCTCGACCATGCGGTTCAATCTCGAGTCAGATGAGAAATCGCTCGGTCACCAGCAACTTCCTCCGTCCTCGTTTAACGGACTCCGACACCCGCTAACTGCCTCCGCGTATGAGTGACGTCGTCCTTCCACTGACGAGGCTCCTCCATTACCGTACGAAAAACGGCCATACCCGTCAGTGCCCTCACTCATCAAAACGAACCCATCGCGATCCTCATATACTTCGTTTCGCCGAGCTCTGTTCGCGAAGTCCCTACGAACATTGCGAGAACACAATCGCGGAGTTGTTTCTCGTCCGTACTCGTCTCCACCATGATTGTAATTCACCTCATCTATTTCCATGCTTTCCTCCTGGCGATCTGCTTGCTGTGGTCTTTTTACTGCTCTGCGTTGTGGCATCGGCGCAGACATCGGGCAGTTGGCCTGGTAATGGCCCTCCTGGTCACATCGAAAACACTTTGCTACTGGTCTGCTGTCCCGATTTGCGAAGCAATCCCATGCGAGGTGTCCCTCCCATCCGCATGTGTATCAAACTGTTGGGGGCCGCTGCGGTCGTGGTCATGGTTTTGCGGCAGCTGCCTGCTGTTGTGGTGGTTGCGCTGCTTGCCGGCACTCGCTTTTGTAGTGCCCGGTGCGCCCACAATTGAAGCAGGTAATTGTCTTCTTCGGGGCTGCCTTTGGTGCTGCAGCGGTTTTATTCGGCGGCTGTTGCGCCTTCCATGGCTGCGTAGTGCGTTGCTTCTGGATCGGAGCTGCAGCAGTGCTTTGTAGACCTTCAATTACATTGCAGAGGCGTTCAATTAATTTGGTCTGTTGGGCGATTTGTCGCTTCATGGAACCAATTACCGCCCATACTCTGCGCGATTCGTCCAGGAACTGTCGCACCTCTTCTGGGATCAGCCCGTCACAAGGTTTAATTCGCTGGGTGAGCTCACGTACCTCTTTACGGAATACCCGATTTCTCTCCAATCTGTCACTCTCCATAACTATCGCACCAGCCATTGCAGTTCCCATAGTCTGCATCGCCGCTACCGTTACTGGTCGTAGCTCCATTCCGGGTCTGGGGAGATCTACGGGCGGTAGCGTCGGGTCCATTCTACGAGCCGCTACCATAATAATTACAGTTATTATATGGTTCTAAGCTATTCACTGGTAGTATAGTATAATTATGGCGCGTTTCAGGCACGGCTGTTCTTCACAGGTTATATCGGTTGTGATCTTTACAATCGTATTTTCTCTATACTCCCTATGTTGGGTTACTCTAGTATTGTCAGATGATTTTGCTAGTTCTATGAACACTTTTACACGGTCTGTCACATCTGTTAATACCGTGTTCACTGGTCTATCGGAAGACACTTTAGGTTTAGCATGTTCTTAATTTACTCACGATTTTCCTGTGACGTTATGGGTTGTCTCGAACTCCAGATCCTGGCAGACGAAGCCAATGAAGATTTTGGGACTCCGGGTGGTCGCTACTCGAC
This sequence comes from Chaetoderma sp. LZ-2023a, assembly GCA_034401795.1. Lineage (NCBI taxonomy): Eukaryota > Metazoa > Mollusca > Caudofoveata > Chaetodermatida > Chaetodermatidae > Chaetoderma > Chaetoderma sp. LZ-2023a. The sequence goes on from CM067369.1 coordinate 113,901,243, forward strand.
GTGGTTTCCTACTACCTCAATGGCAAGATTATGATGATATAGGTTGCTGCGACAACCTCTTACCAATGAAACAGTAGAAGACGATTGCCGGCTCGCCTCGCTACTAGATGAACGTAACGATATTTGTTGATGACAATCGGGCCTATCTGACTGATGGAAGATTCCCGGCTTCGGTGCAGTGTTGCTCTGCACTCTGGAGTTCACTTCTAAACACAACCCAAACTAGTGTCTTGCAAAGCAAGAGGATGCTTTTATTGATATCTATACTAACTGTACATATAACTGATGAAAAGACTTTAATGATAATACTTTGACAATTTACTACCAGATAATACTCTGATATAATTTCGTAAAAAAGAACTCTGTTATTCTAACAGATACTAATTTATATTTCAGCGTTTCAACTATCGTAGCATCAAGATGCCTACGGAACCCTGATGTTGGATTGATTGATTTAATAAGTGGCAAAGTGCCTTACTTATACTTTTCGGCAACTCCGAAGTTCTATATATATTACGATATATAGTTATATACATATCGTAATATATATTATTTGTTCTCATGATTCTTCTAGGTAGTCACAGTTCGACTGGTCTGGGTAATCAGTCCGCCAGTCAACGTCTGCTTATTCCCTCCTAGAAGTTTCTACCTATTACTGTTGGTCGTCCTGACCAATCCATGATCATCTATATCTCGATCCATTCTCTGAAACGTGTTCTTCCTAATTCTTTGCCACAGAGTTTGATCGACGCTCATTGATCATGACGTCATTCTTACCAATCAAACTCTGGGCTTCTCTTCTATGGAGCTACTGCTACACATAGGCAAAGCGGTGTTGGCTGGTTCTGATTTGATGTGATCTGTCAGCTAACTAACAACATTATGGAATGTGTTGTTGTAGCATGCCTTGCTCTGATTGACATATAGTTGATATACAAATTTCGATTGTGTTATTAATTCCTACAGGACGCTACAATGTCTCTGTCCTTTCCATTTCCTATCGTGAATAAGCCTGTAGGATACGATCGTTAATAGGCACATAAGCTGTATGATCTCATTGCCAGCTGGTGTTGTTCTATTCTCGTATGAGATCCGAATGCCTATCGTCATCAACTATAGTCAGTTTGTCACATACGATTCCATCGATTCTTATCCCTTGATTATTTCCTAAACTACTGATCCGAATGACTGCTGAATAATATAAAAGGGAGTGCTGATTCCGCAGCAACAACTTTTATCTCAACTATTGCCAGATACATCAACTCAGAACCGAAGGTCCTATTCTATTTAATTCTATTATTGAAACTTGGATGCTAACTATCATCCATCAATCCTTGTCAGTTTCGGTTCAGTTTCGCCGAAACTGTAAATGCGCATCATCGGCTGATGTCAACCGGTACTGGTCATCCAGTGCTGATGATATATAACTAACTAATAATATACATAGTGACTCGGTCTATTAGCTCACCTGGTATTTTCAAATATGAATTTCATTTAGGACTTACTCGTAAATATAAGATATCCAGTGGGGTCATGATTTCCCACAAGACAATCCCATATCTACAACGTATTGCCAGGGAAACTCTGATGCATGTGCATGTGCGCTACGTGTTCTTACGGACGTAGCCATTTTAACGAAAACCTCTCTCATAGGGCTTATATACGCGTACTATCCTACTCAGGGGGTGGGGTGGGTGTGTGTGTGCTTGGAGCGAATTCGGAAGGGTCATCCCACCCCAGCTTAGCTGGGATGGTTCGTACCCATCCGGTTGATCCATGCTACACCACCACCTCCTAGTTTGACACCTATGACAAACGATCAACGCATTGCGGATTGAAGGCATGGGAGCACGCTAGGCGGGAATTAGAGACTTCCCGAGTAGGCATGTAGCTGAGAGGAGAGTGACGCGAGAGACGTGTGGTTATCAGAGAAGAGCACATAGAGGTGCGAAAGAGTTTGGGAGGGAGGCAAACTTTTAGTTTTCAGTTTTGATGGGGAATTATTTTTCCAGGCCTTTTTGTTTTTTTGTTTGTTTTATTTCATGGTGCGTGCTGTTTCTTTATTTTAATACCTGATTCGGCTAAAACAATAGCTCACATGGGTTTTCTTGGGTGCGGATGATTATTTTTCCGCAGGGAATGCCCAAGCTCCAACATACCTTAATCATTTATAATATAATATATAATATAAGAAAATACATAATGTTAAAATGTACAGTAATATCACAGTTAAAACGTAAACTACGTATGCATCACGGGTATATTAAGGTTGCATACAGTGCAGCCTGTTTTGGCGGGTTCGCACGGATAGCTCTCGCTATCCAAAATCCATCCTAATGTACTGACGTGGGAAGAAAAATAATAAGAAAAATAATATTTTAATAAAGTAAAAAGACTAGTTCATCAAGCAGCCCTAGCATAGCTGGGATGGCATGACGGGAGTAATGACATATTCGCTACGGTGTGTGTACTTACGTCGCACACGACGTGTTTACAACACAGGTATCTGCAGCGATTATTTCTGTGAGACACAGCTATGCAAGAATATTGCGCAGCTGTGTAGGATGACTGTGGTCAGCCTAGGGACTGGGTGACAAATTTTTCTGCTGCAACCTCGACAATAGTGTCCACAAATATGCGTGTAGAAATTTCCCCAGCGAGTCTGGGTACCACGACTCATTCAGGATAGACGTGGCGGATGGTCCTCCGATGCCGAAATATTACTATCTATGTTGACCAGGTCGATAGTGCTGATGCTGGATGAGGCTGCTGATGTATCCATAGATGTGCTAGTGGTGGTGGTGATGATGACGGGTGTTGTACTGACTGGTGGCGGTGCTGATAGTGCTGACATTACTGTTGTCGTGGAGGTGGTGGTTGTGGTGCGGGATGCAGATTGGCTGAATGCAGTTTGGTGATGATCCTGCTGCAGTGATTGCGGATAATTTTCTTATTTTCACAGCCTTAAGTAACTTGCTAGTGGTCGTCCTGGGAATTGCACGGATCTCTGGTTGGTACGTGATTCTACATTTACCCGAATATGGACGATCTGGCGTAGTTATCTTTCATACGGCAGGATCTACTAGCATGCTGGTGGTGTGCATGGGTGTCGATGTGCTGGTCTGCGGTGCGGTGGTGATGATGACTGCTTCTGTAAGGCTGAGTATAGTATTGCGCCACTGTACGGCTGCATAAATTTTCGCTCTGTGTTTATACTGAATTTTCTGTTAAATTACAAAGTGTCGTTATTTAATTTCGCGAACATAATGTGTTTAAGTTACTCAAGTTTCAGATCATCGTATTTCTTGTTACTTATTGCCATTGGATTATTCATAATCTGTGTGCGAAATTTTGGATCTAATATATTGGATTGTAGTAGCAGGCCGCCATTAGTGAAAATTTGGTTGCATGAAAACAACTCACTCTATTGTTATTCCTTAAGCACTTGTGTGTGCCTTTCACCAGCTATGATTAGCTACACAGTGAATGAACTGAACTCTATTCGCCGTTCAGTCGTGAGTAACAGCTCATTAAAACGGATTAACAGTGACACTTACCGTGTACTTCGTAATTATGGAATAAACGCCGTTCCTGCTATGACTCGTGGCCGTAGAGCAGGCTGTTCCAAGAGGAAGAGAGTAACTACGCATGTTAGTGATGTTACAACACATCACAAGAACTTGATACATGTTCACCCACGACCGTTTTCAACAAATCTGAAAGTTTGTCTTTGGAACTCTCAGTCATGTCGAAACAAATGTACTGAAATTGCGGAATTGATAGTTGATGAGAATGTGGACATTCTGATATTAACTGAATCATGGCTACAACAAAACGGTGATGAGTTTAAAATCGCTGCCATAACTCCAGATGGATATGAACTTAAAAATCACCCCAGACCATCTCGTGGTGGTGGCATTGCCATTATTTATCGGAACCATCTACATATTAAAGTATGTATAGGTACATTCCCGCAATATCAGGCAGTTGAAATCCTGGAATATGTGCTAACACATGGACACATATCTATCGGTTTTCTATGCCTATATCGTCCACCACCATCTAAGCGTAATAAATTAACCAACACACTTTTCCATAGTGAAATGTCGAGTATCATGGACCTCGTCTGCGTTAAAAACTGCAATCTCATTCTTCTTGGCGATATTAATGTTCATTTTGACAGACGGGAAAACTGCGACACCAAGAAGAGGCTAAATCTATTGTCTTCTCATAATTGTCACCAACACGTTAATATGCCCACTCATAAAAACGGACATATCATCGACTGGGTTGTAACACATGAATCAGAGAAATGTGTTCGTGACGTGCTAGTTAAAGATCTTCAAATGTCCGACCATTATTTACTAACTGTGTTCGTAAATGCAACGAAATCATCCACACCCGCTAAGTCTGTGCTTTGCAGAAACATTAAGAAAATAGACAAATCTGCCTTCCGTCATGACCTTGAACAATCCAGTCTTATTCTCTCTCCGCCATCGACCTGTGAAGATCTAGTCGATCTTTACAACACAGAACTCTCTAATCTATTAAATAAGCATGCGCCAGAGAAATTAAAGATGGTTCCCCAGAGACCACGATCGGTATGGCTTTTCACACCAGAGGTCGGCATCGCAAAAGCAGATAGGCGGAAAGCTGAAAGGCGATGGAGAAAATCTCGCCTAGAGATCCATCGCCAGATCTACGTTGATGCACGGAACACCGTTACAAAGATAATTACTAGAGCAAAGCAAGAGTATTTCACAAATAAAATACTTGGGAGTAGTGCGGACTCAAAATCCCTATATAATACCATGTTTATGCTCATGGGTAAACAAAAGGACTGCTCACTTCCCAGTACAGGCGAGCCTATGCAGATTGCTCAGTCTTTCTCGGACTTTTTTCAAAATAAGATCGAGGTTATCCGCGCCCAGTTGCTTCAGTCGGCAGATCTAAATACTCAATTTCCTACCGATTCGGCCTTATTCACCGGTGATAACTTTGAGATCTTTCAGCCATTCTCAGAAGATGATGTACTCGTGCTTCTGAAAGAATCCAAACCCACTTCCTGTGAGCTCGACCCTGTTCCTACTAAAATGATCTTTGAACAAATTGACACTTTACTTCCAATAATTACTCAAATCGTTAACTCTAGCATACAGTCCGGTATTATGCCACCGCCTTTCAAGCGAGCTGTGATCAAACCACTACTTAAAAAGCCAGGACTAGACCAGGATACATTAAATAACTATAGACCCGTTTCTAATCTGCCATTTATGTCCAAACTTGTTGAAAGGGCAGTATGTAAACGCCTATCTGTACATTTAACAACACACAAGATCTATGAACCATTTCAATCCGCGTATAGACAATGTCATAGTACAGAGACAGCATTACTAAGAGTTTTAAATGACATTCGCTCTGCTGTCGATAAAGGCAATGTGTCTCTCCTGCTTTTACTCGACCTAAGTGCCGCTTTTGACACAATTGATCATCAAAAGCTTTTGTCTCAATTGAATCGCGTGTTTGGTGTATCAGGCTTTGCCTTGAATTGGTTTCATTCGTACTTGACAGACAGATACCAATCAGTCTATATAAACGGTACTCTTTCAGAGTCAGTCAAGCTTACATGTGGCGTACTGCAAGGGTCTATATTAGGGCCTGTGCTATTTACGTTGTATACTCATCAACTAGGATCCGTCATCCAGATGCATAATCTTCAGCGTCATCTCTATGCTGACGACACCCAGTTTATCAATAGTTTCCTGCCATCCGTTTCCGCCGGCCATACAGCTAGCAGAGAAATAACTGATTGCTGTGATAACATCAAATTGTGGATGACTTCAAACATGTTGATGTTAAATGATGACAAAACTGAAGCTATACTTGTTGGACCTAAAATTAGACGGGCTAAGACAGAGTTAAATACCATCACAGTTGGTTCAAGTCAGATTCAGCTATCTAATTATGTAAAGGATCTCGGCGTTATGCTGCACAGTGAATTGAGTATGGAACAACATGTTAATTATCTCTGTAAGATCTGTTTTATGCAGCTGTGCAATATCGGGAACAGTAGAAAGTACATTACACGAGAAGCGGCCATCATGCTTGTGTTAGCCCTAGTGATATCAAGACTGGACTATTGCAATAGCCTTCTTATCGGTGCCCCTAAGGAACTAATCTCTAGGCTCCAAAAAATTCAGAACACGGCTGCACGAATTGTTTCCTTAAGCAACAAGCATGCACACATTAGTCCAGTCATGCAAGATCTGCATTGGCTTCCGATTGAACAAAGAATACTGTTCAAAATTCTAAGTCTAACATATCGGTGTGTTTACGGCTCTGCGCCAGATTATCTGTCTGAGCTTGTACAGATATACAATCCTCCTCGGCAACTCAGATCTGCAGATCAAATGTTATTAGAAATTCCAAACGTTTGCACAAAAACATATGGCCACAAAACTTTCTCTTTTGCTGCTTCGTCTAACTGGAATAATTTACCATTTGATATCAAAATCTCTCCCACTCTATCCAGTTTCAAATCAAATCTCAAGACATATCTTTTTAAACAGGATTATACATAAATATCAATTGTAAGCGCTTAGAGCATGCATTACATGCATGGATTTCAGCGCATTATAAATGTACTATTATTATTATTATCTCCTCATCTATAATTAAACTGCATGGAGATACTGATCGATCGGAAATGTCCTGTAAACTGGGTTCGGATACTTTCACCGGTGTTAAAATTACCACTGATATGGGCTGGCCGATCACGGATGCGGATGCAGTGATGATGCTGCGTGTTGTCGGTGGTGTCATTGCGGGTGCTGCCGGTGCGGAAACGACAGTTGGTGTAAATACCGATGCTGCAGGTGCTGCCGGTGCGGTTCTTGTGGGTGATGCCGATGTGGTGGTGATGGATGGTGGAATGTTGATGCTAGCTGGCTGTTTTGCGGATGCTGTTGGTCTAGCTAAATGCAGAAATTTAAATTAAATTCGTCGTTTGGTACATTTCGTCTTTGCCATCTTTCCCGTTGGAAGCATGGTAACTGGAAGTCTACTTCTGAAACGTGTAGCGAGGATATCTAGGTCCTCATTCTGTTCACCAGGTTTTAATGTCACAACTAACACACGATGTTTGAAATTTAACGTGTGTGTTACACCGTACCCCATAGCTGAACACAGATACTTGCAGTCCGCACAGAATGCACATTGTAATAAATGGTCGCGATTGACATGAAGCGTCAAGTCCGAGTTTCTGGAGAACGCATGCATACAAGGCTGTTCATTAGGCTGAACCGCTGTACACGGATACTTCTTCCCGAGATGAGCAGGTGCTGACTCCTCTGAGCTGTCGGATAAGGTGAGATCTTCTGCAAACGACATCTCATTCCCGCATGATGGTAACTGCCTAACCTAATTTAAATTTCCTACCTCTTCATACTTTCCTGACCAAATATAACATAGATAATAATAAAGTAATAAGTAAACAGCAGAATTTGGTTTGCGACACGAAAGTAGCCTACTCCTCGATCTTCCCTAGTGTCGAGTTTGATGGCAAGATGAAATTTCAGTGCACGCTTTCCTCCTTTCATACTTTTTGGTGACGTCACAGGAGGGCGGATGACCACACCCGAATGTTTTAGGGTGAGTCGGTCATGCCTAATATGGAAAGTTTTAATTTTAATACTCCTGGAGTCTTATCATATATTCCCTCCGTAGAAAGGAGGTAAATATAAATATAAGGAGGAAGGATAGTCACTTTCATCCCCACTCGGCGAAAAATCGAGTCTCCGATCAACGTTAAAATCCAGAACTACTTATTCCCATGGAAGCTCACCTTTTAATTGGTGTGAAGTGGTTTTTCAGATTGGATGCTTATAAACTCGCCTGTTTAAATTTCAGGCTGGAACGGCCGATGGGGTGAGGGATAGCGTGATGACGTCAGCGGCCGTGGCCCCGACCCACCACCTCTCGCCTCCTCCATCATTCTGTGTTAGATACGCGTTGGGCGGTTCTTTTGTTTATAGCCTTTGATCCAATTTGCTGGAAATTAGAACTGATGACCACGTAGTTCTTGTTTTGAAAGCACGTGGTTGATCGGAAAATTAGGCAATCTGTATGTAATGGTTAAGTGCTGATGCTGCTGATTTTTTGTAGTTGATGTGAAAAATGGAAATATATTTTTTCAAAATTCTGTTCCTGAGAACAGCATCACTGTATATGCGCACGATCTTATACATGCGCCGCCTCTTGTCTGTAGTAGGATTATTCCAGCCCATGTTGATTAGTGACTGGAATATGTAGCTAAGAGAATATTTGAAATTCTCCGTAATGTTATACTGTCGAAGTTTTCATGTTGCTTCACCAGCCCGCATGCTAATGATTTGTATATGTGGTAGAACAGCCGTGTTCTTAATCAAAATTAGGACAGTATAGTTAACTGTAATTTATTGTTTGGTTTAAACAGCTCTATGTCTTACGGAAACCAAGTATACTGATCCCGCGAATCTGGACTGTTTTCCATGTGGGTGAACTGCCAAGCATTCTCCTCTGTGGGTAGGACTAGTCCCATCCATACCTAGACCAAACTTAATTATCACAATACATCTCGGAAAATACGTGCCTCTGTTTTACAATTACAAAACCGTTGTATGGAGATTGTGAATACAGTCATCCTGCGTGTCTGTGTCTCTGTCATGTTGGTGAATTAAATTGATACACATGGCTGTTTATCTGCGGATGACTCTTGTGCTGTTGTGAAGTGTGACGTTTTTATGGCAGTGGGGTGCGGCAGCTGCATGTGGGTGGTGTCAACTTTATCGGACATCATGTATTTCGCTCTGTAATGGCCGAGTCCAAAGACGGGACAGAGTTACTTTAGAGCATGGATGACCAAGAAGGGTGCTGTCACAACTTGAATCAATCCATTATCGAATTTCCTTTCGGTAGCAAAATCCTACTTGATATGGACGACAGACTGCGGGAATCTTGCTCTCTTAATAATATTGACTGTTATTACGTGTGATTGAAGTGTGAAAGTTTAGCTATTTTATGTACAACGTTTCTGGGGGGGGGGGGGGGGGCGGGGTGGGGGGAGGGGAAATCCCCATAGCACATACTGTAGATGGCTGCGGGGTTGTCCCTCCTTTCCGTTTGATCAGTTTTCCGCAAACCGGATAAGGTGTTTGCGGAAAATGTTGACTTGTGTTTATGATGGTGGCGATCTGTTGTAGGGAAGTTTGGGTTGCTGTGTGATGCTGGTATAATGCGAATTGAACATATCCAGGTTTCCAAGCTGAGGAATGCCGAGTCTGTTGCTATTGTGGAAAAGTCAAGTTGCAGAAAGTGATGAGCTCCCCGCATTTGTACGGGAGGGAATGTTGTGGAAAAAGGTGTCTCTAACTTTTTCGATTATAAAAGCTAGGTGAATGCTAACGATGTTGTTGATGATGTTGAATGTCGTTGGTATCATTTAAATAACCGGGTATGTATGTGGCGTTCGAGCAAGGGTGAATTGACATATCCAGCCTTGCGGGCAAGTGTGTTCTGTATGCTCTGGCTTCCTGTCTTGGTGTGATGTTCTGACTGTGCATGGGGGGGGGGTGGGTGGCTTGGTAAGGCGGTTGTGGTCAGGGATGCCCTTTGGATGTAGAGGGTCATCTCACGACACGACGGTTGGTACTTTGTCATAATTTTTAAGTACTGGGAAAATTCGAGCCGAAAGTCTGCTGAACAGGCTACTTCCCTGCCCACCAATAGCGTGGGGGGGGGGGGGGTGATTGTGGTGCGGGATGCCAGCTCCTCTGTGACAGCAGACTCTCTCATATCTGAAGAGAGACAGTCAATGGTCAACGAGTGGAGTGTGAAATGGACAGGGCCGATGATGCCCGAACTTGGTGCATAGACGAGAGATGCGAGTTGGAGTGGGGGGGGGGGGGGTGGTGGTGCTACTGGAGGGGATGCACCTTGGAGTTTGGGTGGCCTTGCAATTTGATGACTTGGAGGGGTACACTGAGTTGTGCAGTTCTTCAAAACATGCCAAGGCCTCATTCGGCCTCTTCACTTCCATGCTATTTATTACATGTTCCACCCACAAGAAGAATGGCCTGGGGCAGCCTCAGCTTCCACTTGTGGCAACTCTATAATGGGGGTAATAGCATGAAGAGGGTGGGAATGGGAAGAGGTCAGCGGAACAACTTTTCCATCCTTCCCCTTAGACAGCACAAATGAGTCTTCAGATACGACTTTGCAGATCTTGTAGACCCACACTGAGAAGGGAGAGGGCGAGTCCGTATCTCGTCATCCTCCTCAGCATTAGGCATTCGTTCACGGGACTCCTGGCTTGGTAGGAGAGCGGTCGAACTGGCACTGCGGTGCTTGGGACTAACGTCGGGAATACCTGTTTCCGTAGAGACATCTGTCTGGGTACTGGTGTCACGTGGAATGCCCAGTCCCAGCTCTAGCACTGGGTCGACACTGACACAAGGTTTAAGTCGATCGAAGTGGATGACTGAGGTCAGGCCATCCGAGACGCAGATACGGTAGGTCACGTCCGACTTCTTACCTACTACCACATAGGGGCCTTTCCACTTGTAACTCAGTTTACTCTGCACGTTTGCAGAACGTCGCTAATCGTGAACCCAAACCATTTTTCCCACCTCATACGGGTCTCCATGCACTCGCCAGTCATACCACGTTTTCTGACGCCGGTGTGCAGTGGATAATGTTTCACTCACTAGCTCATGGGTCTGTTCTATCCACTGCCGCATGAGCTCTACGTAGAGATGGCGAATTTTCCTCTCCTGGAATCCTGTGCATGGCCACATGCCCTCGCCAGTCATACCACGTTTTCTGACGCCGGTGTGCAGTGGATAATGTTGCTCTCACTAGCTCATTGGTCTGTTCTATCCACTGCTGCATGAGCTCTACATAGATGGTGAATTTTTCTCTCCTGGAATCCTGGGCATGGCCAGATCCAGGGGTAAGGCTAATTCACGGCCTAACATTAACCGAGAAGGGGTATAACCTATGTTGGAATGTATCGAAGTGCGGTATGCCATGAGCACATATGGGAGTTGTAGAATCCAATCTCGATAATCAAGGCATGTTTCTTTAGTAAGCATCTCCATGAGAGTTTGTTTGAACCTCTCCACCATTCCGTCGCTGCGGGGGTGATACAGAGTCATCCTTGATTTGACGATATGAAACAATTTGCAGAGCTCGGAGATCAGCCGGCTCTCAAAATTGCTTCCTTGGTTGGAGTTCAATTCATATGGCATACCAAATCGGCAGAACACATTGCTTGTCAGAGCTTCCACTACTGTGGATGCCTCATGGTCTGGCAAAGCAAATGCTTCTACCCACTTCGTAAAATAATCTTGCAATACGAGGATGTATTCGCTCCTACGGTGCACCAACAATTTTAAATTGTAGATGTGCGGAATGGTGCTGGCCAACAGCACGTTTTTGACATGGGACACATTTGGCAACTCATGCCATCACATGATCGCGTATCCCGATCCAGTGGAATCTCTGGTTTATCCGTGTGGTGGTTCGCTCGACGGCTAAGTGTCCAGCGCTATCGTGTAATTGTTCTAATATGGTTTTAGGATAATGCTCCGGGATCACTCTCCGGTTATTAATGTAGAGAATGTCGTTCTGTATATGACACTCTTCAAACCGCTGATAGTAGTATTTTGCCATTGCGGAAAGTGGTGTAACAGATTCCCTAGGAGGACACACGCCCTCCTGGATCCATGCATATATATTCCGTGTTTGCGCATCTGTTGCTTGTTCGTTAGTGGCTGTCTGTGTTCCACTCTGCGCACTGCAATTCGGGGAACACTGGAGATGGCTGTGTAGTATGTGTCATGGTGGTGGCCACATCTTGTTCATCCTCAAGCCCGATTCTGCTCAAGGCATCGACATTTCCATGCAGTTTGGCGGGTCCATGAACAACATTGAAGTTGAAAGCCTGCAGGGATTCCTGCCACCTTGCTACCTGGCCCTCCGAATTTTTTAGGTTTCTGAGCCACTATAGTGAGGCATGATCTGTACACAGGGTAAATCGGCGACCATACAGAACGTGTTTATACTACTTGGCAAAATGAATCGCAGCTAACAATTCTCCTTTTGTGGTCGCATAACGTTTCTCCATTTTGTTCAGAGTACGCGAACCATAATCCAGTACCTGCTCTGTTCCATCTTCTGTGACCTGAAATAGAACTGCACCAATAGCATAGGCCAATGCATCAGTGTCTAAGATGAAATCGAGGTTAGGGTTAGGATGAGCAAGAATTGGGGCGGTCATCAAGAGTTCCTTCAGCGACCTGAACATTCACACTCACTCATCCACTTGAATGGTTGATCTTTTTCGGTGATCCTGAATAAGGGTGATGCAATCTCACTAAGTGATGGATGTATCGATGATAGTACTGGCAAAGACCAAGGAAACTCCGGGTGTCCATGACTGAAGTATGGGGGGGGGGGGTCTGCCACTCTGCTACTGCTTTTGTTTCTGAAAGCTGAGTAGCCACTCCGTCGCCGGATATGACATGTCCCAGGAACTTGATGCTCTGTCTAAAAAGATAACACTTTCGGTTTGAGCTTTAGATTTGCTATTTGAAAATGCATTAGAAATTTGTCCAGGTTGGACAAAGTCTGCTCAAACGAGAAGACAAAGACGATTCCGTCGTCGATGTAACAGAGACAGATCTCCCATTGCAGGGTAGTTAATACCTGCTCAATGAGACGCTCGAACGTTCCAGGAGCGTTGCACAATCCATAGGGCATCTTGCAGAACTGAAAAAGACCATCTCTACACACAAACGAGATCTTCTCCATTTCAGCCTCATCCATGGCTACCTGCCAGTACACACAACCAAATCAAGGGTACAAAACCACTTGGCTCCGGACAAGGAATCTAAGGCCTGATCTATCCGGGGTAATGGATCACCGTCATTGACGCTAAGATCATTAAGGCGGTGGTAGTCTATACAAAACCACAAAGATTCATCTTTTTTGCCTGCTAGTACTATGGGACTGGCCCAGGGGGATGCTGATGGCTCTATTATGCCTTTCCGCAACATGTTGTTCACTTGTTGGTGTGCCTCTGCTTCCTTGTGAATGGGAAGACATCAAACGGGTTGTCGAATGAGTCAGTTGTTTCCAGTGTCGATGGAGTGTCCCATGAGATGAATTTCTCCAAGATCCATGTCTCTGATTTTCCGTACATCTTGTTTGTGGGATTGCATCAAACCAACTGTGGCATGCAGATATATGCCATGTAAATGTTCCGGCAAATCACCAGAAATTGTTGCTGGTGTAGGTGGAGTAGAGGGTGTCTCCAGTGATATCACATCAACCAAATGGCCACAACGAACTCCCGATTCAAGAGTTATTGGGTCTGTTGTGCCATTGAATACCCTAAATGGTATGTGATCCTTATTGGTGGTTCCAGCATGCTATGTGTATGTTGTTTCCTAACTGTGGTGCGGTGGCACATAATATTTTCTCCTGTCGCAGCTCAATTGTGGCTGTATATGCGAAAATCACTGCACAAGTGTCGGACAGTGATGATCCCAGTCCAAGGGGTATATGTCGGCCGTGTATGTCTAGTTCCTGTTGTCTGCAATGTATGATGGCTTCGCTGGCACTGAGGAAATCAGAACCAAGCAGGGCATCGTTTTGGATAGAGGCAATGACAACTCGCTGGATGAATTGCATGTCCTCTGTCTGTATTACGAGGTTTACTGTACCAGCCACGGGAACATCGGCTCCTGTAGCTGTTTGCAAAAATATATTCGTCGGTTTAAGGGGTGACTTTTTATGAGGTGGGATGCTCTCATATAAGCGCCTGTTAAAACGGTGATGGAAGCACCAGTGTCAACAGTGGCACTGATGGAAACACCGCTAAACAGACAAGCACACATATATTACTTTACAGTGTGCCTGCAGAAGAGTTTCCAATGATACTGTCTGCGGGAGTGTTTTTGGTGCAGTATCATCCTGTATATAGTCGACTTGTTTCCTGATAGCTTCCATGAGTGCAGTTGGTGGCTGAGTGAGGAAAGGACCAATCCATCATCACTGCTGCTGCGATTGCTTAGGCGATGATGGAGCTGGGGGTAGCAATGGTGGTGGTGTTGATGCTATTTCTGTGTATTGGGAGTTGGTGTATACAGCAGTGTGAATAGGATTGTCACGATCACGGTTGAGGGTTACCTGTGTGAGCCACTTTTGACAATGCACCATGGGATGTTTAGTGGATGTGCAGAAGAAGCAATAAAGGCGTGGAATTTTTCTTTTCTTTGTGCGACGCTCCTTCTTGCGAGTCCATGATGCCGAATTTTGACTTCCATCCGTATCACTGCTGCTGTTGCTGGATGTAGTAGGTGATGCTGTATTGACTTGTGAATTGCAAATCACCAAGGGACACCGGCTGTTAAGTGCCTTGGCGGTGCTTGTATAAACGTTGTTTCAATCTACAATCTACCACTGTCATTTTACATACAAAAGAAGGTTTGTTAGATGTGGAAATTGCGGGGTCACAATTTCCAGCAGGGGGAGATGTCAGTGCTGCGGATGCGGTATGCAGCATTGGTACCGACATATAGGAAGCTGGGTGCGTGTGTATGCATGCCGTCGTAGGAGAATGAGTGGTTGTGTTGGCCACCTGATGTTGTCGTTCAGAGGCCGCAGTTGAGCCGGGTTGTGAGAATGGGCACCGAAGTGACTCTGTAATCGGTGCGTTTGTTAGTTTGACAGGGTCTCAGGCTGCAGGGTGTCAGTCAGCAGTTGGAGTTGTTGACGGAGGGCGATTAGGACATCGCCCCTTCCAGTGGCCCGGCTGACCACATCCAAAACATGTGTTCGGTGGCGGTGCAGAAATCAGATTGGTTGCTGGACGGGTTGTTGACTGTGTTGCTACGGTGGTGCTGAGGGTGGTGACTAAGTTAGTGAGTGCTGAGATTTGCTTGGTGATCGCTTTTAACCTATCATGCATGTTTTGCCTATTGTTATTGTTGTGCTGGTTCCCGCATCCTGGGGCATTGTTGTGGCCCCCGCAATGGGATTGGCCATGCCCCCTTCCTCTAGAGGCGTAATTCTGACCGGTGGGCTGGACGGTTTGTGTTTGCGGGTCTGATGTCTGTGTTGGTGCGGATGCAGTTCTGTTGTTGGTAGTGGTGGCGAGATTCACATCATTTACTTCGTTGATAGGGTGCAGTTGTCGCCAATTATTATTTTCCCGTTCTAAAATGTTCTTAAGGTGAACCACGGTTGCTGTCAGTTGTTGCAGACTACCATTCTCCGTAAGGAATAGTTTTTCTTTTAGGGTGGGTTCACTGCTCAACGCGTCGATGAAGGTGTCTAGATGTAAGTGTGTGATGCCCTTGTGATTTGTACTGGGGTAAGCTCGGGTAACTAGTCCCCGAATACGATTAGCCAACTCCGGAAGTGTTTCTCCCGAACGTCGACGCAAGTTCTTCAGTTGCAACCAACTTGTTTCCCCGAGGGCTGTGTAGCCGAATCTTTCCGACAACGCGCTCTCCAGCTCGTGTGTTGGTGTGTAGACTGTACCCAAATCTGCCAGGACTTGTAATGCTTTCCCGGACAGTCTACCACGCGATCTATATTTTTGCTGTGGCGGTGTGGGAGGGTGCTAATGCGTATCATTCATGTTATGTAATGCATTTAGATGAATGATAATATTTTCAGTGTATTTTCTGAGCTTGAATCTGAATGGTATCTGAGATTTCTACCATGTTCGCATACTGAAATAGAGGTACAGAAAAATTCAAATTTCCAGATAATGGCAGAAGCTAATTAGCATAACCATGCAAATTTTACCTCTTTCACCTAATAAGATTTTGGCGGGCTTTGGATATGTTATACTTAGGGCGTTCTGAACATGAAATGTGTGTAAAACATTTACAAGTGCAAATCTAGATTTGTATCAATATCACAATGACATTCACCTCAGAGGTCTGAATTTCCGGTAAATTTTGCATAAAATCTTAAGATTTTCACCCAAAAAATCGAACAATTAAAATACTGAATAGTAGTTCTGGAGCTAACACTGTTAAGATACTTCCAGTCAAATTTCGCTGAAATCGGTCAAAGTGTGAAGGAGGAGATGCGATTTGATGGATGGACGGCCGCCATGGCATAGCTCACTTGGGTCTTCAACACATGTGTCCAAGCCTAGTCCCAATAGGGTGAAGTCATGCCGCGATATAAGGATATGTTGAGCAAAGCAAAAACTTGAGCCTAAAAGAATTTTATCCCCTTGATATAAGGAAGCATGTGTCCAAAGTGAGTCACAATAGGGTGAAGACATGCCGAGATATAAGATGATATTTTGATCTAAACCAAAAAGTTAACCGTAAAAAATAGTTTTATACCAAGGTCACAGTAGCCTTGAATGTTGACCTCAATATCATTTATGCTCAATCATCGTGATATTAAAGGAACCATGTGCCCAAGTTTAGTCCCAATAGGGTGAAACTGCTGTGATACAAGACGATATGTTGAGTTAAACCAAAAACTTAGCCGAGATTGTGCGCCGACAGAGAGAGACACACGGAGTAACCGAACTTAGAGATATATTGGTGAAAATTGTAATTTTCAACAATAATAACAAAGTCCTGGAGATGAAAATATAGGGACGAATGGGATAAATGCATTGCATTATTGATAGAAATGCAGTAATAAAGCTACAGATGAAGTTTGATTACTATAATTATGATAGTTTAGCTGTAGCTGAGCTATACAGACAAGTTAACAAACGCTTCCAATGGCGCTGTGGTGATGACATAAACTGTTCTGTTCTTCGAACAGGTGAGCTAAAAATGAAACAAACACAAACGTGACAAAATCAAAACAAAAATGCTCCATTTCTTTTGGCCTTTGTCTCTTAGTTTGTTCCATTTTTAATTTGTTTGTGTTGCATTTTTTTCTATTTTAGTTCCAGGGCATTCTAAATTTGTTTTGAGTTGTACTGTAGGTCTGTCAACACTGAAGATCAGATATATAGCACATTGTTAACACAATCAAATATACTCTCTGTTGAATGTTTTGAAAGTTGCTGGAAATTGCCCAGACAGACATGTCAATTGATAAATCTGAGACCTGTTAGTTAAGTATATGACATCATAATTATGTCACATGTAGGCTGATGTCACAATTAAAATGTGCAATGAATGACACAACCAAGCCCTGTTATGAACTTTTAAAAGCATCTCAGATGTATGAATTGTATGTTTTTACTAATTTATAAACATCCTGCTTAATATTTTGAAACCAATTTGACTGGGCACTGTTTCTGCCATAGGCAGCATCAGCACCAAGTCAAATTTATTTCAAAATATACAACAACTTACTTGTACAGTTACATAAAAAGTAGAACTCCTGGAATTCAGGGCTCAAAGGATACAAATCGATCACAGCACGCGCAAAGCATGGGTAAACCGTAGCTAGAGAGACAAAGCATGGGTAAACCTTAGCTAGAGAGACAAAGCATGGGTAAACCGTAGCTAGAGAGACAAAGCATGGGTAAACCTTAGCTAGAGAGACAAAGCATGGGTAAACCGTAGCTAGAGAGACAAAGCATGGGTAAACCGTAGCTAGAGAGACAAAGCATGGGTAAACCTTAGCTAGAGAGACAAAGCATGGGTAAACCGTAGCTAGAGAGACAAAGCATGGGTAAACCGTAGCTAGAGAGACAAAGCATGGGTAAACCTTAGCTAGAGACAAAGCATGGGTAAACCTTAGCTAGAGAGACAAAGCATGGGTAAACCGTAGCTAGAGAGACAAAGCATGGGTAAACCGTAGCTAGAGAGACAAAGCATGGGTAAACCATAGCTAGAGAGACAAAGCATGGGTAAACCTTAGCTAGAGACAAAGCATGGGTAAACCTTAGCTAGAGAGACAAAGCATGGGTAAACCGTAGCTAGAGAGACAAAGCATGGGTAAACCGTAGCTAGAGAGACAAAGCATGGGTAAATCTTAGCTAGAGAGACAAAGCATGGGTAAACCGTAGCTAGAGAGACAAAGCATGGGTAAACCGTACCTAGAGATAGACATAGCTATTAAGTGGATTGCTCCATTAAAGGTTCATGTTCACAACACGCGCAAAGCATGGGTAAACCGTAGCTAGAGATAGACATAGCTATTAAAACTGGATTGGTCCATTAAAGGTTCATATTCACAGCACGCGCAAAGCATGGGTAAACCGTAGCTAGAGATAGACATAGCTATTAAAACTGGATTGGTCCATTCAAGGTTCATGTTCACAGCACGCGCAAATCATGGGTAAACCGTAGCTAGAGATAGACATAGCTATTAAAACTGGATTGGTCCATTAAAGGTTCATGTTCACAGCACGCGCAAAGCATGGGTAAACCGTAGCTAGAGATAGACATAGCTATTAAAACTGGATTGCTCCATTAAAGGTTCATGTTCACAGCACGCGCAAAGCATGGGTAAACCGTAGCTAGAGATAGACATAGCTATTAAAACTGGATTGCTCCATTAAAGGTTCATGTTCACAGCACGCGCAAAGCATGGGTAAACCGTAGCTAGAGATAGACATAGCTATTAAAACTGGATTGCTCCATTAAAGGTTCATGTTCACAGCACGCGCAAAGCATGGGTAAACCGTAGCTAGAGATAGACATAGCTATTAAAACTGGATTGCTCCATTAAAGGTTCATGTTCACAGCACGCGCAAAGCATGGGTAAACCGTAGCTAGAGATAGACATAGCTATTAAAACTGGATTGCTCCATTAAAGGTTCATGTTCACAGCACGCGCAAAGCATGGGTAAACCGTAGCTAGAGATAGACATAGCTATTAAAACTGGATTGCTCCATTAAAGGTTCATATTCACAGCACGCGCAAAGCATGGGTAAACCGTAGCTAGAGATAGACATAGCTATTAAAACTGGATTGGTCCATTCAAGGTTCATGTTCACAGCACGCGCAAAGCATGGGTAAACCGTAGCTAGAGATAGACATAGCTATTAAAACTGGATTGGTCCATTAAAGGTTCATGTTCACAGCACGCGCAAAGCATGGGTAAAGCTTAGCTAGAGATAGACATAGCTATTAAAACTGGATTGCTCCACTAAAGGTTCATATTCACAGCACGCGCAAATCATGGGTAAACCGTAGCTAGAGATAGACATAGCTATTAAAACTGGATTGGTCCATTAAAGGTTCATGTTCACAGCACGCGCAAAGCATGGGTAAACCGTAGCTAGAGATAGACATAGCTATTAAAACTGGATTGCTCCATTAAAGGTTCATGTTCACAGCACGCGCAAAGCATGGGTAAACCGTAGCTAGAGATAGACATAGCTATTAAAACTGGATTGCTCCATTAAAGGTTCATGTTCACAGCACGCGCAAAGCATGGGTAAACCGTAGCTAGAGATAGACATAGCTATTAAAACTGGATTGCTCCATTAAAGGTTCATGTTCACAGCACGCGCAAAGCATGGGTAAACCGTAGCTAGAGATAGACATAGCTATTAAAACTGGATTGCTCCATTAAAGGTTCATGTTCACAGCACGCGCAAAGCATGGGTAAACCGTAGCTAGAGATAGACATAGCTATTAAAACTGGATTGCTCCATTAAAGGTTCATGTTCACAGCACGCGCAAAGCATGGGTAAACCGTAGCTAGAGATAGACATAGCTATAAAAACTGGATTGCTCCATTAAAGGTTCATGTTCACAGCACGCGCAAAGCATGGGTAAACCGTAGCTAGAGATAGACATAGCTATTAAAACTGGATTGCTCCATTAAAGGTTCATGTTCACAGCACGCGCAAAGCATGGGTAAACCGTAGCTAGAGATAGACATAGCTATTAAAACTGGATTGGTCCATTAAAGGTTCATATTCACAGCACGCGCAAAGCATGGGTAAACCGTAGCTAGAGATAGACATAGCTATTAAAACTGGATTGCTCCATTAAAGGTTCATGTTCACAGCACGCGCAAAGCATGGGTAAACCGTAGCTAGAGATAGACATAGCTATTAAAACTAGATTGCTCCATTAAAGGTTCATGTTCACAGCACGCACAAAGCATGGGTAAACCGTAGCTAGAGATAGACATAGCTATTAAAACTGGATTGCTCCATTAAAGGTTCATATTCACAGCACGCGCAAAGCATGGGTAAACCGTAGCTAGAGATAGACATAGCTATTAAAACTGGATTGCTCCATTAAAGGTTCATGTTCACAGCACGCACAAAGCATGGGTAAACCGTAGCTAGAGATAGACATAGCTATTAAAACTGGATTGCTCCATTAAAGGTTCATATTCACAGCACGCGCAAAGCATGGGTAAACCGTAGCTAGAGATAGACATAGCTATTAAAACTGGATTGGTCCATTAAAGGTTCATGTTCACAGCACGCACAAAGCATGGGTAAACCGTAGCTAGAGATAGACATAGCTATTAAAACTGGATTGGTCCATTAAAGGTTCATATTCACAGCACGCGCAAAGCATGGGTAAACCGTAGCTAGAGATAGACATAGCTATTAAAACTGGATTGCTCCATTAAAGGTTCATATTCACAGCACGCGCAAAGCATGGGTAAACCGTAGCTAGAGATAGACATAGCTATTAAAACTGGATTGCTCCATTAAAGGTTCATATTCACAGCACGCGCAAAGCATGGGTAAACCGTAGCTAGAGATAGACATAGCTATTAAAACTGGATTGCTCCATTAAAGGTTCATGTTCACAGCACGCGCAAAGCATGGGTAAAGCGTAGCTAGAGATAGACATAGCTATTAAAACTGGATTGCTCCATTAAAGGTTCATGTTCACAGCACGCGCAAAGCATGGGTAAACCGTAGCTAGAGATAGACATAGCTATTAAAACTGGATTGGTCCATTAAAGGTTCATGTTCACAGCACGCGCAAAGCATGGGTAAACCGTAGCTAGAGATAGACATAGCTATTAAAACTGGATTGCTCCATTAAAGGTTCATATTCACAGCACGCGCAAAGCATGGGTAAACCGTAGCTAGAAATAGACATAGCTATTAAAACTGGATTGCTCCATTAAAGGTTCATATTCACAGCACGCGCAAAGCATGGGTAAACCGTAGCTAGAGATAGACATAGCTATTAAAACTGGATTGCTCCATTAAAGGTTCATGTTCACAGCACGCGCAAAGCATGGGTAAACCGTAGCTAGAGATAGACATAGCTATTAAAACTAGATTGCTCCATTAAAGGTTCATGTTCACAGCACGCACAAAGCATGGGTAAACCGTAGCTAGAGATAGACATAGCTATTAAAACTGGATTACTCCATTAAAGGTTCATATTCACAGCACGCGCAAAGCATGGGTAAACCGTAGCTAGAGATAGACATAGCTATTAAAACTGGATTGCTCCATTAAAGGTTCATGTTCACAGCACGCACAAAGCATGGGTAAACCATAGCTAGAGATAGACATAGCTATTAAAACTGGATTGCTCCATTAAAGGTTCATATTCACAGCACGCGCAAAGCATGGGTAAACCGTAGCTAGAGATAGACATAGCTATTAAAACTGGATTGGTCCATTAAAGGTTCATGTTCACAGCACGCACAAAGCATGGGTAAACCGTAGCTAGAGATAGACATAGCTATTAAAACTGGATTGGTCCATTAAAGGTTCATATTCACAGCACGCGCAAAGCATGGGTAAACCGTAGCTAGAGATAGACATAGCTATTAAAACTGGATTGCTCCATTAAAGGTTCATATTCACAGCACGCGCAAAGCATGGGTAAACCGTAGCTAGAGATAGACATAGCTATTAAAACTGGATTGCTCCATTAAAGGTTCATATTCACAGCATGCGCAAAGCATGGGTAAACCGTAGCTAGAGATAGACATAGCTATTAAAACTGGATTGCTCCATTAAAGGTTCATGTTCACAGCACGCGCAAAGCATGGGTAAACCGTAGCTAGAGATAGACATAGCTATTAAAACTGGATTGCTCCATTAAAGGTTCATGTTCACAGCACGCGCAAAGCATGGGTAAACCGTAGCTAGAGATAGACATAGCTATTAAAACTGGATTGGTCCATTAAAGGTTCATGTTCACAGCACGCGCAAAGCATGGGTAAACCGTAGCTAGAGATAGACATAGCTATTAAAACTGGATTGCTCCATTAAAGGTTCATATTCACAGCACGCGCAAAGCATGGGTAAACCGTAGCTAGAAATAGACATAGCTATTAAAACTGGATTGCTCCATTAAAGGTTCATATTCACAGCACGCGCAAAGCATGGGTAAACCGTAGCTAGAGATAGACATAGCTATTAAAACTGGATTGGTCCATTAAAGGTTCATGTTCACAGCACGCGCAAAGCATGGGTAAACCGTAGCTAGAGATACATAGCTATTAAAACTGGATTGCTCCATTAAAGGTTCATGCTCACAGCACGCGCAAAGCATGGGTAAAGCTTAGCTAGAGATAGACATAGCTATTAAAACTGGATTGCTCCATTAAAGGTTCATATTCACAGCACGCGCAAATCATGGGTAAACCGTAGCTAGAGATAGACATAGCTATTAAAACTGGATTGCTCCATTAAAGGTTCATGCTCACAGCACGCGCAAAGCATGGGTAAAGCTTAGCTAGAGATAGACATAGCTATTAAAACTGGATTGCTCCATTAAAGGTTCATATTCACAGCACGCGCAAATCATGGGTAAACCGTAGCTAGAGATAGACATAGCTATTAAAACTGGATTGGTCCATTAAAGGTTCATGTTCACAGCACGCGCAAAGCATGGGTAAACCGTAGCTAGAGATAGACATAGCTATTAAAACTGGATTGCTCCATTAAAGGTTCATGTTCACAGCACGCGCAAAGCATGGGTAAACCGTAGCTAGAGATAGACATAGCTATTAAAACTGGATTGCTCCATTAAAGGTTCATGTTCACAGCACGCGCAAAGCATGGGTAAACCGTAGCTAGAGATAGACATAGCTATTAAAACTGGATTGGTCCATTAAAGGTTCATGTTCACAGCACGCGCAAAGCATGGGTAAACCGTAGCTAGAGATAGACATAGCTATTAAAACTGGATTGCTCCATTAAAGGTTCATGTTCACAGCACGCGCAAAGCATGGGTAAACCGTAGCTAGAGATAGACATAGCTATTAAAACTGGATTGCTCCATTAAAGGTTCATGTTCACAGCACGCGCAAAGCATGGGTAAACCGTAGCTAGAGATAGACATAGCTATTAAAACTGGATTGCTCCATTAAAGGTTCATGTTCACAGCACGCGCAAAGCATGGGTAAACCGTAGCTAGAGATAGACATAGCTATTAAAACTGGATTGCTCCATTAAAGGTTCATGTTCACAGCACGCGCAAAGCATGGGTAAACCGTAGCTAGAGATAGACATAGCTATTAAAACTGGATTGCTCCATTAAAGGTTCATATTCACAGCACGCGCAAAGCATGGGTAAACCGTAGCTAGAGATAGACATAGCTATTAAAACTGGATTGCTCCATTAAAGGTTCATGTTCACAGCATGCACAAAGCATGGGTAAACCGTAGCTAGAGATAGACATAGCTATTAAAACTGGATTGCTCCATTAAAGGTTCATATTCACAGCACGCGCAAAGCATGGGTAAACCGTAGCTAGAGATAGACATAGCTATTAAAACTGGATTGGTCCATTAAAGGTTCATGTTCACAGCACGCGCAAAGCATGGGTAAACCGTAGCTAGAGATAGACATAGCTATTAAAACTGGATTGGTCCATTAAAGGTTCATGTTCACAACACGCGCAAAGCATGGGTAAACCGTAGCTAGAGATAGACATAGCTATTAAAACTGGATTGCTCCATTAAAGGTTCATATTCACAGCACGCGCAAAGCATGGGTAAACCGTAGCTAGAGATAGACATAGCTATTAAAACTGGATTGCTCCATTAAAGGTTCATATTCACAGCACGCGCAAAGCATGGGTAAACCGTAGCTAGAGATAGACATAGCTATTAAAACTGGATTGCTCCATTAAATGTTCATGTTCACAGCACGCACAAAGCATGGGTAAACCGTAGCTAGAGATAGACATAGCTATTAAAACTGGATTGCTCCATTAAAGGTTCATATTCACAGCACGCGCAAAGCATGGGTAAACCGTAGCTAGAGATAGACATAGCTATTAAAACTGGATTGGTCCATTAAAGGTTCATGTTCACAGCACGCGCAAAGCATGGGTAAACCGTAGCTAGAGATAGACATAGCTATTAAAACTGGATTGGTCCATTAAAGGTTCATATTCACAGCACGCGCAAAGCATGGGTAAACCGTAGCTAGAGATAGACATAGCTATTAAAACTGGATTGGTCCATTAAAGGTTCATGTTCACAGCACGCACAAAGCATGGGTAAACCGTAGCTAGAGATAGACATAGCTATTAAAACTGGATTGGTCCATTAAAGGTTCATATTCACAGCACGCGCAAAGCATGGGTAAACCGTAGCTAGAGATAGACATAGCTATTAAAACTGGATTGCTCCATTAAAGGTTCATATTCACAGCACGCGCAAAGCATGGGTAAACCGTAGCTAGAGATAGACATAGCTATTAAAACTGGATTGCTCCATTAAAGGTTCATATTCACAGCACGCGCAAAGCATGGGTAAACCGTAGCTAGAGATAGACATAGCTATTAAAACTGGATTGCTCCATTAAAGGTTCATGTTCACAGCACGCGCAAAGCATGGGTAAACCGTAGCTAGAGATAGACATAGCTATTAAAACTGGATTGGTCCATTAAAGGTTCATGTTCACAGCACGCGCAAAGCATGGGTAAACCGTAGCTAGAGATAGACATAGCTATTAAAACTGGATTGCTCCATTAAAGGTTCATATTCACAGCACGCGCAAAGCATGGGTAAACCGTAGCTAGAAATAGACATAGCTATTAAAACTGGATTGCTCCATTAAAGGTTCATATTCACAGCACGCGCAAAGCATGGGTAAACCGTAGCTAGAGATAGACATAGCTATTAAAACTGGATTGCTCCATTAAAGGTTCATGTTCACAGCACGCGCAAAGCATGGGTAAACCGTAGCTAGAGATAGACATAGCTATTAAAACTAGATTGCTCCATTAAAGGTTCATGTTCACAGCACGCACAAAGCATGGGTAAACCGTAGCTAGAGATAGACATAGCTATTAAAACTGGATTGCTCCATTAAAGGTTCATATTCACAGCACGCGCAAAGCATGGGTAAACCGTAGCTAGAGATAGACATAGCTATTAAAACTGGATTGCTCCATTAAAGGTTCATGTTCACAGCACGCACAAAGCATGGGTAAACCATAGCTAGAGATAGACATAGCTATTAAAACTGGATTGCTCCATTAAAGGTTCATATTCACAGCACGCGCAAAGCATGGGTAAACCGTAGCTAGAGATAGACATAGCTATTAAAACTGGATTGGTCCATTAAAGGTTCATGTTCACAGCACGCGCAAAGCATGGGTAAACCGTAGCTAGAGATACATAGCTATTAAAACTGGATTGCTCCATTAAAGGTTCATGCTCACAGCACGCGCAAAGCATGGGTAAAGCTTAGCTAGAGATAGACATAGCTATTAAAACTGGATTGCTCCATTAAAGGTTCATATTCACAGCACGCGCAAATCATGGGTAAACCGTAGCTAGAGATAGACATAGCTATTAAAACTGGATTGCTCCATTAAAGGTTCATGCTCACAGCACGCGCAAAGCATGGGTAAAGCTTAGCTAGAGATAGACATAGCTATTAAAACTGGATTGCTCCATTAAAGGTTCATATTCACAGCACGCGCAAATCATGGGTAAACCGTAGCTAGAGATAGACATAGCTATTAAAACTGGATTGGTCCATTAAAGGTTCATGTTCACAGCACGCGCAAAGCATGGGTAAACCGTAGCTAGAGATAGACATAGCTATTAAAACTGGATTGCTCCATTAAAGGTTCATGTTCACAGCACGCGCAAAGCATGGGTAAACCGTAGCTAGAGATAGACATAGCTATTAAAACTGGATTGCTCCATTAAAGGTTCATGTTCACAGCACGCGCAAAGCATGGGTAAACCGTAGCTAGAGATAGACATAGCTATTAAAACTGGATTGGTCCATTAAAGGTTCATGTTCACAGCACGCGCAAAGCATGGGTAAACCGTAGCTAGAGATAGACATAGCTATTAAAACTGGATTGCTCCATTAAAGGTTCATGTTCACAGCACGCGCAAAGCATGGGTAAACCGTAGCTAGAGATAGACATAGCTATTAAAACTGGATTGCTCCATTAAAGGTTCATGTTCACAGCACGCGCAAAGCATGGGTAAACCGTAGCTAGAGATAGACATAGCTATTAAAACTGGATTGCTCCATTAAAGGTTCATGTTCACAGCACGCGCAAAGCATGGGTAAACCGTAGCTAGAGATAGACATAGCTATTAAAACTGGATTGCTCCATTAAAGGTTCATGTTCACAGCACGCGCAAAGCATGGGTAAACCGTAGCTAGAGATAGACATAGCTATTAAAACTGGATTGCTCCATTAAAGGTTCATATTCACAGCACGCGCAAAGCATGGGTAAACCGTAGCTAGAGATAGACATAGCTATTAAAACTGGATTGCTCCATTAAAGGTTCATGTTCACAGCATGCACAAAGCATGGGTAAACCGTAGCTAGAGATAGACATAGCTATTAAAACTGGATTGCTCCATTAAAGGTTCATATTCACAGCACGCGCAAAGCATGGGTAAACCGTAGCTAGAGATAGACATAGCTATTAAAACTGGATTGGTCCATTAAAGGTTCATGTTCACAGCACGCGCAAAGCATGGGTAAACCGTAGCTAGAGATAGACATAGCTATTAAAACTGGATTGGTCCATTAAAGGTTCATGTTCACAACACGCGCAAAGCATGGGTAAACCGTAGCTAGAGATAGACATAGCTATTAAAACTGGATTGCTCCATTAAAGGTTCATATTCACAGCACGCGCAAAGCATGGGTAAACCGTAGCTAGAGATAGACATAGCTATTAAAACTGGATTGCTCCATTAAAGGTTCATATTCACAGCACGCGCAAAGCATGGGTAAACCGTAGCTAGAGATAGACATAGCTATTAAAACTGGATTGCTCCATTAAATGTTCATGTTCACAGCACGCACAAAGCATGGGTAAACCGTAGCTAGAGATAGACATAGCTATTAAAACTGGATTGCTCCATTAAAGGTTCATATTCACAGCACGCGCAAAGCATGGGTAAACCGTAGCTAGAGATAGACATAGCTATTAAAACTGGATTGGTCCATTAAAGGTTCATGTTCACAGCACGCGCAAAGCATGGGTAAACCGTAGCTAGAGATAGACATAGCTATTAAAACTGGATTGGTCCATTAAAGGTTCATATTCACAGCACGCGCAAAGCATGGGTAAACCGTAGCTAGAGATAGACATAGCTATTAAAACTGGATTGGTCCATTAAAGGTTCATGTTCACAGCACGCACAAAGCATGGGTAAACCGTAGCTAGAGATAGACATAGCTATTAAAACTGGATTGGTCCATTAAAGGTTCATATTCACAGCACGCGCAAAGCATGGGTAAACCGTAGCTAGAGATAGACATAGCTATTAAAACTGGATTGCTCCATTAAAGGTTCATATTCACAGCACGCGCAAAGCATGGGTAAACCGTAGCTAGAGATAGACATAGCTATTAAAACTGGATTGCTCCATTAAAGGTTCATATTCACAGCACGCGCAAAGCATGGGTAAACCGTAGCTAGAGATAGACATAGCTATTAAAACTGGATTGCTCCATTAAAGGTTCATGTTCACAGCACGCGCAAAGCATGGGTAAACCGTAGCTAGAGATAGACATAGCTATTAAAACTGGATTGGTCCATTAAAGGTTCATGTTCACAGCACGCGCAAAGCATGGGTAAACCGTAGCTAGAGATAGACATAGCTATTAAAACTGGATTGCTCCATTAAAGGTTCATATTCACAGCACGCGCAAAGCATGGGTAAACCGTAGCTAGAAATAGACATAGCTATTAAAACTGGATTGCTCCATTAAAGGTTCATATTCACAGCACGCGCAAAGCATGGGTAAACCGTAGCTAGAGATAGACATAGCTATTAAAACTGGATTGCTCCATTAAAGGTTCATGTTCACAGCACGCGCAAAGCATGGGTAAACCGTAGCTAGAGATAGACATAGCTATTAAAACTAGATTGCTCCATTAAAGGTTCATGTTCACAGCACGCACAAAGCATGGGTAAACCGTAGCTAGAGATAGACATAGCTATTAAAACTGGATTGCTCCATTAAAGGTTCATATTCACAGCACGCGCAAAGCATGGGTAAACCGTAGCTAGAGATAGACATAGCTATTAAAACTGGATTGCTCCATTAAAGGTTCATGTTCACAGCACGCACAAAGCATGGGTAAACCATAGCTAGAGATAGACATAGCTATTAAAACTGGATTGCTCCATTAAAGGTTCATATTCACAGCACGCGCAAAGCATGGGTAAACCGTAGCTAGAGATAGACATAGCTATTAAAACTGGATTGGTCCATTAAAGGTTCATGTTCACAGCACGCACAAAGCATGGGTAAACCGTAGCTAGAGATAGACATAGCTATTAAAACTGGATTGGTCCATTAAAGGTTCATATTCACAGCACGCGCAAAGCATGGGTAAACCGTAGCTAGAGATAGACATAGCTATTAAAACTGGATTGCTCCATTAAAGGTTCATATTCACAGCACGCGCAAAGCATGGGTAAACCGTAGCTAGAGATAGACATAGCTATTAAAACTGGATTGCTCCATTAAAGGTTCATATTCACAGCACGCGCAAAGCATGGGTAAACCGTAGCTAGAGATAGACATAGCTATTAAAACTGGATTGCTCCATTAAAGGTTCATGTTCACAGCACGCGCAAAGCATGGGTAAACCGTAGCTAGAGATAGACATAGCTATTAAAACTGGATTGCTCCATTAAAGGTTCATGTTCACAGCACGCGCAAAGCATGGGTAAACCGTAGCTAGAGATAGACATAGCTATTAAAACTGGATTGGTCCATTAAAGGTTCATGTTCACAGCACGCGCAAAGCATGGGTAAACCGTAGCTAGAGATAGACATAGCTATTAAAACTGGATTGCTCCATTAAAGGTTCATATTCACAGCACGCGCAAAGCATGGGTAAACCGTAGCTAGAAATAGACATAGCTATTAAAACTGGATTGCTCCATTAAAGGTTCATATTCACAGCACGCGCAAAGCATGGGTAAACCGTAGCTAGAGATAGACATAGCTATTAAAACTGGATTGGTCCATTAAAGGTTCATGTTCACAGCACGCGCAAAGCATGGGTAAACCGTAGCTAGAGATACATAGCTATTAAAACTGGATTGCTCCATTAAAGGTTCATGCTCACAGCACGCGCAAAGCATGGGTAAAGCTTAGCTAGAGATAGACATAGCTATTAAAACTGGATTGCTCCATTAAAGGTTCATATTCACAGCACGCGCAAATCATGGGTAAACCGTAGCTAGAGATAGACATAGCTATTAAAACTGGATTGGTCCATTAAAGGTTCATGTTCACAGCACGCGCAAAGCATGGGTAAACCGTAGCTAGAGATAGACATAGCTATTAAAACTGGATTGCTCCATTAAAGGTTCATGTTCACAGCACGCGCAAAGCATGGGTAAACCGTAGCTAGAGATAGACATAGCTATTAAAACTGGATTGCTCCATTAAAGGTTCATGTTCACAGCACGCGCAAAGCATGGGTAAACCGTAGCTAGAGATAGACATAGCTATTAAAACTGGATTGGTCCATTAAAGGTTCATGTTCACAGCACGCGCAAAGCATGGGTAAACCGTAGCTAGAGATAGACATAGCTATTAAAACTGGATTGCTCCATTAAAGGTTCATGTTCACAGCACGCGCAAAGCATGGGTAAACCGTAGCTAGAGATAGACATAGCTATTAAAACTGGATTGCTCCATTAAAGGTTCATGTTCACAGCACGCGCAAAGCATGGGTAAACCGTAGCTAGAGATAGACATAGCTATTAAAACTGGATTGCTCCATTAAAGGTTCATGTTCACAGCACGCGCAAAGCATGGGTAAACCGTAGCTAGAGATAGACATAGCTATTAAAACTGGATTGCTCCATTAAAGGTTCATGTTCACAGCACGCGCAAAGCATGGGTAAACCGTAGCTAGAGATAGACATAGCTATTAAAACTGGATTGGTCCATTAAAGGTTCATATTCACAGCACGCGCAAAGCATGGGTAAACCGTAGCTAGAGATAGACATAGCTATTAAAACTGGATTGCTCCATTAAAGGTTCATGTTCACAGCACGCGCAAAGCATGGGTAAACCGTAGCTAGAGATAGACATAGCTATTAAAACTAGATTGCTCCATTAAAGGTTCATGTTTACAGCACGCACAAAGCATGGGTAAACCGTAGCTAGAGATAGACATAGCTATTAAAACTGGATTGCTCCATTAAAGGTTCATATTCACAGCACGCGCAAAGCATGGGTAAACCGTAGCTAGAGATAGACATAGCTATTAAAACTGGATTGCTCCATTAAAGGTTCATATTCACAGCACGCGCAAAGCATGGGTAAACCGTAGCTAGAGATAGACATAGCTATTAAAACTGGATTGCTCCATTAAAGGTTCATGTTCACAGCACGCACAAAGCATGGGTAAACCGTAGCTAGAGATAGACATAGCTATTAAAACTGGATTGCTCCATTAAAGGTTCATATTCACAGCACGCGCAAAGCATGGGTAAACCGTAGCTAGAGATAGACATAGCTATTAAAACTGGATTGGTCCATTAAAGGTTCATGTTCACAGCACGCA
The DNA here is from genome assembly GCA_034401795.1 of Chaetoderma sp. LZ-2023a. Lineage (NCBI taxonomy): Eukaryota > Metazoa > Mollusca > Caudofoveata > Chaetodermatida > Chaetodermatidae > Chaetoderma > Chaetoderma sp. LZ-2023a. Next base: position 113,932,210 of record CM067369.1, read on the forward strand.
CAAAGCATGGGTAAACCGTAGCTAGAGAGAGACATAGCTATTAAAACTGGATTGGTCCATTAAAGGTTCATATTCACAGCACGCGCAAAGCATGGGTAAACCGTAGCTAGAGATAGACATAGCTATTAAAACTGGATTGCTCCATTAAAGGTTCATATTCACAGCACGCGCAAAGCATGGGTAAACCGTAGCTAGAGATAGACATAGCTATTAAAACTGGATTGCTCCATTAAAGGTTCATATTCACAGCACGCGCAAAGCATGGGTAAACCGTAGCTAGAGATAGACATAGCTATTAAAACTGGATTGCTCCATTAAAGGTTCATGTTCACAGCACGCGCAAAGCATGGGTAAACCGTAGCTAGAGATAGACATAGCTATTAAAACTGGATTGCTCCATTAAAGGTTCATGTTCACAGCACGCGCAAAGCATGGGTAAACCGTAGCTAGAGATAGACATAGCTATTAAAACTGGATTGGTCCATTAAAGGTTCATGTTCACAGCACGCGCAAAGCATGGGTAAACCGTAGCTAGAGATAGACATAGCTATTAAAACTGGATTGCTCCATTAAAGGTTCATATTCACAGCACGCGCAAAGCATGGGTAAACCGTAGCTAGAAATAGACATAGCTATTAAAACTGGATTGCTCCATTAAAGGTTCATATTCACAGCACGCGCAAAGCATGGGTAAACCGTAGCTAGAGATAGACATAGCTATTAAAACTGGATTGGTCCATTAAAGGTTCATGTTCACAGCACGCGCAAAGCATGGGTAAACCGTAGCTAGAGATAGACATAGCTATTAAAACTGGATTGCTCCATTAAAGGTTCATGTTCACAGCACGCGCAAAGCATGGGTAAACCGTAGCTAGAGATAGACATAGCTATTAAAACTGGATTGCTCCATTAAAGGTTCATGTTCACAGCACGCGCAAAGCATGGGTAAACCGTAGCTAGAGATAGACATAGCTATTAAAACTGGATTGCTCCATTAAAGGTTCATGTTCACAGCACGCGCAAAGCATGGGTAAACCGTAGCTAGAGATAGACATAGCTATTAAAACTGGATTGCTCCATTAAAGGTTCATGTTCACAGCACGCGCAAAGCATGGGTAAACCGTAGCTAGAGATAGACATAGCTATTAAAACTGGATTGGTCCATTAAAGGTTCATATTCACAGCACGCGCAAAGCATGGGTAAACCGTAGCTAGAGATAGACATAGCTATTAAAACTGGATTGCTCCATTAAAGGTTCATGTTCACAGCACGCGCAAAGCATGGGTAAACCGTAGCTAGAGATAGACATAGCTATTAAAACTAGATTGCTCCATTAAAGGTTCATGTTTACAGCACGCACAAAGCATGGGTAAACCGTAGCTAGAGATAGACATAGCTATTAAAACTGGATTGCTCCATTAAAGGTTCATATTCACAGCACGCGCAAAGCATGGGTAAACCGTAGCTAGAGATAGACATAGCTATTAAAACTGGATTGCTCCATTAAAGGTTCATATTCACAGCACGCGCAAAGCATGGGTAAACCGTAGCTAGAGATAGACATAGCTATTAAAACTGGATTGCTCCATTAAAGGTTCATGTTCACAGCACGCACAAAGCATGGGTAAACCGTAGCTAGAGATAGACATAGCTATTAAAACTGGATTGCTCCATTAAAGGTTCATATTCACAGCACGCGCAAAGCATGGGTAAACCGTAGCTAGAGATAGACATAGCTATTAAAACTGGATTGGTCCATTAAAGGTTCATGTTCACAGCACGCACAAAGCATGGGTAAACCGTAGCTAGAGAGAGACATAGCTATTAAAACTGGATTGGTCCATTAAAGGTTCATATTCACAGCACGCGCAAAGCATGGGTAAACCGTAGCTAGAGATAGACATAGCTATTAAAACTGGATTGCTCCATTAAAGGTTCATATTCACAGCACGCGCAAAGCATGGGTAAACCGTAGCTAGAGATAGACATAGCTATTAAAACTGGATTGCTCCATTAAAGGTTCATATTCACAGCACGCGCAAAGCATGGGTAAACCGTAGCTAGAGATAGACATAGCTATTAAAACTGGATTGCTCCATTAAAGGTTCATGTTCACAGCACGCGCAAAGCATGGGTAAACCGTAGCTAGAGATAGACATAGCTATTAAAACTGGATTGCTCCATTAAAGGTTCATGTTCACAGCACGCGCAAAGCATGGGTAAACCGTAGCTAGAGATAGACATAGCTATTAAAACTGGATTGGTCCATTAAAGGTTCATGTTCACAGCACGCGCAAAGCATGGGTAAACCGTAGCTAGAGATAGACATAGCTATTAAAACTGGATTGCTCCATTAAAGGTTCATATTCACAGCACGCGCAAAGCATGGGTAAACCGTAGCTAGAAATAGACATAGCTATTAAAACTGGATTGCTCCATTAAAGGTTCATATTCACAGCACGCGCAAAGCATGGGTAAACCGTAGCTAGAGATAGACATAGCTATTAAAACTGGATTGGTCCATTAAAGGTTCATGTTCACAGCACGCGCAAAGCATGGGTAAACCGTAGCTAGAGATAGACATAGCTATTAAAACTGGATTGCTCCATTAAAGGTTCATGTTCACAGCACGCGCAAAGCATGGGTAAACCGTAGCTAGAGATAGACATAGCTATTAAAACTGGATTGGTCCATTAAAGGTTCATGTTCACAGCACGCGCAAAGCATGGGTAAACCGTAGCTAGAGATAGACATAGCTATTAAAACTGGATTGCTCCATTAAAGGTTCATATTCACGGCAGAATGCCTGAAAATAAACTTGTTAAGATTGTATACTTTTAGAGCCTTAAATTGACTAAATGCAAGGAAACGAAATAAATTTTAACATATGGTGAATTCATTCCGTATAAATACATAGTATTTTAAGTAGTGAATTTGACTGGAAGGGACTGGTGTGTCTAATTCAATTTTACAACTTAAAATTATATTAATTTATGCGTAATAAAATCAGCATATGCTAAGAATTTTTTCGTTTCATTATATCACAATCTAAGACTCTAAAGATAAGGAACGATTTATGTTTCAAGCATTCTGGTGTGAATATGCACAAGTCTTGCGACGCTGTGATGAGAATAACACACAAAAACACGTCATTTGTCAATAAGAACATTTTATTGACCATGATTTTACACGATTAGAAACATCTACATAGAATCTAGTACTTGTGTCAATGACATTTAAAGCTAAACTAATGTATTAAACCATGTATATGAAAACTTGATGATAATCAAGCCTCATTGTACACACGTACAACAATGCTTTTAGCTGGTCATACAGGGTCCGTAGTCACAAAGAGCGCCTAACTTACACAACCGCCTAATTACCCGCACCTATTTAGAAGACTCAGCGGCGAAATATTCATCTAATATAGGTGAATAGGCTTAGGCATTTTTAGCCTAAGGTATTGTTTTGTACCTAACCGTTCTTGCGTCAACAGCGCCTCAAAGCTCTCAAAATACTACTTGATATATCAATTAAACATTTTGATGGTCAAGATTTTTCAAGATATTTTAATTTCAGAAGACTATTTTTGTAGATTTACCACTGAATTTCTTTTCGCCGGCTTGACCATTAAAGGGGTAATGGTAAAGAAAATTAAAGATTTTACTTAACCAGTGTCTATCTGCAGGCCGAGAGAAGCGTATTTTTTTAAAAATTTACCACTACTAGTGGTAAATATTTTAAAATACTCTTCTCTAGGCCTTTCAAATAGCCATGTCTGAATCTGAAGACCACTGCAAAGTTGCTTTTTGGTCAGTTTGATGACTAAAGGGTTAAGTTGACACAAGAGGGGTTAAGTAGCACTTGTGAATACGGGCCCTGGACAGCTACATCTAATAATATCACCGACTCTCCTCAACACAAGTGTGTGTTTCATTTAGAGCTCTCTAGTTATCCGCATTCGGAACCACGGTGCCGAACGCAATTCATTTACATGCAAAGGAATATTTGAAAATGTAACCCCTGACATCGCTTCTTTAAATACAGACAGTAATGTCAATGATTAATTGTAGTTATCCGCATTCGGAACCACGGTGCCGAACGCAATTCATTTACATGCAAAGGAATATTTGAAAATGTAACCCCTGACATCGCTTCTTTAAATACAGACAGTAATGTCAATGATTAATTCTGTAAATAAAAAGATATTCGCCTTCCCTAGTGACAAATGACTTCTCTTGAGCGAGACTAATCTTTCGTTCACCCGGAATTCCATTCTCCATATTTCATAGTGCTTCTCATGACATGTCGGGCCTTATATCAAGGCCGGTAGGAACTGAACAGGACTAGTACTATCTGTGGATTGACCAAATACAAGACAATTCTTTACCATAATGGCTACAAGTTATAGGCAAATCTGCCATATAATGGATAGAAAGCAATCAGTAATAGGGCTAGTAGAGTTTACTGGGCACACGCCCACCTGGGCATGTCGTTTCTTATTGCACTAACAGGTTCCAGTCAAATTAATTTCAAAATATTCAATGGCTTATCTGTATACCGGTAGTTGTCCTATAATTGAGACAATAGACTTTTCGGGGTTAAAAAGTTAATACTATTCAAATTTCAGCAACAATTAGCACCTATTCATGTATTCCTTCAAAGCCCTTTACTGCCATGGGACTGAAATTCCAGGTATTAGTATTCAAACTGAACGCCACACATGCAAACACCCTTGACAGACAACCTCAGATAAAAGTCAATCTTGCTGGAGATTGCGCTGTAAAATACATAGACAACAAACAATGCAGCTAGTCTCTTAACAAAAGACGGATCTAACACTCAGAAGAATGAATACATTAATTTTTTGTTTTAAATCAGTTTACATAATCAGAAAATTTAAATCTCTCCTTTATATATTTAGAACGAGATTTTAATTCTTGTGGATGTGAATGAAAACAATTTTGCAACGGATGGTGCAAATGCGTTTATTTTGAAAACTGTCGGAGCAAGCTGTTGCAATCTATAACAGCAAAATCTACCGTTCACTAAATCAGCACCAGCTAACGTTAAGCGAATAATGGATGGAGGCAGACAATTTAATCGTTAGCTGCTGAATATAATCAAGCAATAACGAATATTATTCAAACTATATGAAAATCAGTATGCCATTTCACTGAAATAATGCGGAGATTCAACAACAAGTCTGAACAGCACAGACAACAAGGGGCACGTTCAAACCGCGAACTCTAGCCGACTATTTGTTGTAGAAGGCATTGTATTGGGCGACTACGAAATAGTAAACTATAGTTCGCCGGTCAAATGTACCCAAGATCTACGGAACATACACACAGTATTATACAGTATAGCAAACTTGTACTCATTTTAGCATTGTGAACTGTTATCTGCATAATTTAGAGACATAGGATCTGATAAAACAGTAAATATATATATATATATATATATCAGGTACAATACCTTTGGCAACACGAAATCGTAAGTCATGGGAGGAGGACGATATCAATAGCACAAGTTTACTGTTAATAAATATATATAATGACTGTGATACACAGCTAAGGAAGATAACTCTTGTTGACATTTCATGGTACCCAATTTGCCTCATTTATACACGAGATAATTGCGCAAATGCCAAGATCAATTCAATATAAAATACTTCACTTTTCAATACCAAGTAAACATGTATGAATGCAAGAGTTATCTCCCCTAGACACGCATCTCCTAAAACTGCTGTTAATTCTATCTGTAGTCTTATGCAGCGATTACATGTGAGTGCATGCTAAGATGCTTGCATATATGGTAGCTAAAGAATTAACCCGTTCGTGTTGAAGCCAGCCAAAACTGGCCTCTACAGTGGTCCTGATGAATGTCCATTTACAGTCCACTAGACTATTTTTTAAACATTTATCATTGGAATGGTCAAGACAAGATTTTTTTTTACTAAAGTGAACGGATATCTACAGGCCAAGAGAAGACTATTTTTGCAAATTTACCACAGGAATAGCTGGCTCAGTTATTCCTCAGAAACAACTGCAGAGGCTGGTTTAGGCCGACTTGACTATAAACCCTTTAATGATTAAATTTGATAACATTTTTTTAAAAATATTTCCTTATAAAATGTCCACTTGCATGTCAAGAGAAGACGGCCCTGCAAATGGACATTACTCAAAGGTAAACAGAGGCCAGGTTTGAAAGGGTTAACCCGTTAACACTCATATCGGCCAAAAACGGCTTCTGCAGTGGTCTTGAGAAATGTCCATTTGCAGACCAAGAGAAGACTATTTTTGAAAATTTACCACTGGAATGACTGGCTCTATTACCTAGCCAGTCATTCCAGCGATAAATTAAAAAACAAACCTCTTCTCTTGGTCTGCAAATGGACATTTTCTATGAGAAAATTGAGATTTACTTGAACAAATTCAAGTGTTAAAGGGTTAATGGCGTAATCACTAATATGCCTGTTGTGTCAATAAACATGTCTGTCATACGTTGCATGTGTCCACCATTGTCCTACTAAATTTTTAGTTTCCCTTTTCCTGTGGCAGCAACGTTAATGAACTAGATATACAGTTCATACACTTGATGGTCTATTCAATGTTCATGACGCCGCTAGGTATGTCATTCATTCTCTATTTTGATGTCAGCCTATATGTGACGTGTATTGATTTTGACGTCTGCATCTCACTGTTAATCAGTTACATGTATGAAACTGCAGTGACTGCACGATTGCTCTAGTATACTGACATCGCATGTTTAAGATTAATAGATGGACTTGGTCTTGAGAAATTTCCTCTTGCAGAAAAAAAGTAGACATTTTTGAAAATTTACCACTGGAATGACACGACGAATAGGCTTGCACGATTGTCCGATATTATTGAAAATTGCGATTTTTTTTTCAGCCACGATTTTTTACGATGTGATTTAGAAAAAAATATCGAAATATCGCCAAAATTGTACTGTTATGCCGTATTCGGTCTATTTGTAGCATAGGTGTCTATTACGGTAAGCTGTTCAATTTATTTCGAACCAACATCTCAGAGAAAGGGGTGGGATTATACTAGGAATAGGTTAAAAAAGTTGAAGTTCATTCTCTAAAATTGCCTTAAAAGATGGACACTAATATGAAAATTCAACGCAATTTACCGGTATAATTTCTTGCCGCCTTACTGTATACCTCAAAACCATGATCGCGGGAGTGAAATTATTACCTGGGAAGGTATAAATATTGCATGTTTTGTAATAAGCATGGCTTATAAAATTAAAAATGAATCCAAAATTTTACATTAAACGGCGTCGCGGGAATATATAAATCATGTAATATTGCTTGCTCTCCTGTTTTTGGAGGCGAGAGGTGGTGCGTTCACAAATATGATAGCTAAATGAGATGGTATACACGCTTTAGCAAGCATGGCGAACTATCCTAGATGTTTCTGAAGGCTAACTATTATTAGTAAAATATATAAATCACGTGATATTGCTCGCTCTCCTGATTTGGAGGCGAGGGTGGTGCGTTCATAAATGTGATAGCTAAATGAGATGGTATACACGCTTTAGCAAGCAAGGTGAACTATCTGAGATGTTTCTGAAGGCTAACTATTATTATTAACCGGGTACTCGGTAAATGCGGAGCAGATCTAAACATTAGATATCTATGGATCTAAAGTACATTCCTAATATCACGTGATTTGTATATTTTCACAAAGACGACCAGAAATGCCAAATTTTAGGATTAATTTTCATGTAATAAACGATGATTTTAACAGAGTACGCAATATTTAGGTTGTCCAATATAATAATTTCACTCCCGCAATGATGAATATGGTATACATTAAGCCAAGGGGTAAGGCGCCAAGAAATTATTAATTGTGTCCTTTTTTCGTGTTATTAACGATCGGTCTTAGTTTAAGCATCTTGGCGACTGAATTTAAAGTTTTTGTTGAAATTTACCAATTTGAAGTCATCCGGAAAAAACTGATATGAAAACTCAGCGCGAAACCGATATGTCTACATAAGCCAAACCGTGCAGTCCAACTCAACCAAGACCAATTCACCCCCCTGTGAATTCATATACCTTAAAATAGGCTATACGATATATCGTGATTTTTTCACCACAATATATCGCGATACCTCCTAGGACAATATCGTGCAAGCCAAGCGACGATGCCCCTTTTTGGTCGACTAGGCTAGTGAATTTTCCATCGCAGTCGTCTAGTAACAATTTGTATATTATGCCTAACATGGACACAATTTAATAACATTATCCAACGTCTACATCTTGTTGGAACAGTTTTTAGCATCAGTTTTCACAATGGAGGGATATGATCTATCACTCAAGTATATGATGCCAAAATCAATTACATCATATGTAGGCTGATGTTACAATCATAATGAGCTATCTGGCTCGGTCGCGAACATTCAAGTCTGAGAAGTGTATGAATTCTTTGTCCTTGAGAGATTTACTATTTAACCCTTTCAGGGCAAAGCCAGCCAAAACCAGCATCTGAAGTTGTCTTGAGGAATGCCCATTTGCGAAGAAATCGTTGAAAATTTACCAAAAAAATTACTGGCTCGATAATCGTAAATTTTCAAAAATACCCTTCTCTTGGCCTGAAAGTAGACATTCTATAAGCAAATATTTTGATATTCATTACCAAATTTGGCCATGAAAGGGTTAATAAACATTCTGTAAAATTAGTTTCTAAATATTCAACAGTTTACCTACATAGTTACATTGAAACTGATTCTGGGAATTCAGGATTCCAAGTATATAGAGTGATTACAACACACGTACAATATGGGCGGAGCTTAGTGAGAAGTGGGTGGGCCATAGATACAAATGGATCCTTCCACAACACTAATTCCTAATTTTACCATTGAAATAAGCAAGCCAATCATTCCCATTAGAAATCTTAAAAAATAATCTATTTTCTATGAGATTTTCAAAACTTTCTTGATGAGATTTGACAATTAACCCCCTTAACCCTCAAATTTATTCATGAAAATTAAAATTTTCTCAGAAAATGTCCATTTGCAGACCAAGAGAAGACTATTTTTGAAAATTTTACCACTGGAATGACTGGCTCGGTTATCTTATCGAGCCAGTCATTCCAGTGGTAAATTTTCAAAAATAGTCTTCTCTTGGTCTGCAAATGGACATTTATCAAGACAACTGCAGAAGCCGTTTTTGGCTGATATACATGTAAGTGTTGAAGAGTTAAGTGACCAAGGCTAAGAAAACTTGTCACTACAGCACTGGTAACTTCAAGCCCATAGTATTGTTTTCTTAGGTACATATATTATACTCTATAGAACATAACTGTGTTGTGTTTTCACACTGGCGTAAAAAAAATTAACTTTCAGATTGGAGGAAGATCAGTGTTGGGTTTCACTACCATATATACACATGAAAACACATAATTTACAATGTACATCCAAATTCCTGACAAAATAATTTGACTGTGTAGTGGAGACTGAAGCAAGAAGCTTTAAGTAAAGTTTTCCAGATTTTGAGCATAATTTAATAATTGGTGACTTGATGGTTATGGTTAGTTTGTGGATTTATGTTTTAACACATGTACCACTTTTGATGTCAGAATTAAACTAAAATTTGAAAATTTTCAAATTAAATTACAAGATGAACTGGTGTTGATTTTTCAACAAATTTGGTGGAAGATACGACAGCAACATCGACCACCAAAATTGTTGAAAAAATCAACACCCGTTTCTTTGCTTTTGACACAGTAAAGGATAGAATATTGACATCAGGGTCGTAACAGTTAAGTGGAACATTACAGGCTTAAAGTATGTAAAACGGCTTTCATTAATTTATCACAAGTCAATGTGACAAAGACAATTTAATCCAATTTAATCCACCTTTTCCATAGTATTCTTGATGTCATGAACTATTTTGGTGATTCATCAATGATGCACTAATGGATGTAGAGTGAAAAAGAATCACAGACGCACGCACACACACACACACACACACACACACACACACCATTCATAATTTGATGGGGTAGGATGGGTGTGTGTAGCATTAATGAGGTTGCGGTATTAAATGATACCTAGCTGTGACAGGTTAGAATGAGTACATTGAATATTAATCGCCACTCTTTATAATTCAGACACAACACAAAAACGCACAGCGAGTTCATTAACCCTCAAATTCGTTCAAGAAAATTTTATTTTTCTCATAGAAAATGTCCATTTGCTTACCAAGAGAAGACTATTTTTCACAATTTAACACTGGAATGACCGAGCCAGTAATTCCAGTGATAAATTGTGAAAAATAGTCTTCCCTTGGTCAGCAAATGGACATTTCTCAAAACCACCTCACAAGCTGTTTTTGGCCGATTTGAGTGTTAGAGGGTTAAGTAATTCATTAAGAGTCAATACTTGATGAGAGCACATCATCTTATAGTGAATCTCCATACTTAAGAAATATTACCACGAGAATGACTGGCCCATTTATGAAGCCAATCAACGGAGCCATTCCGCTGGTACACTCAAAAAGTATTCATGTGTCATGCAGGTATACATAGATTTTTCTCAAAATAACTACAGAAGCCGTCTTTGGCCATCAGTGCACCACCATACATACACATACATACATACATACATACATACATACATATTATACTATGCCAGTCTCTATATCCAAACAAATAAATAAACAAAATAATTATCCTCTCGTAAAACTGAGTAATTTTTCCCTATGTCGTTTTTGCTTTTTAATTAAACCAATATATATATCTGTATACACAAGCTAAACAACACAATTTTGTTGCCATGGTATCAAATAAATTCAGTAATTCAACCAAGATTACAAATGTACATATACGCCAAACACATTCTTTCCTTTCTATACAAAAGGGATTGGGGGTAGCAAAGTTGTTAGCAACACAACTAGACGATATAATAAGTAATTATTATTAATTAACTAAATAATCAATAATAACTTCAATATACATATTTATATAAACAATTATATAATTTTTTGCTTTAATATAATTTTACTATTTACAAATGTGACAATATTTATGAATGAAACATGGATGAGACAACAGTATTTAAAATAGCTTTTTTGCACTAGCATAATTAGACATTATTTTTATGACTCTAAGTTAGAATCAATCTATAAATGGGAGGGGATTTATATGTGTATATCGCTTTATTAACTTTCTAGGATTCAATTTATCGCTACCATTACTACTATTATTATATATGGAGATAACTCAGTTCAATTATTAGTATTATTTAAATATTACGCACATGCCAGTGGGGAAATTGAGCAAAAGTTAATGTGTAATTTAAGACTTATTACAAGTACCTGTCACTGCAATGAACATTCAGTAGAGGGATAACCATGATTTTATCTCTGGTGTTAAACCTCATCTTTCTACATGTTCTATAAGTATATAGCTTGGGTCTTTTCTATTGGAAAATGGATTCTTTAATGAGCAAGCCAACAAAAAATGGCTTTTGTTAAAGGTCTTGAATACTATCCATTTCTAGTCCAAGAGATGGCTATTTTTGAACATTTATCACTAAAATGGCTGGCTTGATAACTGAGACACAGATTTCAGTGGTAAGTCTTAAAAATGGCCTTTTAACCCTTTAACATTTGAATGTTTTAAAAAACTTCAATTTTTTCATAGAAAAGGTCCATTTGCAGACCAAGACTATTTTTGAAAATTTACCACTGGAATGACGGGCTCGGTTGAGCCAGTAATTCCAGTATTAAATTTCCAAAAACAGTCTCCTCTTGGTCTGCAAATGGACATTTCTCAAGATAATTACAAAAGCTGTTTTTGGCCGATATGAGTGTTAAAGGGTAGTTGGCTGTTTAATACGCAAAAGTTTTGATCTTCGTAATGCATTAAAATGTTAATAAATGCAACAAATACTTTAAACAGACACATGTAACTTATCAAACCAAGGTGCCACTAAATTTAAATCATACTCAATTGAAAATACTGCTGAATATTTCGAAAACAATTTTGATGAGTCCTCGCTGTCTAAAACAACAACAATAACTTTCAGCAAAAACTGTCCAATATATTCACCAGATCTATATATCTTTTTTGAAACACATTTTTGCAGAATCACGAAAAAATGGTTAAACCACCATGACAATAGTCTTGTTTTACTGACTTTAAACCCAATATAAAATCATTTGCTATTATTTATAATACTGTCTCACTATGCCAGTTGCTACATCTTATTATGGCAACATTCTCACAGCCTGAAAATCAGAAACAATTTAAATAACACAATTAGAAACATGTTGCAAATAAAGAAAGTAACTCATTCACCGACAAAAGCCTTGAAAAAGCATATTTTTAATGATATAAACCTTATTTTTGAATATTTTGAAATTAATTTGACTGGAAGCCATTGCTGCTTAAGGCAGCAATGGATGGCTTCCAGTTAATTTAATTTCAAATTACTGAAGTTTTCATGTATGGTACCGTTGAAAACGAGCTATGGGGAATTCATCGGTGAAAGAGTTAAATCTCTTCTTTCAGCATGAAATCTTCACTGACCATAACAATCATATTGTTAGACCTCTATGATCAGACTGCTTGCCGTTTCTGGTAACAGCGATCAATGACAGCCCGGCTCCAGCGTTACCAGTAATCAGCCAATGATATTGTACCGATGTCGTCGCATTGGTGGTCCAGCTCCCACTATCAGTAAACATACCACACACAAACACACACACACACAGATGACAGGATCAAACAACTTCAGTATTACTACTTCAAAACATCGCGAGTAGAATCAGTAATTTGAGAAAAACAATTTTGACAAAGCACTAACTCCCTCGACACAAATCAAGCAGATCATTATCCGGCTAGTATCGTGGTATCATGGAGCTTTACATATCACAAAAGCATCCACATCTACCAACTCCTGTCATGTCTTTCCCACAACTGATAGGAGCCGCTGAGTCAGTCGATCAATCAGTCCATTGCCACGAGGACCACAACGTCGGCGATGCGCTGATGACGATGAAACAGTTTCCTCATAAAGGAGGCAGCATAGTGAGAAATGTTTTTTACACTAAATGTTGAAATGGCACATCAGAAATCGGCAAATTCCTTGCAACATTTCTCCGTTGATGAGATCCTAAGTGGTTCCTCTTCGTAGTCGTCAAAGTTGCTCGCATCACCAGGACCCTTGGATTTGGGGATGAATGGTGCATCAACCTTGGAAACAAATGATAAAGGTAAATAACAGGTAGGTTTTGATGCCTAACTAGTAAAACAAGGGATTAATTAACCTTTAAAACCTTAAATTTGTTCGAGAAAATTTAAATTTTCTCAAGAAAATGTCAAGTTGCAGACCAAGAGAAGACTATTTTTGAAAATTTACCACTTGTATGACTGGCTCGGTTATCGAGCCAGTTATTCCCGTGGTAAATTTTCAAAAATAGTCTTCTCTTGGTCTGCAAATTGACATTTCTCAAGGCCACTGTAGAGGCCATTTTTGGCTGATATGAGTGTTAAAGGGTTAAATATATGAAAGTATAGCTCAGAAATAAATTAACATTCTTCCAGAACAAAAGTAAAACAAGAGCTCCGCAAATAGCGCATAATACCCCGCCAAATGTTATGTTATTATTATCATTACCATAGTAACCGTCACTTTTTGATGCTACGGTGATTGTGTCATGCCATCTCATTATAAGGATGTGTCCGAATTTGGACCCTGTATGCCTAACCAACCATGAGATATCAACTGCTAAGTTGAGCTAAACATAGAATGTTAGTGTTGAAAAATTACGTTTTCGGAAGGACATAATGACCTTTATTTTTATCTTTTGACTCTGAGGTGGCAGGTGTTATTCACTCTCATTATCTGTCCAGCATGTATCCTACATTGGCTCTGGTTTGATTAAGTAAACATGAGATATAAATAGTGAAGTTGAGCTAAACACAAAATTTTAATGTTGAAAAAAATGTTTTTCCCAAGATCACAATGACGTTTGACCCAGAAGGACATTGTGTCGTGCTCTCTCCGTACAAGGAAGCATGTGTTCAAGCTTTGGTCCAGTATGATTAAACAAGCATTAGATATGAACTACTAAGTTGAACTCCATGTAAATGCAAAATGTTAATGCTGAAAGTTTTTTACTAATGTCGGAATGATGAATTGGTCATTGACTTTTAGCCCAGATTGTTTTGCCATGCCATCTCAAATAAGGACGTTTCTGTCCAAGTTTCAGTCCACTAAGTTAAACCAAACATGAGATATTAACTGTTGAGCTAAATGCAAATTGTTAATAAATGAAAAATGTCACAATGACCTTGACCATTTCGCCTCATTATCATTTTGTCATGCTGTCTAATTATAAGGAAGTATATGTCCAAGGTTCGATCCAGTATGGTTAACCAAAGGTTAGATATGAACTGTCGTTAATTTGAGCTAAATACAAAATGTTAATATTGAAAACAAGCGCCCCAAAGGGCTCGTGTATTGCTCACCTGGGCCATAGGCATTTCAACCAGAAAGGCCATCGCCTATAAGAAGAATACTGAGGTCTTGGCCAGAATTACAAACAAGAATAATGAAGCATCCTACTAAATTTGGTTAAAATCGGTCCAGAGTTTCTTGAGAAGACATTTTAAATTTCACAAGATGGCTGCCAACAAGTTTATCCAGTAATTTTGAGTGGCAAATTTGAAATCAGCATACCCAAATACCTATATAAAACCAATTTCAGCTTCAAAATCCATTAGATAAAAAAATCCAATATGGCCTCCAAACACGCTACATTTTGTGTAGTCCATGTCAGTAATGTTGTTTTATGTACCAAATTCGCTTGAACAAACATTACTGACATTTAGTCCCTAATCATATCTCCCAAATTTCGGCCCAATCCATTCAGCAGTTCTAGAAACGGTTGATGGATGGATGGATATATGGTCAATATGGCATAAGCTCACTTGGCCGTTCTCTCCAGGTGAATTAAAAACAAAGTCTTTACCAATGTCATTGGCCTTGACTTTTGACTGCAAGGTCATTGTGTGATGCGGAAGCAGGTGTCTAAGGGATCCAGTATGATTAGCCAAAGTTGGGATATGAATGGTGAAATTGAGCTAAATGGAATATGTTAATGTTAAAAAACAAGATCGATAGAATCTCGCTAGCTGCTAGTGAAGTGTGAAAAGTAGGTCACACTGACCTACTTTAACTAAGCTACATACCTTAAGTCTACAATGTATGCATGTACAAAAATTGGCCCCTACAAAAAGCTCTTGAAACAACAGCCCCGAATAAGCTTTTGTGGCTAACTGATGAACTAACTAACTAAAGGACACTGTGGTTTACTGAGCTGCTACCCGCATGGCCACCTGTCTAACGCGAAAGCACAAATGTGTGCAATATAAGCATAATTTGCTTTTGGAAATATTTTAATTAGGTCACTCACACTGTGACCTTGATAGTTGACATTTTGATTTATCACTTCTTTGGGACCCTACAGGCAACCTTCCATCCACGTCTTGTCAAGATATCACCAGTAAAATCAGAGTTATTGAGAACATTTTGCATTTCAGGTACAGAATTTTCAAAATAATTTGTTTTTATCTGGTCACCATGGCTTTGACCTTTTAACCACACATTTATCACATATCTTCAGGACACTACGTCGACCAACCTTTCATCAAAATTTGATTACTGCATAAGAAAAGCTCTAGAAACTATAGCGCATGATAAGCTTTTGTGAATGACTAATTAATGGACTAAATAAGTGACACAGCGATTGTCTGATTTGCTACCCGTAGCTAAAATCAGTTTTTACCTAGGTCACAGTGACCTTACACACTGAACATTTGACCCCAAGGTCACTGATGCCCTGTCATGATAAAGAAAAATGAGTTCAAGCTTGGGTTTAGTATGATTAAACAAACACGAGATAACTAACGCAAATTGGCCGGTGCCGTCGGACGATGCGCAGGGTATCAGAATACACGCAAATCGTTTTACTTCACAATGTCGAGCTAAAGAGTCCTCTCTTGGACTTAAGATGCTCATTTCTTTAGACCACTGCAAAGGCTGCTTTTGGCTGGCTTGGCCATTAAATTGTTACAATATAAATTCTAGCTAAATGACAAAAGGCAGATAAAACAGGCAAACTAAACTGGCTTTCTGGATATAAATTGATAGATATCTGCCAGTCATATTGTCAGCTACCTAACTGACACTCAATATTACCAGCCACCTAACTGACACTCAATATTACAAGCCACCTAACTGACTCTCACAGTGCCAGCCACCTAACTAATCAGCTCCCTTAGAGACGTACCTTTTTCTGATAAATAGCAATCCAGTCTGTTGTGGAGAACCATTTATGATTCTTGATGTCGTTAACACCATTCTTGAGGTTACCGAATCGCTTTGTTAGGTCGACCTGCAGCAAGCTACGTAGTAGATCCTTCAAGTCTGAGCTGAAGTGTGAAGGGAAGCGCACCTAGAAAATAAATGAAATGCAGAATGGACCTTTCTAGTTTTAGCTATGCCTCGCACATGTCTAGTTAAGCTCCAACCACACCTTGTCCGTGTTGGGATCGATCTCTGAACTCTCGGACTATCAATTTCCAGAAAACTATACAGGCAAGGTGTTAAATATTTTGAAAATAATTTGACTGGGCGCTGTTGCTGGCTATGGCAGAAACAGCGACCAGTCAAATTGGTTTCAAAATATTCAACAGAATGTTTATTAAATGGTAAAGACAATTCGTACGAGTTGGACTATTAAGTGTTAAACACGGACTATATCAAGTCATTCATGACATTGTGATTATGACACCATCTTACACGTCAATGTAGTTGATTAGCACCCAGTCAAATTATTTCTAAAATATTCAACAGAATGTTTATTAGATAGTTAAGACATACAATTTGTACAACGCTTAGTGCGCCATCAATTAAGCGATTGTCACAAACTTATCTACGCCATTTATGACTATGACGTAATTTATTATGACATCATCAGACATGTCACGCAGTTGATTATAACGTCATATGGTTGATGGATAAACTGGTATTCTCCAGTTCTTTCATATCACACTTATATCACAAGTCTAGTAAAATCTAATTTGTATACGTCACAAAACATCTACATTTAGTGATTTTGTCAGCCATCTTTCTCACTTGTTAACTTCTACAGACTTTATATTGATCACTTATATGTACATTTTACAATGAAGCACAAAACGATCCTTTTAATAAATCCGACTGATTTTTTCATCGATTAAATCAGTGATTTTTTCAAGGATTAAATCAGATAAGTTAGCAATCGCTAGCATTCTCATTTTTACCACTCAGAAGTGGCGGAATATAAGTTTCATGATCAGTTGCTAAGCATCTGTCTTTGGTTATGACGTCATATGATTGATGGATAAACTTGGAACGGTGAATACTTGAGTGACAGATTAGGTTCATCCATTGACCACAAAAGCCTTTTTAACATAAAGCAGCCATCTGTCTTAATGACAAGTTTGATGGTCTAAACAATGACTTACTAGAGAGTGAATGCTGACATGTTGGATACATTTCTCGCAAAAATCTCCACAGCTCTAGCTAAATGTCGCCCGATTTTTTACGAGTGTTGAAATGGATTTGAAACCAGAATTAGCAGAATCAAAATTTCAAGGCATTTATACACAGCTGTTCAATATTCTGAAACTAATTTGACTCGGGGCGCTGTTGTTGCCTAGGGCAGCCACAGATCCCATTCAAATAGTTTCAAAATATTTAACAGAATGAATATTATATTATTTATAAATACACCAAAGACATACAATTCATACTTTCGTGACAGACTTTTCCAGTCTGATGATGGACATACATGTACATTATGATTGTGACATATTTGATTATGACATCTGATACTCGAGTGACAGATCAGATCCCTAAATTGGTACGACAGTTTAGCCATAGCAGAGCTAAATGTGAGCCCAGGCGTTACAAATCCAAAAGGCAAGCTGTGAAAATCAGCATCTAGACATGATAGACTGAATAACGTATCTACATATCGACTACACTGTACCTTTCCAGAGACAATTTTCTCGTAAATTTGGATAGGTTGATCAGCAAAGAAAGGCGGATAACCGGCAGCCATTTCATAAACTAGTACACCGAGTGCCCACCAATCAACGGCTTTGTTGTAACCCTGAAATCAGACAAACTCATACATGTACATACAGAATTAAGAGAAAACACCAATTCTCATCACAAGATTTTAGCAACTTTTTTTAAACAAATTTTATGTTAGCCTTTTAAACCTTTAATGACGAAATTTGGTCAAGAAAATTTATTTGCTTACTGAATGTCCATTTGCAGGTCAAGAAAAATACTTCTGAAAATTTACCACTGCAATGGCTGGCCCGAGCTAGACATTTCATTGGTCAATTTTCAAAAATAGTCTTCTCTTGGCCTGCAAAGCCAAATGGACATCCCTGAAAGACCACTGTACAGGCCGGTTTGGTTGGCTCCGTCACGAAGAGGTTAATTGGAATTAATAATTAAAATATTTACTTATTGAATCCATTTGCAGGCCAAGAGAAAACTAAACTTAGGGCTGAACATTTTCGTAGAACATTTAAACATTTGCGTTTGAAATGTGTGACTTGAGGAGGATTATAAGGAAATGGATATTCATATATAGAAAGCGAGGGAATGCCTGCCTTAATTCATTTGGACAGTTAATGTGATAATCTATGTTCCAAATGCAAATGTCATTCTCGCTGTCAAAATCCTTGATGAACTAACAAATGCCAATTTTGATTGATCGATGGCGGACATATATTTTAACGAAACACATCCCTTGTAAAAAATGTGTAAATCAATGAATGAATGACTGGCTCGATAAAACAATCTCCTCTTGGTCTGCAAAAGGACATTTTTTTTGTGAGATCAGACGTAAACAAATTAGAGGGTTAAATGGTTAAGTAGCACCAATGTGGCAGAGTTGAGAAAAAAGCAATCTCCCTCCCTCGCTTTCAAAATAAACAACAACGCTTGTATAATATGGAGAAAAATAAACAACAATGCTTGTATAATATGGAGAGCTCTGCGTAATATGCTATCAGCTCACTCAGCAATAGCCAATAGCGGTACTGGAAGGAATAATCTAATAAAGGATCGATTCACTCATTCTATTATCTTGGCTACCATGCTTTTTCTCAAGGTCTCAATCGGCTAAAAATAATCAAACCTGGCATATGAGGTAGTAAAATATTTATTTTTATATTTCCATAGAACAGTCTGCACAGCGCTAGTTGTCTATGGGATCAGAGGAGGTCCACAGAGCAATCAGCTCGCAACATGTACTGTCTCAATGATTTCATCTGACATTTTCAGTAATAGAGTGTGGGCTGTTCTCTAACACATTTTACCCTGTTTATTCAGATGGTCGATTTCAACCACATCTAAGAAATGGGATATTCATAAACACATGTATGTTTTAAAAAACCCAACCCAAATGTAGCTTGCGCATACATGTAGCTTAGACAGAAAAGATTTACAGCCAATAAAAATAAGCATTAACATACATATTAAACATCATCAGCGATTTCTGGGGGGAATGGATTAACCCTTGAATTTGCTCAAGCAAATTTAAATTTTCTCATCGAAAATGTCCATTTGCAGACCAAGAGAATACTATTTTTGAAAATTTACCACTGTGGTAAATTTTCAAAAATAGTCTTCTTTTGGTCTGCAAATGGACATTTCTCAAGACCACTGCAGACGCCGTTTTTGGATGATATGAGGGTTAAATGGTTAAGCGGTACTAACAATGCTAATGGCTGTTTTGCATCCATTCTCATTCTCTCATTCTACATCACAGTAATAAACTTCTACTATAAAGCTCTGACATAAAATGAGATCTCCATCAAAGATCAGTCAGCAATCATGATCAGCGGCTATGGCTATAACGCAGCAGCAGTAGTCCGCATGAGCGGAGCAGCACAACATTCATAATTGATATCCATTCTGACAGCTAGATAGACACTGTTTTTCCCCAGCTATTTATAGCACAAAGCGATTACAACAGGACACTAGCCAACATGTCACAGTGGATAAATCAATGAGAATTATGTTATGCAAAACGCTATAATAATTCACTGGAAGATGCAGCTAGAATTTCTAGCATTACGCATTAACCCTTTAACCGTCGAATTTGTTCAAGAAAATTTAAATTTTGTTCACAGAAAATGTCCATTTGCAGACCAAGAGGAGACTATTTATGAAAATTTACCACTGGAATGACTGGCTCAGTTATCGAGCCAGTCATTCCAGTGGTAAATGTTCAAAAACAGTCTTTACTTGGTCTGCAAAAGGACAGTTCTTAAGACCACTGCAGAGGACATTTTTGGATGATATTAGTGTTAAAGTGTCAATGCGACATCTCAGAGCATTAAGGCAGATCATGGCTACTGGTCAAGCGCATGAAGGAAACATTAGGCTTTCTCAGGATCAAGTATCACAGCACTAAGCTTATTTCCCTTGTAAAATAAAAAAGCCAATATGACTTAGAAACGCTGAATTTTGATTGGTTGATGGCGGCCATGTTTTTTAACGAACAAACTTCCCATGAACAAACTTGAAAGGCGCTTGGTCCCTAAGCATGTTTACAAAATTTCAGCTCTATCCCGTCAGCGGTTCGGGAGAAGTTGTTTTCGCGAAAACTAGGTCATCCGAGATGGCCGCCAAGCAAATCGGCCAATCAGGTTGCCTTGAACAAACTTGGGTCTACCGTTGCCACAGATGATGTGTTATGAGTTTTGAATCAATTCCTCCAGAGGTTTCGGAGAAGATTTTTTAAAGTGTTTCTAAAAATCAGCCATTTTGGCCGACGGCCATCTTGGATTTTGACCGATCCGCTTCGTTTGAACAAACTTAGATTTCTATGCCCTATGAATGCTTCCTCCAAAATACAAGAGGCCCAATGGGCCTGTATCGCTCACCTGGATCATTGGCATTTCAACTAATCTAAGTTTTACATCCATCAGTGTCACTTCCAATGACTTTCAGTCAAATGATTTAGTTTTCGAGATATTGACAATCTCTGGACTGGTTTTTTTGCATTACTGATTTTGAACATTATTTAAGTGAAAATAGATGATATCAGTGCTAACCACAGCTGCTTTCTTAACTGTCTCACTGCTGCAAGCCAGTGCCCCCAATAATTTCAATTTTCAAAAGCTCTTGACTTGTTGAATATTTTGAAAACAATTCGACTGAAAGTTGTTGGCGGCTTAGCCACCAACAACTTTCAGTCCAATTGTTTTCAAAATATTTATCATGTTCAGAGATATAACCTTTGGAATATGTCGTCTGCAAAAACTCAAGTCAGAAGGTTACTAGAGGTTTAAATACAATTTGAAGAAAATGGTCTCTAAAGGCAGGTAGGTGGTCTTTATAGCAGGTTATTCCCCACCACCACACAATCCATTTATACCATGCACATCTGGCTGAATCACCGAGCTAGCAGCAGGGGTAGGGTGGGCTGGAGTTGATTTAGAAAATAATTTGACTGAGTCATTGCTGCCTTAGGCAGCAACAACTTTCATTGCTGCCTAAGGCAGCAACAACTTTCAATCAAATATATTTCAAATATTTTTAAGAGCATAGATGTCAGAGAACATAATACATATCTTAAATATTTCGCCAGTATTGGTAAGGTTAATCTGTTAATTGGAATTTAATATCTAGTTTGGCAATAAAATCTGACATGGTGATAAATCAATGGAAGGTGGGAACAAACAATTATTTGCCCTATGAAAGTGAGACTGCAAATATTTAAGAGTGATAACTCTGGTATTTGGCATCCTATCAGTTTCATTTTCACAACACAGATATTAGATGCCGTCATTAACATTGTGACCAAGTTTGGTGTCAATCCGTCAAGAAGTAACAAAATGAGCCGCTATTGTTGGTGACAGACAAACAGATGGATGGCCGGACATACAGAAGACGGATGGCGTTATCGCTATACGACAGCTGACTGACAAGTAAGCGGAGTTCAGAAAACCAATTTCGACTTCAAAATCCAACAAATAAAAAAATTTAATATGGCAGCCAAACACGCTAAAATTTGATTGCTCCACGGCGGCCATGTTTTTTACCTATCAACTTCCCATGAACAAACTTTAATGGCCCGTAGTCCATAATAATATTCCCAAATTTCAGCCCAATCCGTTCAGCGGTTCTGCAGAATAAGTCGTTTTCACGAAAACTAGGTCATCCAAGATGGCCGCCGAACCATTTGGCCAATCAAGTTCCTTCGAACAAACCTGGTTCAGCTCTTGCCCTATATGATATTTTGTGAGTTTTGAATCAATCCACCAAGCGGTTTCGGATAAGATTTTTAAAGCCATTTCCAAAATCGGCCAAAATCCAAGATGGCCACCGGCCAAATCGGCTTTGTTTAAACAAACTTGGATCCCTATGACCTAAGGATACTTCCTGCCAAATAAAATTGAAATCGGCCCAGTTGTTATTGAGGTCATTTAAAGGAAAAAGTTGACGGATGGACTGATGGACGGACGGATGTCGGACAGACGGTCGCCATGGCATAAGCTCACTTGGCCATTCTGGCCAGGTGAGCTAACAATACAGCCAGAGGCTGTTCAGTGTTTCTGTCGTCCAAAAGGTTGAAATTAGTCGCGCAGTGGATGAGTCAATGGTGTGTGAATATGTCCTTAATTTCATAACCGTAATACCGCCTATTATATCTCGCAGAAAGATAACAAAGGCAAGAGACATGATAGAAGACACGGAAGGCAGTTTGTTGCCTTAAATATCTGGCGAAATTGAGAGGGATGAACATCCAAGGTAAAGGAGGATTCCCGTTTATCTATCAATCATATGATGTCATAATCAACTTTATGACATGTATGATGATGTCATAATCAACTACATTATGAATGAAAGTGGGTTATGCATATTTTCAATTTGGACAGGCCTGAGCACCAAGTCAAATGTTTCAAAATATTCAACAGCTTACCTGTATATTTTCCTGAAAATTGAGATTCAGAGTGTGCAGGGATAAATCGATCCCAACATGGGTAAAGTGTGGGTGGAGCTTAGCTAGAGATTGGCGGGGCATAGCAAAAAATGGAGTCCTCTATTGACTTAGTTGCCTTGGTGTTTTGAGCTCGGCCTTATAGCCTTTAATCTGAAATTTGGAAATCATAAGCTGGAATCTAGAGGTAGGCCACAATCTGCAACAAAGTACATACATGTAAAACATACCAATATTTAACAAACAAAAGGACTAGTTTGTATAAGAATCCTTGGTGCAAAGCTTATTTCTCTAGATCTGTATGTATACATTTAGTATTATCATACCTTGCTGAGGATAATCTCTGGTGCCAAGTACTCAGGTGTTCCGCATAATGTCCAGGTTCTACCTTTGACTCGTTTTGCGAAACCAAAATCTGTTACCTAGCATTAACAAATACAATCACAGACGGTAATGACAATTTAAAGCAGAATGCAATTCTGTACACCTGAACATGTGCGTAAGGCCAGCGTAATTTAGTTTCTTTTTATGTATGCTGAACTTTAGTTTTGAGCAAACAAATGAAAAACTGTTCTATACTATGTACTTTAATTTATTTTAAAATATTACTTCCAATTTGTGACCTTGTTTTAAACTTATGAATCAGCACTGGTCAGTTTTTCCTTGTGGTTTTGATAGAATCACTATTTAAAATCCTTCAACACTTAATGATTGACATAAACTGAAGTTTGTGCTATGAATAGGCAAATATCCTGGCCTTAACCCTGAACCATTGAAATTGGCTCAAAACCGGCTTCAGCACTGGTCTTGACAAATGTTCATTTGCAGACTAATAGAACATTATTTTTGAAAATTTCCCACTGGAATGATTGGCTCGATAACAGAGCCAGTCATTCCACTGGCGGATGTTAAAAATATAATCTCTTGGTCTGTAAATGGACATTTTCTATGAACATTTTTTTTAATAGTTCTTGAACAAATTTGAGTATTCAATTGTTTATTAGAGCTCATGTTTTCCCCCTGGCCTGTAGTGCTGGGGACTAAATCACCACTTACTAAGTGCTTAACACTTTAACAGTCTATCTGGTCAAAACCAACTTTTGCAACCGTCATGTGAAATGACAATTTGCATGTCAAAAAGACTATTTAAAAAAATATACTACTGGAGTGACTGGCTCGATAACAGAGACAGTCATTCAAGTGGTACATTTTCAAAAATAGTGTATTCTTGGGCTGCAAATGAATATTCACTACCGGTAATCAAAATTAGTTTTTTTACTCATCTTGACAATGAAAGGGTAATACATGTACTGTATGCATGTTACAGTATGCTCAGTAATAACGCAAAACAAAACCTCGCTAAAAAAGGAACATGAGCGAAACAAAGGTGCGCTTTCTTTACACTATATTATGAATTTCAGGCACACTGTTTATAAATATGACAAATTCGTTCACCTTTCTTGGACAATACCTTTGTTTTTGATATAAACACACAAGTTTTTTTTGTATGAGCCAGGAAAATTTTGTTAACAAGACTAACACTGAACGAATGTAAAAGAAAATCTGATTGGTCGAAACACAACAAATTACATTCAGAGTAAATTTACAATTCTGATTCATTTCTCAGACGTTTGGGAGATGCAGTAAATATTGACCAGACTTTTCCTGTTTATTTCTACCGCTCTTGTGTTTTTTGCTAAACACATTCTCAAATTCCTCTCAGAATTTCATTGCGGCCGACTCCTGATACGTTTTTCTTTCTTCTGTCCGCTCTTTGTTCCTGAAGCTTGGTCAGTTATTTCTGAGCCATTCTGTATTATTATAACACCCTTTTAATCCATTTTACTTTAAACCCCTAAACAACTGATAATTAACATAACCCTTTAACACTCAAACCGGCCAAAAATGGATTCTGCATTGATCTTGAGAAAGGCTTGTTTATAGCTCAAGATAAGATTATTTTTGAAAATTTACCACCGGAATGACTGGCTTGATGACAAGCCAGTCATTACAGTGATAATTGTTCAAAAATAATCTTCCCCTGGTCTGCAAATGGACATTTTCTATGAGAAAGTTGAAATTTTCCGAAGAAATTTTCAGATTAAAGGGGTAATAATAACACATTCCTTTATCCAGTGAACGCATTCGGTAAAGAACAAAAAAAGTGTAGAATTAATGAGAGCAAAGTTTAAACTGTAACATTAAGTAACACTCAAACCAGCCAAAAATGGCTTCTCTACTGAGCTTGAGATGAGAAATATTCATTTGCAGAGCAAAATGCTTTTTGAAAACTTCTTACTAGCTTAGCCAGTCATTCCAGTGATAAGTTCTCAAAAATAATCTTTTGGTCTGCAAATGGACATTTTCTATGAGATAATTTACTTTCTTTTAACAATTTTCGGAGTAACTGCAATCATTTATTCAAGAAGAGCTAAATGCTTATCTTAAGGATTGATGACTGACATGATTTATTGATGAGTGAATTTTTTAAATACAATATTTTGTGTAATCGATGCTGAAAGAGAAAATACAATATTTGAAAAATATTTATACCGCAAATTTTGATTACAAAACTAGCAATGTCTATTGGCCAATGTGGTAGGGCGTTCAGCAAAGTAGGTTTCCAATTTTGTGATGGAACTAACAGCCTGAGACTAGGAATTCTAAATGCAGTACACACAGCGAGGAGAATTAATAACAAGTAACACATAGAACTTCAAATTATGAAAAAATATAACTGCGCAGATGCACTATATGCAGCCAATAGTTGGAAAGAAGGATATAAACATCATAAAAACGATAACATGAAAGGATTTTCACAAATTAAATGATGAAATGTTGGAGAGGATTTTCAGACATACAAACATCAACAAGACTAGTTAGATGTGGAAGATTAGGTAAGAAAATGTGCAGTCCAAAAGAACTGTATTTGAGAAGAAACATGCAAAACTTATGAAGTGTGTGTGTACATGCATTCTTGTTAATTGGAATGGACCATTCCATTTTTAGCTATGCCCCACACCCATCTTTACGTTCATGTTGGGATCGATCGATCTATGAACTCCCTGACTATCAATTTCCAGAAAACTATACAGGTAAGCGTTTGAATATTTTGAAACTAAATTGACTGAATGCTGTTGCTGCCAGATTGTACATGCATTCTTGTTAATTGTGTATGCAGTTACGTGACAATGGACCATTCCATTTTTAGCTATGCCCCAACCCATCTTTACGTTCATGTTGGGATCGATCGATCTAGGAACTCCCTGACTACTGATTTTCAGAAAACTATACAAGAAGCGTTTGAATATTTTGAAACTATATTGACTGAGTGCTGTTGCTGCACAGCTGCCTCTGGCAGCAACAGCGTCCGTCCAGTCAGATTAGTTTCAACAGCATGTTTATTAAATAGTAGAGGCATACAATTTGTACGTGTTGGACTATTAAGAGTTAGACGGGCGAAATAATATCATTTATGAGGGAATGACTATGATGTCATACTACACGCCACTTAGCTGAGTGTTATACTCAGCTAAGTGGCGTGTAGTATGACATCATCGATGGATACTCTGGAAAGGTGAATTGTGTGCAGACGTATATGTGCACATGCAAATTTATGCATATGATAATACTCAAGCATTTGCTTTAGATTTCCAAATGTTACTGCACTAATAATAGCGTCATGTAGGATAATTAAAACAGTTTGCCTCTGCAGTGCTCTTAAGGAATCTTCATTTGCAGGTCAAGAACTATTTTTCAAAACTTGCAATTGGAAGGACTGGCTCGATATTAAACTGAGCCAGTCATTTCAATGGTCAATTAAAGTCTTCTGGCCTGCAAATAGAGACATTCACTAAGGAATGATGATAATTTTCTTGACCAATCTTGACCATTATAGGGCTAACAGAATGAAAATTTGTAATCCAAGCAAAATAAAAGTTTAAATGTATCATAATCTTAAACAACGAAAGTGCAGCCATAGAACCAGGGCATTCGAAAATAATCAAAGGTTACAGCTCCGATACACGTACTTATATCTATTTGGGTTCAGAGACACTTTACATTTTGAAAGTACTCAGGTCATAATCTACATTGCAGAAATGAGACAAAGATCTATAAAGCAAACAAAAATCATTCTTGCCTTCAAAACAAGCATTTCTTTAACTTGCTCTTAGCTTTCTGCTTTTATAATTCCTAAAAGTGCAGATGCCTTGTTTATGACATTGACTACAAAGTGGACTTTCTATTAATTCATAGACATTGAACCACTAGATATTAAATTAAGATACAATTAACTTTTACATGTTATATTTTATAAATTAATTTTTTTAAATTCCTAATATTAAATTCCTAATTTTGTTCTGTCAGTTTAAACTTAATATCTATCTGCCGTGTCTGTACATCTCTAACGTGCTATGCTGTGATTTTATTTATTGAAAAATGATGTGATTACATTACTAGAAAATATTCGATATATGGAACAATCAATTAATTACTTATCAATCTGAAGTCTTGTTAACACTTTAAAGGTCACAACATTTTTTAAATTAGGATTTTTGCTTAGTGAATGTCCATTTACAACCTAAGACTATTTTTTGAAAATTTACCATTGAAATGACTGGCTCGTTTATTGAGCCAGTCATTCCGGGTAAATTTTCAAAAATATAGTCTTCTCTTGGCCTGTAAATGGATATTCCTCAAGCTCATTACTAAGGCCATTTTTTGGCCGACGACCATTAATGGGTTAACTTAGCCATCACAGCTATAAGTAAGTATACAGCATAATTGTGTTTAAACAAGTTAACAATTGATAAATTTTAATTACCACAAGAGGCCCCAAGGGGCCTGTATCGCTCACCTGGACCATAGGCATCTCAACTAGAAAGGTCATTAACAATAGATAAAACTCTAATGAGTTGAGCAGACTTGTAACAAAAAAACAGAGGCCATGTTTCTTTATGTATCAACTTCTCTTGAACAAACTTTAATGGCCCGTAGTCATCAATACCATATTTCCAAAATTTCGGCCCATTCCTTTCAGTCGCTCTGGAGACGAAGTTACATTCATCCACATCCAAGATGGCCGTCCAACCATTTGGCAAATCAAGTTCCCTTGAACAAACTTGGTTCAGCTCGTGCCCTAAATGATGTTTTATGACTTTTGAAGGAATCGCTCAGTTTCGGCGAAGATTTTTAGACATTTCTAAAAATCGGCCAAAATCCCAGATGGCTGCCACACAAATTGGCTGATTGGCTTCGTTTGAAAAAACTTGAATCTCTACAACCTAAGGATGCTTCCTGCCAAATATAATTGAAATCGGCCCAGTAGTTCTAAAAGACATTTTAAATTTCTCATTGCTTTAGTATGGGAGCTTTTGGCGGAAAAATGATCCAAGATGGCCACCAAACCGTTTATCCGACAGTTTCAAAAATTGCAAATTTCAGAGCAGAATACCCAAAAACACATACAAAACCAATTTCATCCTCAAAATCCATCAAATAAAAAAAGCCAATACGGCCGCCAAACACTATATTTGGTTGGCCCATGACAGCCATGTTTTTTGACGGATCAACTTCCCTTGAACAAAGTTTAATGGCCCTTACTCCCTAACCATATCTGCCAAATTTCAGCCCGATCCCTTCAGCGGTTCTGGAGGTCGTTTTCGCTAAAACTAGGTCAACCAAGATGGCCGCCAAACCATGGGACCAATCAAGTTTCCTTGAACAAACTTGGTTCAGCTCTTGCCCTAGATCATATTTCATGGGGTTTGCTTCAATCCACCAAGCGGTTTCGGAAAAGATTTTTAAAGACATTTCATAAAATCGGCCGAAATCCAAGATGGCCATCAGCTTTGTTTGAACAAACTTGGATCCTTATGCCCTAAGGATACTTCCTGTCAAATATAATTGAAATCGGCCCAGCAGTTCTCAAGAAGAAGACACTAAATTTCCCATTGCTTTAGTATGGGAGCTTTTGTGGGAAAATGATCCAAGATGGCCGCCAAACAATTTATCCGACAGTTTTGAAAATTGCAATTTTGTGATCAGAATACCCAAAAACATATATAAAACAAATTTCAGCCTCAAAATCCATCAAATAAAAAAAAAATCCAATATGGCCACAAAACATGCTGTATTTTGATTGGTCTACTGTGGCCATGTTTTTTGACGGATCAACTTTCCTTGAACAAACTTTAATGGCCCTTCTTCCCTAATCATGTCTGCCAAATTTCGGCCCGATTCCTTTAGCAGTTGTAGAGAAGTCATTTTCGCTAAATCTAGGCCAACCAAAATGGCAGCGGAACCATTTGACCAATCAAGTTCCCTTGAACAAACTTGGTTCAGCGCTTGCCCTAGATCATATTTCATGGGGTTTGCTTCAATCCACTAAGCATTTTTTCTTAGATTTTTAAAGACATTTCCTAAAATCGGTCGAAATCCAAAATGGCTGCCGGCCAAATTGGCCCGGTGGTTCTGGAGAAGATGTCGTTTAAAGAAAAAAGTTGATGGACGGACAGCGCACAGACGAAGGACGGTGACCATGGCATAAGCTCACTTGGCCATTCTGGCCAGGTGAGCTAATTATATATATAACTATATATTTCTTTGACATTTTACATCAGACAACACGACTACTCGCAGCACACCCCTTTAATGGTCAAGCCGGACAAAACCGGCCTCAGCAGTCGTCTTGAGGAATGTCCATTTGCAGGCTATTTTTGAAATTTTACCACTGGAATGACTGAGCTAGTCAATCCAGTGGTAAATTTTCAAAAATATAGTCTTCTCTTGCCATGCAAATGGATATCCGAAAGGGAATTATTTCGATTTTCTCAAGCAAATTTGACCATTAAAGGGTTAACTCAGTCATTAACTACAAGAAGCGGAGAATAGATACTGCAAATCATAATCTCAAATATGCTTCTCAGTATTTTGAAAACAAATTGATGGACAACTCAGCCTGGCCGCAAAACAGGTTATAATACAGGCATATTATTTTCAAAATATTGAGCATATACGTATTACTCTGCTATCAATGTGTCGAATAAATAACTATGCTCCATTGCATTAGTCATCACTGTATCAAGCAATCAAACACACCTTACATGTACCACAACACAACAAGCACGCAGGTCAATAATACAGAACATAAACGCACAACAAGCCACTAGTTAATTACAAGAAACCATCGCTCCAAATAAGACTTCTAAACAAATCGCTATACTTTTTATATCTTATAGAGAACGGAAAGTTAAACAATTTTACTTCTATTCAATTGTGATGATAATTACTAAATTTGGTTTAGAGGGATCCGATCAGACACTCAAATATCTAGTCATAATCAAAATGTCACATGTTAACTGACATCGCAATCAAAATGACCCACATGTATGTCTGTCAGGAAAATGGAAGTCTGTCATGAAAATGCCAGAATTGTGTCTTTGAGGAATGTACAATTTATTAAACAATCTGTTGTATATTTTGAAACTAATTTGACTGGGAGTTGTTGCTAGTTCGCAGTCAAATTAGTTTCAAAATATTCAACAGCTTACCTGTAGTTATAAAGATTTCAAAGTTTCAAATGGATTACAACACACATACAAAAGTGGGTGGAGCTTAGCTAAAAATGAGTTAGGAATAGCCACAAATGGATCCCTCTAAGTAATAATTAGTGTGTTTAGTTTGCTATTGCTTATAAAGAATCTCGAAATAGAGGACGCAATATTGATTCACTGTATTGCTGAGCTCATAAGCAAGTAAACATGTTTTCAAAACAGGAACATAAATTTTAAATTCTGACATCAGTGGGGTAAGGGTTAGGAGATTAAGGAAGATTATAAATTTGACGATAATCATAATGTGGAAACACACTGAAATTGTACCCGAATGGGTACCCGCACTTCTGCCTTTTAGCGATATGTAGCTGTCTTAATGTAATGGCTTATCCACTGAAGAGGCTGAAAGGTTGTTGTAATTTGATTTTACTCAAGTGAATTGACAAGTTGCTTAAATGTCATTGGGTGCACAATTTTTTCTTAACAGCTTAAAATGATGACTATCTTCACTGTCAAGCCGGCAAGAAACGGGTCTTTGCAGTAACAGAGTCAGTCATTCGTGGTAATTCACTCAGTAAAAACTCTAATCTTCTTAACAAATCCTTACCATTAACACTGTAACACTCATATCAGCCCAAAACAGGTTCTGCAGTGGTCTTGAGAAGTTTCCTTTTGCAGACCAAGAGACTATCTTTTAAAAATTTACCACTGAAATTACTGGCCATGCCAGTGATAAATTAAAAAAAAAAGTAATCTCTTGGTCTGTGAATGGGCATTTTCTATGAGAAAGTTGAAAGTTTCCTGAACAAATTTCAGGGTTAAACCTAGGTTATTATTGCTACTTTGCTCCATGTATGTGCAGGTTTGAAGGGAATTCGGCTCAAATTGCTAAAGTATAAGACGTGACAATTAACTAAGGGAAATCAGCAGACCATCCAGTCTATCAATCCATCTGGACTACATGTACGTGTACTTCACGCAGTGTGCATAATTAGATAAATGCCCTTCCCATATTCTACATAGGAGCCCAATAAGTTAATGACAGTTATGTCTAGCCAATCATTCTAAGATGATGGGACAACATGAACAACAACTAATTTCTTGCGTCTGCCAAATCATATAAAATTATCACATTTCATTCTGCCTGGCATAAATAAACCACATATGACATATTAGATAAATAACTCTTGGGCTAAGGATTATGTTGGCAATGCAGTCTTAAGTTAAATTATTTTGAAACGCTGTTGATAAATCTCACAGCTCAGCTTTGCCCTCCTCAATGTTGATCAAGCTAACAGCTCAGCTTTGCCCACCTCACAGCTTATAAATCTCACAGCTCAGCTTTGTCTGTCCTCCTCGCTAAAGGGAAACCTCACAGCTCAGATTTTGCCAGGTTTACTGTCGTCCCTGGTGTTGTTGAGAAACTGACAGCCAAGCTTTAACTGTCATCCTTACAACTTATAGTTGATAAATCTCACAGCTCAGCTTTGTCTGCTCTCCTCACTGTTGATAAATCTCACAGCTCAGCTTTGTCTGCTCTCCTCCTCACTGTTGATGAAGCTCACAGCTCAGCTTTGGCCTCATCACTCTTGATAAATCCCACAGCTCAGCTTTGTCTGCACTCCTCACTGTTGATGAAGCTCACAGCTCAGCTTTGTCTGCTCTCCTCACTGTTGATAAATCTCACAGCTCAGCTTTGTCTGCTCTCCTCACTGTTGATGAAGCTCACAGCTCAGCTTTGGCCTCATCACTCTTGATAAATCCCACAGCTCAGCTTTGGCTGCACTCCTCACTGTTGATAAAGCTCACAGCTCAGCTTTGCCCTCCTAACTCTTGATAAATCTCACAGCTCAGCTTTGTCTGTCCTCCTCGCTAAGGGGAAACCGCACAACCATTTTACCAGGTTTACTGTCGTCGCTGGTGTTGAGAACCTGACAGGCCTGCTTTAACTGTCATCCTTACAAGTTACAGTTGATAAACCTCACAGCTCAGTTTTGCCCTCCTCACTGTTGATAAACCTCACAGTTCATCTTTGCCCTCCTCACTGTTGATAAACCTCTGCTCATCTTTGCCCTCCTCACTGGTGATAAACCTCACAACTCAGCATTGCTTGCCCTCTTCACTGGTGTTAAACTTCACAACTCAGCTTTGCCCTCCTCACTGGTGAAACCTCACAACTCAGCTTTGCCTGCCCTCCTCACTGGTGATAATCTAGATATGGTATGGCAATGACTATGTTTTAAAAGATTTTAATTCATTTAAATATGAAGGCAAATTATTTAATTCGCAGTGTATGAAAAATTGTGTGGCTGTGTGTCCCAATGGGCCTGTATCACTCACCTGGAACATTGGCATATCAAACTAATCTTACTTAAGTTTTACATCTATCGGTGTCACTTCCAATGACTTTCAGTCAAATGATTTAGTTTTCGAGATATTGACAACAATATCTGGACTGGTTTTTTTTTGCATTAGTGATTTTGAACAATGTTTAAGTGAAAATAGATGATATCAGTGCTAACAACAGCTGGTTTCTTAACTGTCTCACAGCTGCAAGCCAGTGCAGCCAATAACTTCAATTTTCAAAAGCTCTTGACTTGTTGAATATTTTGAAAACAATTGGACTGAAAGTTGTTGGTGGCTTAGCCACCAACATCTTTAAGTCCAATTGTTTTCAAAATATTTATCACGTTCAGAGATATAACCTTTGGAATATGTCGTCTGCAAAAACTCAGTCAGACGCTTACTAGAGGTTTAAATACAATTTGAAGAAAATGGTCTCTAAAGGCAGGTAGGTGGTCTTTATAGCAGGTTATTCCCCACAACCACACAATCCATTTAACACATGCACATCTGGCTGAATCACCAAGTTAGCAGCAGGGGTAGGGTGAGCTGGAGTTGATTTAGAAAATAATTTGACTGAAAGTCATTGCTGCCTTAGGCAGCAACAAATTTCAATCAAATACGTTTCAAATATTTTTAAGAGCATAGATGTCAGAGCACATAATACATATCCTAAATATCTCTGCAGTATTGGAAAGGTTAATCTGTTAATTGGAATTTAATATCTAGTTTGGCAATAAAATCTGACATGGTGATAAGATGGTGGGAACAAACCATTTGCCCTATGAAAGTGAGACTGCAAATATTTAAGGAGTGATAACTCTGGCATTTGACGTCCTATCAGTTTCATTTTCACAACACAGATATTAGATGCCGTCATTAACATTGTGACCAAGTTTGGTGTCAATCCGTCAAGAAATAACAAAATGAGCCGTCATTGTTGGTGACGGACAAACAGATGGATGGACGGATATACAGAAGACGGATAGGGTTATCACTATACGATAGCTGATTGGCAAGTAAGCGGAGTTAAGAAAACAAATTTAGGCTTCACAATCCATGAAATAAAAAAATTGAATATGGCAGCCAAACACGCTAAAATTTTATTGGTCCACGGCGGCCATGTTTTTTACCTATCAACTTCCCATGAACAAACTTTAATGGCCCTTAGTCCATAATCATATCCCCAAAATTTCAGCCCGATCCGTTCAGCGGGTCTGCAGAATAAGTCGTTTTTACGAAAACTAAGTCATCCAAGATGGCCGCTGAACCATTTGGTCAATCAAGTTCCTTCAAACAAACTTGGTTCAGCTCTTGCCCTATATGGTATTTCTTGAGTTTTGAATCAATCCACAAAGCGGTTTTGGAGAAGATTTTTAAAGCCATTTCCTAAAATCGGCCAAAATCCAAGATGGCCACCGGCCAAATCGGCCGATCGGCTTTGTTTGAACAAACTTGGATCCCTATGCCCTAAGGATACTTCCTGCCAAATATAATTGAAATCGGCCCAGTGGTTATTGAGAAGTCGTTTAAAGGAAAAAGTTGACGGACGGACGGACAGATGCCGGATGGTCGCCATGGCATAAGCTGGCCAGGTGAGCTAATAATGAATGACATACAATCTTTTATGCATATGAGTACTTAATGGATACACTCAAGATTATATCACCCTCATCCAACCTCATCTATGAACAGTCATGTAACAACTGAGTTACAAAAGGAGTGCAATGAGAGGGTAGAAATTAAAGTCAAGTCATGTAGCTGCCATAGGCAACCAGATGTGTACTTTTAGAAAAAGATACAGAATTGTGTATTTCAGAGTTAAAAACAGGGATTCAACAACTCTTTTTATCCGTAAGTCATTACAAATCAAGAGTGAGCTTGGCAAGGTCAAATGTACATGAGACCATCAATAATTCATGCATCACTGGCTGGCTCTAAAGACAACACAGTACAGCTAAAAAGAAAATAAGGCAGAAATGTCAATCCAATTACATGTTTGTTCAAAGTATTCAACAATTGGTAAGTTTTATTTTCCTTTGGAAACGTGTTAAGTTATTTCTGACCTGCACTGTAGCGGCGAAACAGCCCACTTAACACGCCAGGCCGCCATAATTCATCTATTCAATAACCTATAAATATCATCACTTGCGAAATAGGTTAATTTATGCAGCTGGTTCCGCTGCACTGTGTACCTAGATACTGGCATAACTGAGAGGATGAAGATGATGTGTTCAAGCTGGATTACCTTCACGAACAGCTGTAATAGTGCAGTATTAGACTTAGAGGATTCAGTTGCCAGCCAAGCTTTAATCTATATGTTGTGGCTGCTGCTGCTCCTGCTGCTGACTCTAGCACTATACGGTATACCTCAGAAGTATCTTAGGTTGTTTCCAAAAAAATAATAAATAATATACCGTTGAATGTTTTGAACATAATTGGATTGTAAGACATTGGTGCCTTAGGCAGCAATGTCTTCCAACCCATTTATGTTCAAAATATTCAACATAACATAAATTTTTCTTACATTGTGTTCAAAATTGTTCTATTTTGGAAAACATAACTTTTATATGAGTTGTACTGTTGGGAACGTATATATACGTGTAGATGGAGTCAAGAGTTGATTATGCTCAGTTAACATGCCCTGGAGAAACTATGCATATAAATTTATGTGTAAGTCTGCTGTTATAGGCAGTAACTACTTCATGGAAAATTAATTTCAAAATATCACCAGAATATGTCTTACATGTGTGTACGCTGTCAAGTTTTTGTATTTGGTCAACTGTAGCACTGAAAGGGTTAAGATAACTTATATAAATACTGGCTTATGCAATATCTGTGGCTTCCTCAAGCATGGCGCTGACCTGTCAATCAACCACATCCTTTAATAAATACAATTAACCCTTTAGCACTCAAATTTGTTCAGGAATATTTTTTTCTCATAGAAAATGTCCATTTGCAGATCAAGTAGACTATTTTTTTTAATTACCCACTGGAATGACCGGCTCGGTTATCGAGCCAGTTATTCCAGTGGTAAATTTTCAAAAAATAATCTTCTCTTGGTCTGCAAACGGACATTTCTCAAAACCACTGCAGTAGCCATTTTTGGCAGATACGAGTGTTAAAAGGATAACTTCCCTTCAACTAATGTCAGAATGAAAAATGACCATTTACTAGTTTTGTCCAGAGAAACAATGTCCATTTGAAGGCAGAGAAGACGGACTACTTCTATAATTTTACTATCAGAATGGCTGGCTCGAAAACAGGATCCATATTTTACAAAGTAGTATATACTTTGCTGGAAAATGGATATAATTAACTAAAAAGAAATTTCAATTTTCTTGATTTGTCTTAAGTAGTAAGGGTTAAATAATTTGAAGATCTTTTCACAAATAATAGACAAGCTCGGCCTAGGTTACAACACAATTTTTTTAAACTTGACATCACCCATTAACTATCGTTAGAATATTTGAATATTAATCCTTAAATTAAAAAAACCAAAACATCTTCAGTTATTGAAATAACCGTAATAAAATATTTAATTGAGACACAACTAATATAAGACGGTTTTATGACAAAGTTGCCTTGGTGTACTGAAAACAACTATTTTAATAAATAATTCCTATTTTGGTATTATATAAATTTCCATTTTCAAAACAACATTGCAACATATGTATGTAAACATTGCTTTGAAAAATTATGAAGATTTGGCTTTCAAAACAGCAATTCAATCATTCCGCAAAAGAACTTTGTTGGATCTGTCATAATATAAAGTACATTTGTAACTTACAAGTATGTTCCAGTTCTATGATGATGGCCTATTGATGATGAATTTACACACAAAACAGGAGATATATGTACAATTGTATACAAAGTTACATCACATGGATTATGATTTAAACTAGTGCTGTAAATATTATGACATGCCACAGTGCAGAAGCGGATAAACACAATTATGCGAAACATGCACTATTATTCATTAATCTATAGCCACTATAAAATTAGACTAAATATATATATACGTGTAACTAGGTTCGTATCATCATTAACCCTTTAACACTCATATCAGCCAAAAATGGTGGCTGCACTGGTCTTGAGACATGTCGATTTGCAGACCAAGAGAAGGCTATTTTTGAAAATTTCCCACTGGAATGACTGGCTCGGCAACTGAGCCAGTCATTCCAGTGCTAAACTTTCAAAAATAGTCTTCTCTTGGTCTACAAATTGACATTTTCTTTGAATTTTTTTAATTTTCTTGAACAAATTCAAGGCTTAAAAGTTTAACTAACTGCCATGGAAATTGCGATTTTCAATTATCAAATTCAATCGACTCAATGTTGGGGATAGTTTAAATTTTAGTACAATTTTCAATGAATGCCACAGATGAACACATGCAAATTCTACCTTCCATAGCAGTTATTGATAATCATAATAATTATACGCTTAATGGTCAAGATTGGTTAAGAAAATTTATATTATATTTACTTAGTGAGTGTACACAAACAGTCCAACAAGACTATTTTTGAAAATTTACCAATGGTTATCGGGCCAGGCATTCCAGTGGTACATTTTCAAAAATAGTCTTCTCTTTGTCCAGTAAATGGATATTCCTCAAGACCATTACAGAGGCTAAATTTGGCTATCTTGACCCTTTAATGATCATTCCGGCCAAAACCGGCCTCTGCTGTGGTCTTGTGGCATGTCCATTTACAGGCCAAGAGAATACAATTTACAAAAAAAGTAACCGAACCAGACATTCTACTGATAAATTTTCAGAAATTGTGTTCTCCTGGCCTGCAAATGGACATTCAGTAGGCTGATTTTCTTATTTTCTTGACCAAATTTTACCATTAAGGGTCTAAAGGGTTAGATGCTTGAGAATGGTATATGTAATTAATTTATTCACTAATACTATGCCGACATGTGAAGCAAAAAAAAAAAAAGAAGCTGCGTACATACAAGCGGTTTATCTGCTAGCCCCATCACCTCTAGGAAACAACACCACAAAGCGGGTAAATAATATTCAGTAAAGACAGCTTAAGGTGAAGTGATCAGATACAGCCACCAAGCCACAGCTATGACCACCACAGCAGCTGCTGTTGCTGCCACCACAGTCGCCGCCACTGCCAATGCCACCACCGCACAGGGAGGTAGTAGGCGGGCAGCATGTTTAAAGCGGTGACTGGGTGTGTTCTATATGCTGTCCTGCCCTACCTTCATATAGCCAATCACATCAACGAGCAAATTCTCAGGTTTTAAATCGCGATACATAATATCCAAATGATGCAAATATTCGAGGACCAAGACTATTTGTGCTGCGTAAAATCTCGAATGCGGTTCACTGTAGAAGAGAATGATAAATGACAAAAGACATGAATAATATATATAGTAATTGCATAATATTGGTTATTGAATGTTTTTTTCACCCAGCCATCATATAAACCATTTCTGCAGTGGAATATTTGTAATTTTTGTCTAAAGACAATTGCATGACTGTAACACGTATGTCAAACTGGACAAAATGAATCATCAGTCACCATCATAAATGTTAATCTGCAGCCTGGCAAAAGAAAACTATTTTTTACATCTACCATTGGAATGGCCAAATAAGTTAATGGTAAATTAAAAAAATACTCTCCTTTTGTGCAGATTTCATTAACCCTGTAACCCATGAAATTCCAGTATTTTAGTTACAAGACAATTTATACAGGAAAACTGCTTAATATTTTGAAATTAATTTGACTGGAATCAGTTGCAGCAACAGATCACAGCCAAATTACTTTCAAAAAATTCTACAGAATATTCAATACATTAAAAAGAATTTGTAATTTCTGGTTTCTCAGTGTTAAAGAATTAACCCGTACTAAAGTGTTTGAGAAATAGAAACCAGATGCTTCATCAAATTGTGGTGCCAGTTCAATGAGCAACATACAATCTTCTTTCTGTCAACGTATCAAATTTAGAACATGTTGAAAATCCAATTTGCAGAAAGGTCTATAATATGTCGAGTACACAACATTCAAGAGAAGAAAAAGTTAACATATGAAAAAAAAAGGTTAATGACAATGACATCACAGCGGAGGTGGCACTCTGGTGTCAGTCATTTTGTTCTCACAACCACTTACTTCGATGTATCCCACCGAGTCTATTAGAATATTCTCCGGTTTCAGATCTCTGTATATGAGATCCAAGTAATGGAGGTATTCGAATGCCAAGACAATTTGTGCTGCGTAAAACCGGGAATGTGGTTCACTGTTAGCAGAGAGAAAAAGAACATTTATATTCAACCCTTTAACCCTCAAATTTGGTCACGAAAATTTCATTTTCCCCCCATAGAAAATGTAAATTTTCAGACGAAGATTATTTTTGAAAATTAACCACTGGAATGACACGCTTGGTTATCGAGCCAGTCATTCCAATGGTAAATTTTCAAAAAATAGTCTTCTCTTGGTCTGCAAATGGGTATAAATTCTTAAGGCCACTACATAAGCCATTTTTTTGCCATCTGGAGTGTTAACTGGTTAGTCAAGTCATAGATAATGGTCAGGGTGATGAAAAACAGACTCTGTAATAGTACATTTGAAGGAAAAGAGAAGACGTACTATCTTTGAAGACTTACAACTGGAATATCTCGCTCGATAACAGCAAGAGTCATTCCAGTAGACAATTTTCAAAGATCATCTCTTGGTCCGCAAACGTATATTCAATAAGCAAATATTTTTGTTTTTTGTTTTTACGTTAACCGTAACTATGCTTTCACTGCAGAACCTCTGTACATCTAATACAGATTGGTTGATGTACATCTAATACAGATTGGTTGATGTACATCTAATACAGATTGGTTGATGTACATCTAATACAGATTGGTTGATGTACATCTAATACAGATTGGTTGATGTACATCTAATACAGATTGGTTGATGTACATCTAATACAGATTGGTTGATGTACATCTAATACAGATTGGTTGATGTACATCTAATACAGATTGGTTGATGTACATCTAATACAGATTGGTTGATGTACATCTAATACAGATTGGTTGATGTACATCTAATACAGATTGGTTGATGTACATCTAATACAGATTGGTTGATGTACATCTAATACAGATTGGTTGATGTACATCTAATACAGATTGGTTGATGTACATCTAATACAGATTGGTTGATGTACATCTAATACAGATTGGTTGATGTACATCTAATACAGATTGGTTGATGTACATCTAATACAGATTGGTTGACCATACCTCTATGCGCCCAGTCTGCTGACGGTCAACATCTACACAAACTTACATACTCTGCAATTTTTTATAGAATATTGCGTCATGGTACCAAATGCATAGACACAAGAGCTAGAATTCAGAAGACATTTGAACTTCCATTCACACTATCCTGACCACTCAATACAGACTATATTGCCCGAGATTGCTGGTGATAATTAGTGTTGTGTTCATAGCTTGTATATCATGAGCAGTAATTCCTATGATACGATATCGAGCAAGGGAAAAAAATTGTGAGCAATCTTGTAATTGGATTAAATGTTGAATTTTTATTAAAATCTCTGCCTGTTGACTTTGCCTTCATTTTCCAAGTGTGTTTGTAACTTAAATAAAGTTGTAAATGCAATTAAATGGCTAAATATGCGTTGGTGGTTTATGCTTGTTCTTTCACCATATGATTACATGTATGACAAGCATTTCCTTCCAAACAAGAGGCCCAAGTGGCCTGTGTCGCTCACGTGGAGCACTATGCAGGTTTGTTAAAATTGCTGGTGGCCGGTTTAGGAGTAGTCTTTTAAATGAGTTTGTGGACATTTCTGCAAGTCCAATATGGCTGCCAAACACGCTACATTTTGATTGGTCCACTGCAGTCATGTTTCCTTCCCTTGAAAAACCTTTAATGACACTCGGTGCCTAATCATATCTCCCAAATTTCGGCCCAATCCACTCAGTGGTTCTGGAGTCATTTTGGCAAAAAATAGGTTATCCTAGATGGCTGCCAAACCATTTGGCCAATCAAGTTCCCTTGAACAAACTTGGTGCAACGCTTGCCCTAGATGATATTTCATGCGTTTTGAATTGATCCCCCAAAGCGGTTTTGGAGAAGATTATTAAAGACATCTCTAATAATCAACCAAAATCCAAGATGGCACGAGAATACATTTTAAATTTCCCATTGCTTTAGTATGGGAGATTTTGGCGGGTAAATGATCCAAGATGGCCACTAAACCATTGATCCGACAGCCTAGAAAATGGCAAATTTGAAATCACAATACACAAAAACATACATAAAACCAATTTCTGCCTCAAAATCCATCAAAATAAATAAATCCAATATGGCTGCCAAACACGCTTATATAGTGATTGGCCCATGGCGGACAGGTTTTTTGACAGATCAACTTCTCTTGAACAAAGTTTAATGGCCCTTAGTGCCTCATCATATATCACAAATTTGCGAAAACGAGGTCATCCAAGATGGCCACTGAACCATTTGGTCAATCAAGTTCCCTTGTACAAACTTAGGTCAGCTCTTGCCCTAGATCATATTTCATGAGGTCTGAATTAATCCTTCAAACGGTTTCGGAGATTTTTAGACATTTCTAAAAATTGCCCGAAATCCAAGATAGCCGGCAGCCAAATTGGCCGATCGGCTTCATTTGAACAAAATGGAATCTCTATAACCTAAGGATGCTTCCTGACAAATATAATTGAAATCGTCCCAGCAGTTCTTGCGAGGAAGACAATAAAAATTTCCCATTGCTTTAGTATGGGAGCTTTTGGAGGGAAAATGATACAAGATGGCTGCCAAACCGTTTATCCGACAGTTTTGAAAATTTCAAATTTGAGATCGGAATACACATATGCTATATTTTGATTGGCCCACGGCGGCCAGGTTTTTTGACGGATCAGCTTCTCTTGAACAAATTTTCATGGCCCTTAGTCCCTAATCCTATCTGCCATATTTCGGTCTGATCCCTTCAGCGGTTCTGGAGAAGTCATTTTCGCTAAAACTAGGTCAACCAAGATGGCCACCAAACCATGGGACCAATCAAGTTCTCTTGAACAAACTTGGTTCCGTTCTTGCCCTAGAACATATTTCATGGGGTTTGCTTCAATCCACCAAGT
The DNA here is from genome assembly GCA_034401795.1 of Chaetoderma sp. LZ-2023a. Classification (NCBI taxonomy): domain Eukaryota; kingdom Metazoa; phylum Mollusca; class Caudofoveata; order Chaetodermatida; family Chaetodermatidae; genus Chaetoderma; species Chaetoderma sp. LZ-2023a. The sequence continues at coordinate 113,974,299 of CM067369.1, forward strand.
GGTTTCGGAAAAGAAGATTTTAAAAAACATTTCCTAAAATCAGCCGAAATCCAAGATGGCTGTCAGCTTTGTTTGAACAAACTTGGATCCCTATGCCCTAAGGATACTTCCTGCAAAATTTAATTGAAATAGGCCCAGTGGTTCTTGAGAAGTCGTTTAAAGAAAAAAGTTGGCGGACAGATGGTCGCCATGGCATAAACTCAATGGCATAAACTCACTTGGCCATTCTGGCCAGGTGAGCTAATTAAGGGCATTTCAACATATATTGTCTTAGAGTAAAAATAACGCCAAATGTGCTGGATAATATATATTATATCATTTATTTCTGTGCACATGTACTTGCTTTCACATGTTTTTATTATTGGCCTCTTATACAGAGGTGCTTGAACCCTGGCACTAGGTTGAATATATCTGTGTGTTATGGCTGTTTGCTTTTTTTGTTGGCTGCTTGCACCTTTGAGCCATGACTGATTTGAGAGCTTCCACTCCTGCTAGTACAAGTCACATGCTGGTTTTACACATACATTCATGTGTATTCCCGGAAGTCTGCACACCATGCAGGATTGGAGAGGACCAACTGCTTAATGCCCTATCGACAGTGTGTTTTACACACACTATTACTCATTTGTTTAAGTCCTGCATTTTTTTTAACTCCTGGGTGGGGAGAGGAAACATGGAGGGAAAGAGATTGACCCCGTTTCTAAAGGTAACAAGACAACTGGCAGAATAGAGGCACAAACACCAGTGATCTGGTCTGGCAGACCAGCACATTACCGCCTGAGCTGTTGTGCACCTAGTCTATATATTTGGTGTTTTTTCTTAAATTTTGTTCCAGGTAGTGATTACGAATTGACAGAGAGGACCTCATCATGTAAACAGAGATTAATATTTATTACGCTAGCCCTGTAAGAAGGGAGTACTGCCATCATGTGTGTGCGTACGTGCGCATGCGTGCGTGCATGCATGCATCTGTCCATCTGTCTCCGTAGTGGTATCTCAAAAACTACCGATCCAATTTCACTCAAATTTTAACACAACGAAAGATCTTGTTGCACAAGATAATTTACGGACTGTGGCGGTGATTGGTATAAAAGAACCCAAATCTGGATTGGAACAAATTCAGGATCATTGGATATATCGGAAACTACTGGCACGATTTGGCTCAAACTTTAACATAAAAAAGCATGTGACAATATACAGTACTTTGATTCCACAACTTTGGGTGTGATCTGACAAACTCCTTAAAATCTAAGAACTATTCCAGAATATCCGCAGACTTTTTTACAATGACACAAAAATCTAGTTTTGTTCTTGTTATCATTACGTTTTATTTTATTTTATAGGAATTCAATTCATATTGCTGTTGAAATTTATCTAAGATTTTAGCCCAAAAATTGGCAATTAAAAATTCCGAGTGGACGTTCTAAGAGTCTACCATAATATGATCATTCTCGCAAAACGTGCTTGTAATCGGTCAAGGATTTAACCCTTTAACCGTCAAACATTTTCTCATAAAAATGTCTATTTGTAGACCAAAAAGATTAGTTTTTGAAAAATTATCACAGGAATGACTGACTCAGTTATCGAGCCAGTCATTTCAGTGATAAATTTTCAAAAATAGTTTTCTCTTGGTCTACCAATAGACATTTCTCAAGACCACTGTAGAAGACATTTTTGGCCGACGAGTGTTAAAGGGTTAAAGAGATTTGACAATTTTCAGTAGATACATGTATAATATAAGACTTTTACCCAAAAATTTGACAAATCAAAATTCTGAACGGAATTTCTAGACATGGAAACAGGTTTGTTTTTGCAACACAGATATTAGATGGTAATATGAACGACATGCTACCCTTGTTTACGTCAGATGTATAATTATACAGTATGACACAAGGACGTTGTGGGTAATCTCTTTATCTCAGTTGACTGGGTGAGCTACAAACATCTTATTTCAACTTTAGGCTTTAGCTAAACAATGCCTATATATTCTTATCAACCTGTATTCATGTACATGCGTAAATGCTCTAGATGTATAGCGATAATAGAACAGATTAGATTAGAAACAATTGCCACATGTTAAGTTCTTGCCCTGAAAACACACTACTGTAGCACTAGTATGTCAAGATAAAACTTACTGGAAAGCTGTTCAAGAATATCTAGAATTTTAGAGATGTTATATTGTTAAAAAATAGCCTTGTCTTGGCGTACAAATGGAGGACGTTTAATGGGCAAATATTTAGATTTTCGAGAATCAATTTGACCACTAAAGGGGTTAAATAACTTAGCATCATTTTGGCGTGAAAGCAGGTGCCTTCACCACAACCAAATCAATTTTTGCATCCAATACCAGTGGTTAAAACCCATATAACGATAATAATTTTTACCAAGATTTGGTGAAAATCTCTACAGTACTTACAACTTGAATTGTATCCCAAAATATTGGAAAATGCCTTAAATTGGACTAGCGTTGACATTTTGCTCCCAAAATAAATAGGCTTCTTTGGACTATAGGCAACAAGGTTCCCCTAAATTCTGGTGAGAACTCATCCAGTAGAACAGTAGAAGAGTTATCGTCTGGAAACTCAACATAATTTCTATAATTGTGTCACAGTAATCTCGATGTTTAACTCTAAATTCGGTAGGGTTCTTTGGGCCCTTAAGGACAAACTCCCACACAAGGTTTAGTAAAAATCCCTTTAATAAAAAGTTATCATCCGGAAATGCAATATAATTTTATTAACTGGGTCACTTTGACATTGCCCATTGACCCCAAAAATTGATGGGCTTCTTGGGAGCCCAAAAAACAACTGTCTATCCAAGTTTGGTAAAGATCCTTTCAATAGAATTCAAGTTATCATCCGGAAACGCAATATAATTTAATTAATTGGTCCTTGACCTTTGACCCCAAAATCGAAAAGGTTCTTCGGAGCCCCAAAAACAACATGTCACCACAGTTTGTTAAAGATCCCTTCACATGAACTCAACTTCTCAAGTTATCATCCGGAAACGCAAGACAATTTCATTAATTGGGTCACCATGACCTTGACTGTTGACCCCAAAAATCAATAGGTTCTTCGGAATGCCAATGACAACCTCCCAACCAAAACTGCTAAAATCCCTTCAATAAAAGCCAAGTTATCATGCGGGAACAATATAAAATCATTAATTGGGTCACCATGACTGTGACCGTTTGACACCAAAATTGGACCCCAAAAACCAACCTCCAACATAAGTTTGACGAAGGTTGCCACATTAGAGTTAGAGCTATTCCACCGGACGGACGAACAGCCTCTGCCCACCCCTCCTCCACCCCCACACCGCCCTACATATCTATATGATGGGGTGGGGAGAGAGCATAATCAGTAGTATGCCCAGATATACGATATTAACTAATGATGTTCAGAGCATGTCGGCATCATGATCTTCTCCTTATAAACATTTCTATTTTCAGATGAACCGACCAAGAACCCATCCTCTAGACAGAGTTGGCATAAGTTCAACCACTCCACTGCATGGCAAACAACCCTATTAGCTGCATTGTGTATACAATGACAAACTTAGGGAGCACATCATGGTCACAACTTAGTCTATTATCAGAGAGTGACATAACAGGCATGTGGTTCATTACTTAAATTACTTTAAAAAACACATGGTGCTTCAACCCTTTAACCCTCAAATTTCAAAATCTCATAGAAAATGTCCATTTGCAGACCAAGGAGACTATTTTTGAAAATTTACCACTGAAATGACTGGCTCGGTTATCGAGCCAGTCATTCCAGTGGTAAATTTTCCGACATTTTCTACGAGAGCATTTTCTCAAGACCACTGCAAAAGCTGTTTTTGGCTGATATGAGTGTTAAAGGATTAAGACATGGTTGTTTGAATGGCTCTAGTTGCCTCATTATATCATTTGGCACTGGCATCATGCTGATACACTTTCTTTCACAATGCGTTCTTTCACAATGCGCATAATAGCCTGATTATTATCAGCAAACCACGTCACAACACTGTGGTAAAAGCTAATGATATTCATGACTTCAGAATTATGATTCAACAAGGTCTCTAGCCAAATTGGTTCAATGTGATAATCTATTCGCTATTGTAGACAAAGCTCACATAATTGCTTGGATGCTGGCGTATTTGTACTGGTGTTTATTTTGAATCCTATATTACTGTCCACCTGAAGATCCCTAGTTCAGTAGACATTATCAGAATGATCCCAAGTCACCAGTTTTCGGGGGAAGGGGGGGGGGAGGGAGGGAGCTGGAGGAGACAAACACTAAGTCGCAAGATGGTGAATATTTCGAAAATAGTTTGGCGGAAAGCTGTTGCTGCCTTAGGCAATAACAGCTTCCAACAACATCTTATTAATTTCAGAATATTCGACAAAAAACTTCTTAACTCGGAATGAATTCGATACATATCATTTATGCATAGAAAGGATTGAGCTGAAAAACAGACGCACAGATTCTTTAAAATAGCAATTATGATTTCGACTGATATCATACTACCTAGAACTAATGGCGTCTTCATTTTCCATACTTTTTTCAATCCAGAGAATAACCACTATATTTCTTAACGCTTTATCAGGCCATGAAATTTGGAAAAGCTGCGTAACCTAATAATAGTTGTAAATAGGTTAACAAGCATTTCTTTCACATAACCAATAGTTCAGGTATGGATCACTCATTTCCATAAACGAATTGGTTGGCTACATAATATATTTACATTCAGAGATTAATATGTACAACAAAATGATTTTCCAGATTGTTACATGCCTTGCTATATAGTTTATGATGCAAACTGAAAATGAGTTTGACTACTTCCACTTGAAAATAATTCATTTTCTGTCTGCACTTTCTGATATTGCCGTAACCGACACAGGAACTTGTGGTTAGACAAATTTAGATGCCTGCTTTATCAGTACAGATGAAAAACGACAAATTCTTGGATGAAAAGAATATTTATGCAATGCTGTAACTTAGTGTGCCCTGATGCAAATGCAATTGAAAATGACTGAGGGAATCTGGATGTCAACAGTTAGATGCCCTCGTGAACATGCTAATTTTTTGTGTTTACGAAAAATAGCAGTGCCTTGAATAGCTATAAATCCATAATTTGTTGATTTTTATCTCATATCATTGTGTAATACAAATGCAATTTCAGAATGATAGTCTTAATAAATAGCATCTTCATACAATATTTTACAATAATGCATGTATGTGTACCAATTTATTATATCACAGAATGTGGGCAGCCTAAGTTCAATGAGGGCACTCTGTTTTAATTTTTAGCATGCCCTCATGGCATTCATCTCTAAACGTCGTTAAGTTACAGCGCTGTTATGTAAATATTTGGAAACTAATTTGACTGGGAGCTGTTGCTACAACATCTCCCAGTCAAATTAGTTTCCAAATATTTAACAGCTTACCTGTCTTTTCTTAACCCTTACCACTCTGATGTCAATAAATTCTATCTTTTACTGGGTCAATAGCAAAGAAACTGGTGTTTATTTTTCAACAATTTTGGCGGATGATATAGCTGTCTGTGACAGCACAATCTTCCACCACATTTGTTGAAAAATAAACACCAGTTCATCTTTTACTTTAATTTGAAAATTTAAAATTTTGTCACCAGAGTGTTAAGGCCCAAGGGTTAAAATTGTGACGCCAGAATTTCAAGGATTAATGGTTAACTACATGTATACATCTATTATATAAATGGCATATTACAGTACTCACCTAAACCTGCCTATTCTGCGAAGATGTGAGAACATTTCACCTCCTGTGACAAACTCTAACACCATGTACAAATTGGAATTATCCTGTATGTGAGAGAGAATAAAATTCAGTAATAATAATTACACAATTGGATATAAATTAGTAAATAAATTAACATACAAACAAACAAAAGTATATATTTAGCAGCTCAATAAACCTCCATGTCCTTTAGTTAGTTACAATGTAGTTAGTTAGCGGAGCTAAGCAGAAATTGGATGATGACGACGACACCACCACCGCCACCTTTGGACAACGTACAGGGTATTGCAATAGCTCATTTTACTTCGCAGTCGAGCAAAAATTAATATTCAAATGGAAACCACACGAAAAACTGAATTTTCTCAAAACATTTGTAAACTGAAAAGGAATCATGATATTTAAAGCAGAAGTTAACATGTCAAAGGCATTTTCCTCCAGAATATGAGACATTCTCGCATAAGAATGATTAGCAGGGGCTATTAGATTTTAGGCTGGGCTATCAAAATTTCAAACTCACTAGCTCACTTGACAAAGTTTTCCATTCATATTTTAAGATTGTGAACAGAAAATCATTTTATATATCTGACGATTCTATTGAAGGTTGAACCAGTTTCATTAACCCTTTCAATCCTTAAAAAGATAATTTTTTTAAATGTATAGCATATTCTGTTGATGATTTTGAAATTAATATGACTGGAAGCGATTGCTGCCTAAGGCAGCAATCGCTTCAAGTCATATTAATTTCAAAATATTCAACAGAGTTTCTGTTTGCTTGCCATAAAATTGAAATGCATGTAATTTATTGGGGAAAGGGCTAAGCTTGATTCTTAACAATGTATTTAACACATTCTAGTGATTCTACATTAGTACGTGTAACTCCCCATTTAAAATTATTATATATTCTGTGCTTTAAAATCTGGGATATTGTGTGCCGATGCATCTTAATTAAAAGATTGGGCCCTTAAAAAATGGACTGGTTCCCTTAAGTTTTGTGTTTAGGGGCCCAGGTGGCTACATGGTTAAAAAGCTAAAGCTTTTTCACTGCGTATCTGTGTAGTGATATTCTGCAGTTACCAATATATCAATAGGATATTGTGAAAATGTTCACACCTAAAGTAAATACACTTACATGTCATTACATATACATCAAGACTTTTCTACTTGGATACAAAAATTGCGACACAGCTATAAGGAAAGATCAAGATACATAGTACCACAATGTGTTGATGCAAAACTGTTTCATGTTATTGTTCCCTTTATATCCCGGGGACATAATCTATGTTGTTTCTGTGTTGTATAGTAAACAAGCCAGGATAAAACCCACAGAATATCCCTATAATATATCTTGACTATACACATACTGTCTGTGGTGTAGTTCAAGGCCCATGGCTCATCAACACTTGATCCAGAAAGTCAATAATCTTGTCTAGCGACTACTGTTAGGCGGGCAAATGGGAGTAAACCTCGCTAATATTTCTATTCCAATCTCGCAGGATTATACAATGCCAGAGTTGGTATTCACATTGATTATTTTTAAAACAATTTTAGAATTTTCTCGTTGAGACCAGACAGTCTTGTTTCACAAAAATTTGCACCCAAAATTTAAGATCGGAGATGGCAAATTAAAAAAAAAAAAATGCACAATTTCAAGCGCCGAAGAGTGTCCATTTGCAGGCCAAGTGAAGACTATTTTTGGACAATTTACCAATGGTCTGCAAAATAGACTTTTATCATGACCATTTCAAAACCATTTTGACTGGCTTGACCATTAAAGGGTTAACAAAGCTACAGATACACATGTAACAAAGAGCTACAAAAGATTCTAAGAAATTTTGAGTGATAATGATCTGGCTGGCAAAAAAAATATGTGGAAGATATTGCCTTAAAATTCCATCATTTTTTTCCCCTAGATATGGACAAATTAAGCTAGGAGGGCTTGTAAAACAAGGAAAAATAAATTGGTATGGCCGTATGAATTAATTGGTTCACAAAGGTAACAAGAATCCTCATGATAAATCTTGTAATGTCTTTAAAAAGGATCACATGTCTTAAGATTTTTAAGATGACCAGACATTCACACATGCATATGGATGGGGGGTTGTCATTTCATTTTGTTTTGCCAAAGTATTTGAAGTAACCCTTATTAACACTCACATCAGCCAAAAACGGCTTCTGCAGCGGTCTTGCGAAATGTCCATTTGCAGATCAAGATAAGACTATTTTTGAAAATTTACTACTGGAATGACTGGATCGATAACCGAGCCAGTCATTCAAATTGTAAAATTTCAAAAATAGTCTTCTATTGGTCTGCAAATGGACATTTTCTATGAAAAAATTTAAATTTTCTTGAAAGAATTTGAGGGTTAAAGGGGTTTAAAAGCAATTCTTAAGAAGTAACTTTAATTTGCTGACTATTATATTCACGCCAATATTATTAGATTCATAATATATCATACCATCTTGAGGCTTATAATTTATCACTTATATTATATAAGTACACACTTGAAGTGGATGTGTATTGAAACATGTTATATGTGGAATTGTTGTGGTGTATTGAAAAGTTGAATCTGCATCTTAACTGCTCAAACCTTAACTTGCAAAATAATTATTTGCAGTTTTCATTTGCATTGATGAATAATTGATAGCATGTCAGATTATTTTTCAACAACACTAACTCATGCAGCTAACAATACATTTTTTTAAAACTTCAGCGGAGTGGGCAGCATCACGTCACGCGCTTATTGTCAGACGATGATGATGTGGAATCGAAGAATAACAGTTAACCCTTACCACTCTGATGTCAACATTCTATCTTTTTACAGCGCTAGTAGCAAAGAAACTGGTGTACAGTTGAAAGAAATTTAGTGGACAGCAACATCGTACACCAAATTTGTTTTAAAATGAACACCAGTTCATCTTTTAATTTAATTTGAATATGGGGGGGGGGGGGGAAGGAGGAAACATTAAATATTAAATGGGATGCGTCATTCATGGTATTACGACCACCTATCTAGCTATTATGGAAAAAATTAATGTGACTTACTTTGTTGCATAAACTGATTATTTTAAAGCTATTTACAGCTAACTGCAATGCACAGACTGATTGATGCCTTGGCATTTATTGTCTTATTAGCTTTTGATAGAAGTAAGAGCATTATGCTATGCACCATGCTGGCCACCCACTCGAAGTCTCCTACTGGTCAGCTAAAAGGTCAACATTAATAAGGCCTTATATTGACACATTTTATAAAGCTATTGACCAAGTAAATATATAGATTCTATATTTAGAGCTCCCAGGATTGAATGTTTGTCCACTATTTAAACATACAGAAGAGGTTTTCCACCTGTTTTTAATCAGACTGAGCTTGATTGTTTGTTTATTTAAATTCAATTTTAAACATCTAAAAAATTAAACATAGTCCTTATACTGAAATACCTGACTATCTATTTAATACATATTTCTCTGAGAATCAACTCAATCAACTCTCCTAGACATGCTTACACATGCACAAGACTGCCAGCAAAATTAATTATTTGAAAGCACAGGGCAGAACCTAGAGTGAACAGGTTTGTGATATAAATAGACTAGACCAACAATTTCTACAGTCACTCCAACCGAGAAACATGCATCTAGAGTTGCATATTCAAAGGAAGAACTGAAAAATAAATCCTAAAATCTCGATTGAATTCAGCCCTGTTTATTGTATGAACAAATAGACCTGTAGTTCTAGGGTTTTAGCCTTTAACTCCCTGGCTACTGAATGTCTGTAGACAACATTTTTCATGTGATTTAACTCTGAACCTGCTGAATATTTTGAAAATAATTTGACTGAAAGTTGTTGGTGGTTAAGCCACAAACAACTTTTAGTCAAATTATTTTCAAAATATTCACCAGGCCCAGAGTTATTGCCCACTGAACCTTTCCGGTGGCTTGAAGCAGCTAGACAGTTAAAAGAATTATACACACTGGTCTTTTCACATACATGTACAGTATAGCTCATAAATAATCTAAAATATTTCCAAAACAAAGAGACATGTTAGTTACTATAATTTTGAAACAGTGTAAGAAATCTTCTGTTGAATATTTTGAACATGATTCCTTAAATGTCTTCTAAACATGTTGGCCGGAATTCAATAAGGGGGTTTACACACGGTTTAGCCCAAACCTGGTAACAAATCACAAAGTAATTACAAGGATAGTATTATATATAAGGCGACTAATCCCCAAATGTTACTAGTTGATACCCAGACCATACATACTTCAGGAGTGGGAGGGCCTCTTTGATGCCCCGCCCACTTAGAAGGAATGCCCATATTTGAGCATTTAGGACACGCCCCTTGCTGGGGAGTGACCTAGCTCTCAACCAATGAAAAGTGAACGTTATCGACATATCTATAATACCACCTTTGCAATTACTTTGCGATTTGTTACCAGGTTTAGGTTAAACCGGGTTTAAACCGCCTTACTGAATTCTGGCCGTTAAGTTCAAAATATTCAGCAGCATGTTCTAAGGTATTTCTGAGCTCTACTGTAGGCTGACTTCACATTATAACCAGAACACCAGCTCTATTCAAATACACCTTTCTAGTGTAAACATATAAGAATCTATCTGAATTGAAATGGGATTAGACTATACATTCAATATACCACAAAACTTGTCATAACCAGGTAATTGTCAGATTTGGTCAAGAAGATTTAAATGTTTTCCTTTCAAAATGAAGGTCAAGAAGATTATTTTGGAAGATTCTCTATTGAAATGGCTGGCTCCGTTATAGAGCCAGTAGTAAATGTTCAAACAGTATTCTCTTGCTCTGCAAATGGACATTTGTTGAAGGCACTTCAAAAGCCATCCTGGTATATTTGAGCATTAACCCTTTAACACTCAAGGCGGCAACCACATGCCCCTCCCACTCCACCAACAACAAAAACACACCCTTCTTCCTCAAGGTTATTAGGAGATTATTTTTCAAAGTTTACCACTGAAATGACTGGCTCGATGGATGGCTCAATAACAGACCCAGTCATTCCAGTGGTCTCTTGATCTGCAAATCGAGATTTTTTCTGAGAAAATATAAATTTTCTTGAACAAATTTGAGGGTTAATAAATTGTTTCACTGACAAATCTGTGAAAAATATCTTCTTTACAATATTAGTTATTCTATTGAATATTTTGAAATTAATTTTACTATAAGGCATTTTGAGCAAGTTAGTCCAGAAATATGACCAATATGCCTCCAGAGGTTTGAAATATTATATTTCACATCCGTTAGGACAATAACTCATGCAAATAACAAGAGGCCAAAGGGGCCTGTGTCACTCACCTGGAGCATTATGCATTTTTGTCACAATTGTCAGTGGGTGGTTTAGGAGTAGTCATCTAAATGAGTTTGTGGACATTTTTCTAAGTCCAATATGGCCGCCAAACATGCTACATTTTGATTGGTCCACTTCGGCCATGTTTCTGACATAGCGCCTTCCCGTGAAAAAACTTTAATGGCACTCAGTGCCTAATCATATCTCTCAAATTTCGGCCCAATCCGCTCAGTGGTTCAGGAGTCATTTTGGCAAAAATTAGGTTATCCAACAAACCATTTGGCCACTCAAGTTCCCTTGAAACAAACTTGGTGCAGCTCTTGCCCTAGATGATATTTCATACGTTTTGAATTGACCACCCCCCCCCCCCCCCCAAAGCGGTTTTGGAGAAGATTTTTAAAGACATTTTAAAGCGCCCAGGTTTTTTTTGACAGATCAACTTCTCGAACAAACTTTAATGGCCCTAGTCCGTAATCATATATCACAAATTTCAGCTTGATCAATTCAGCGGTTCTGGGGAAGGAGTCGGTTTTTTACGAAAACGAGGTCATCCAAGATGGCCGCTGAACCATTTAGTCAATCAAGTTCCCTTGAACAAACTTGGGTGAGAGTTTACCACAGATCATGTTTCATGAGGTCTGAGTTGATCCCTCAAACGGTTTTGAAGAAGATTTTTAAAGACATTTCTAAAAATCAGCTGAAATCCAAGATGGATGATCAGCTTCGTTTGAACACAATGGAACGTCTATGCCATAAGGATGCTTCCTGCCAAATATAATTGAAATCGGCCCATAAGTTCTCGAGAAGATATTTTTAATTTCCCATTGCTTTAGTATGGGAGCTTTTGGCGGGAAAATGATCCAAGATGGCCACCAAACTGTTTATCCGCCAGCTTCGAAAATTGCAAATTTGAGATCAGAATACCCAAAAACCTATATAAAACCGATTTCGGCCTAAAAATCCATCAAATAAAAAAATCCAATATGGCCGCCAAACATGCCATATTTTGATTGGCCCATGGCGGCCATGCTTTTTGACGGATCAACTTCTCTTGAACAAACGTTACTGGCCCCTAGTCATATCTGCTAAATTTCGGCCTGATCTATTCAGCGATTCTGGAGAAGTTATCTTCGCTAAAACTAGCTCAACCAAGATGGCCGCCAAACTATTTGACCAATTAAGTTCTCTTGAACAAATTTGGTTGAGCTTATGCCCTAGATCATATTTCATGAGGTTTCCTTCAATTCCCCAAGCGGTTTCGGAGAAGATTTTTAAAGAAGTTTCTAACAAGAGGCCCAAGGGGCCTGTATCGCTCACCTGGACAATAGGGATTTCAACGAATGCTCTTTATCATTTATCCGAGTTTCGAAAATTGTAAATTTGAGATCAGAATGCCCAAAAACACAAAAACAATTTCGGCCTCAAAATCCATCAAATAAAAAAAATCCAATATGGCCACCAAACATGCTATGTTTTGATTGGCCCACAGCGGCCATGTTTTTTTGACGGATCAACTTCTCTTGAACAAACTTAAATGGCCCTTAGGCCCTAATCATATCTGACAAATTTCGGCCCGATCCCTTCAGCGCTTCTGGAGAATAAGTCATTTTCACCACAACTAGGTCAACCAAGATGGCCGCCGAACCATTTGACCAATCAAGTTCCCTTGCCATAAATCATATTTCATGAGGTTTGCATCAAACCCCCAAGCCGTTTTGGAGAAGATTTTTAAAAACGTTTCCTAAAATCGGCCTAATTCAAGATGGTCACCAGAAAAATTGGCCGATCGGGTTCATTTGAACAAACTTAGATCTCTATGCCCTATGAATGCTTCCGCCCAAATATAATTGAAATCGGCCCAAATTTTCTTGAGAAGTCGTTTAAAGAATTCCCCATTGCTTTATTATTGGAGCCTTTGGCGGGAAAACAAACCAAGATGGCAGCCAAAGCGTTTATCCGACAGTCTCGAAAGTAGCATATTTGAACTTGCCACGCTGATAAGCATATATAAAGCAATTTTCGCCATCAAAATACATCAAATACAAAAAAGCCAATATGACCGAGAAACGCTGAATTTTGATTGGTTGATGGCGGCCATGTTTTTTAACGAACACACTTCCCTTGAACAAACTTGAAAGGCGCTTGGTCGCTAAACATATTTACACAATTTCAGCTCTATCCCTTCAGCGGTTCGGGAGAAGAAGTCATTTCCACCAGGCAAATAGGTCAATCAGGTTGCCTTGAACAAGCTTGGATCTACCCTTGGAATAGATTATGTGTTATGAGTTTTGAATCAATTCCTCCAGCAGTTTCGGAAATTTTTTAAGTGTTTCTAAAAATCGGCTATTTTGGCTGGCGCCCATCTTGGATTTTGGCCCATTGGCTTCATTTGAACAAACTTGACTCTATATGCCCTAGGGATGCTTCCTGCCAAATTTAATTGAAATCGGTCCAGGGGTTCTTGAGAAGAAGTCGTTTTAAAGGAAAGGTTGACGGACGGATGGACATAAGCTCACTTGGCCTTTCAAGCCAGGTGAGCTAAAAATCGGCCACAATCCAAGATGGCCACCGGCCTAATTGGCCGATCGGCTTCATTTGAACAAACTTCGATACGTATGCCCTAAGGATGCTTCCGGCCAAATATAATTGAAACTGGCCCAGCAATTCTTGAGAAGTCGCTTAAAGGAAAGGTTGACGGATGGACGGACGACGGAAGTGAACGGAACATGAACTTGGCCTCCGTCTTTCTAGTAATAACTTTAAGGTATATATATTCGAATATGATTCAAATCTGCTTAGTCTTACATAAATTATAGTTCTGAAGCGAATGAATTTCCAAAAACCGTAATTTTTAACGGGGAATAAATCTGGCAATTGTTAACGAGAATACGAACTTTACATTCGTTATTAATCTAAATTCAGAATTTGATTCAAATTCATTTAGTCTAGCATGAGTTATTGCCTATAAACTGCTAAATTAACGAGGTCTATTTGTCAAGGATGATAACTCCGGAAATATTGATGGAAACTCACGAAACACGAACGTGACCTCTGGTCTTAATATTATCTAAATTTTGAATTTGGTTCAAATCCATTTAGGTCAGTTCATGTCAAATTAACCAATGGTTTACGAACTTCGGTCTCAGATTTTCTTTAACATTTTCACCATTTATTCACCAACTACCAGTATCTAAATGCATAAATCCAAAGATTTAGCATTTTATTTCAAGTAATTTGTCAGATATCGTCAATTTAATACTAGTGTGTGTGTGCGCGCCCGATTGTGTCGAATATTTCTTGCAAATTATGGTTGTCAGTTTTCTCCAATAACAAGAGAACGACAGCTGGAGGCTGACAACAAACCCCCCCCCCCCCCCCCCTGTGAGTGCACACAGTTTTATTTGTCTTGTCTCAGAAAAAATATACATGTACACCCCTTAAAATTTGCACAAAAATGACCTCGCAACCCATTTTTTCCATGTGGTAAAAACAGGATAGTGGATAGTTTGGTCATCTGTCTTAACCCTATATCACTCAAGCCGGCCAAAAACAGCTTTTGCAGTTGTCTTGAGAAATGTCTATTTGCAGACCAAGGGAACATTATTTTTGTCCAAGTGACAAATTTTCTAAAATAATCTCTTGGTTTGCAAGAGGACATTTTCTATGAGAAGTGAAATTTTCTTGAATACATTTAAGGGTCAAAGAACAACAAATGTCAGTTTTTCTCCATAAGACAGCTAGCTGGTCCCTCTGACAGGCTTTCCTACAATACAGCTCAACTATTTAAGTGAACATGTTTCTATAACAACATAAGGTATTGTTGAATATTATGGCCTAGCCACCAACAACTTTCAGTCCAATTGTTTTCAAATTATTTATCAGGTTCAGAGATATAACCTTTGGAATATGTCGACTGCAAAAACTCAGCAGTCAGACTGGTACTAGAGGCGTAAATACAATTGAAGAAAAAGGTCTCTAAAGGCAGGTAGGTGGTCTTTATAGCAGGTTATTCCCGCACCACTGCACAATCCATTTAACACATGCACATCTGGCTGAATCACCAAGTTAGCAGCAGGGGTAGGGTGGGCTGGAGTTGATTTAGAAAATAATTTGACTGAAAGTCATTGCTGCCTAAGGCAGCAACAACTTTCATTGTTGCCTAAGGCAGCAACAACTTTCAATCAAATACATTTCAAAATATTTTTACGAGCATAGATGTCAGAGCACATAATACATATGTTAAATATTTAGCCAGTGATGGAACGGTTAATCTGTTAATTGGAGTCTAATAGATGGCAATAAAATCTGACATGGTGATAAATCATTGGATGGTGAGAACAAACCTGTATTTTCCCTATGAAAGTGACACCGCAAATATTTAAGGGGTGATAACTCTGGCATTTGACGTCCTATCAGTTTCATTTTCACAACACAGCTATTAGATGCCGACATTAACATTCTGACCAAGTTTGGTGTTAATCCGTTAAGAAATATCAAAATAAGCCACCATTGTTGGTGACGGACAGACAGATGGATGGATGGACATACAGAAGACGGATGAGCTCATCGCTATATGACAGCTGACTGACAAGTAAGCGGAGTTCAGAAAACCAATTTCGGCTTCAAAATCCATCAAATAAAAAAATTGAATATGGCAATCAAACACGTTAAAATTTGATTGGTCCACGGCGGCCATGTTTTTTACCTATCAACTTCCCATGAACAAACTTTAATGGCCCTTAGTCCATAATCATATACCCAAAATTTCAGCCCGATCCGTTCAGCGGTTCTGCAGAACAAGTCGTTTTCACGAAAATTAGGTCATCCAAGATGGCCGTTGAACCATTTGGCCAATCAAGTTCCTTCGAACAAAGCGGTTTCGGAGAAGATTTTTAAAGACGTTTCCTAAAATCGGCCAAAATCCAAGATGGCCACCGGTCCAATTGGCCGATCGGCTTTGTTTGAACAAACTTGGATCCCTATGTCCTAAGGATCCTTCCTGCCAAATATAATTGAAATCGGCCCAGCGGTTCTTGAGAAGTCGTTTAAAGAAAAAGTTGCCGGACGGACGGATGCCGGATGGTCTCCATGGCCTAAGCTCACTTGGCCAGGTGAGCTAATGATGGACAGAATCTTTCCTTCAAAGTGAACAATATATCATGATACGCATTGTGATACAATCTCCCTGTATCGTGATATATCGCGATACCGTAATATTCGCAATACCCACCCCTAGATGACATATGGCAGCAACATCCTCCAATCTAATGATATTCAAAATATTCAACGGAACCTTTAACACTCATATCAGCAAAAAATGGCTTCTGCACTGGTCTTGAAAAGTGTCTATTTGCAGACCAAGAAGACTATTTTTGAAAATTTACCACTGGAATGACTGGATCGATAACCAAGCCAGGCATTCAAGTGGTAAATTTTCAAAAATAGTCTTCTCTTAGTCTACAAATGGACATTTTCTATGAGAAAATTGAAATTTTAAAACACAAATTCAAGGGTTAAGTAACAGGTTGCTGCTTTAGTTTTGGAAACGTTCTAAGTTATTTCTGAGCTCTCTTATAGACTGTATATATTAAGAACATTTTAGAAAACCAGTGACCCTGAACCCGTCCTATAATTCATTTTATACTCCACCCCATCCTTTATGCAGTACAGGATGCAGTACAGGTACATGTACATTTAATCATAAGTACTAGATGTATATAAAATGAAGCAAGTTGTTTTGAAAATAATTTTTGAGTCATTGCTCTGCACTTTAGATGAATTTCAGTCAAATTGCTTTCAAATTATTGAGTATATTTCATGACTGTAAGCTTTGTCAGCGAAACGGTACATCCTGAATTCAAAATAAAGTATGTTGAGGGCGGCTAAATTATTTCAGGTGGCAGGCCATCTGGAACCACAAGTCATATAAATCTAATATGATGCTATTCTTAGCAACAAGATAGGTTATTCAGACCTGAAATGGCAGGCCATAAAATAACTATGATGGATTAAAATAAATTAACTAGACTGAGTCTTGTGAAGCTGGTGCATTGTTGCAGGTTTTGTTATCAGCACAACCTGTTTCTCAATACTAGGCATGTATGGTGGGGAGAAAAGTTATATATAGTTCACCACAGTGACATGACAGCTGTGGCTGTGCAATTGATGGAGGGGGTGGGGTAGGGGGAAGGGCAGTTAGATATTTTTGCATTAAATACTGATACAACTCATACTTGTAAGTACATGTATATAGTCAGTGATTTAGGAAAACTTTCTTCAGCAGTGTACACTGTACATACTTTTTAACCCTTTAACCCTCAAATTTGTTCAAGAAAATTTCAAATGTCCATTTTGACGACTAAGAGAAGACTATTTTCGAAAATTTACTACTGGAATTACTGGCCCGGTTATCGAGCCAGTCATTCCAGTAGTAAAATTTCCAAAATAGTCTTCTCTTGGTCTGCAAATGGGCATTTCTCAAGACCATTGCAGAAGCCGTTTTTGACCGATAGATATATAAGGGTTAAAGTCAATTTTTGAACTGATGCGCATAACTGAACATGGTCGGTAGAAACTTGGTAGTTGCAGGTGTCAATCTGACCTTGATATTTGACTTATTGACCAACAATTTGGCTCATCTCTTCAGGACCCACACTGAGGCAACCTTCCAGTCTAGTTTGCAACAGATCTCTCCAGTAGAACCAGTTACTGACAAATGTGTCTTCCAGGTACATGACTTTCAAAATAATTATTTTAATGAGAGTTTGCTGCCAAAGACATCAATAACAGGAAGTTTATCATACAGAAAAACTCAACTCTAGTTTTGTCGTGTCTAAGAGTAAACCAAACCTTTCAAAAGGACATGCAAAAAAGTTCTTTTCGATAATGTAATTAGGATATTTCCATATTAATTTAATTGCTAACTAATTAAATTATTTTCATGTGTCCACTGTGTCCCATGAATGTGTTAAAATGTTTCCAAAACCAATAGGGTTTCAAACATGAAAGGGTTAATTAACCCTTTAACACTTAAGCCGGTCCAAAAAAAATTTCTGAAGTGGTCTTGAAAAATATCCAATTGCAGAACAAGAAGAATATTTTTGAAATTTTACAACTAGATTGACTGGTTCGATAACCAGTCATTCCAGTGATAAATTAAAAAAAATAGTCTTTTCTTGGTGTGCAAATGGACATTTTCTTAGAAAACATGGAAATTTCTTGAACAAATTTAATCGCTAGGGTTAACAGCATAAATCCTTTATAGTTTCTTCAAATGTTGTTTATCTGGAATAAACCATCTTGGAAGTCAAGTACAGGTGATGCTCTACATGTACAAATGTCTGATGATTACCTGAGAATCCAGACTACATTTTCCGTGGGGTTTTAGCTGTGGATATGGAGAATATTTTGAAAACAATTTGAATGAAAGTTGTTGGTGGCTTAGACACCAACATCTTTCAGTCAAATGGTTTTCAAAATATTCTGCATATCCACAGCTAAACTCCATTGAAATTATTGTCTGGTGGCTTGCAGCGGTTGAAGAGTTAAACACCAGTGCTGCTAATGGAGCTTAACTGTCTGGCTGCTGAGTTTTTGCAGACAATATATTTGTCATTATATGTCTGGACCCGCTAAATATTTTGAAAACAATTTGACTGAAAGGTGGTGGTGGCTAAGCCACCAACAACATTCAGTCAAATTGTTTTCAAAATATTCAGCAAGTCAAAAGTTTTTGCTCTTTGAAATTATTGTCTGGTGGCTTGCAGCCGCAAGACTGGGTAAGACTGTACAAAACGTGTGTGATGTTACCACAAATCTGCATAAGATACTATATTTAGATTTCTATGGATGTAACAGGCGCAAACGTACGTGTATCTGCATATGACTGAAGCACAACTGGTGGAGGGGGTGGTACCAGGCGAGGGGGTGGGGGCAGTATTCACACAATGCGTAATTTAAATGCACCTGCTTAATTGCCTGAACCTATTTAGAAGACCTGGCTATGTTGTAATCACA
Source organism: Chaetoderma sp. LZ-2023a (assembly GCA_034401795.1). Lineage (NCBI taxonomy): Eukaryota > Metazoa > Mollusca > Caudofoveata > Chaetodermatida > Chaetodermatidae > Chaetoderma > Chaetoderma sp. LZ-2023a. The sequence goes on from CM067369.1 coordinate 113,993,388, forward strand.
GAGCCTGAGAGGCAGGTAAATATTCATCTAAACTAGGTACATGAAATTTTTTTTGACATGCCTTATTTAGGAATTTTTTCGTATGTACATTGTAAGTATCATTCTTGAATAGTACACCTGTATTTGACTTGGTGGTTCCATTATATTACAGCTTTTCTTTGTTTACATGGCCATTATGCCTCTCAGCTCTATACTTCAAGACACAAATGAACAATAAATGCAGACAGTCTTTTAACCATTACCACTCTGATGTCAATATTCTAACTCTTATTGTGTCAATAGCATAGAAACTGGTGTTCATTTTTCAACAATTCTGGTGGACGATGAACAGCAGTTCACCTTTTAATTTAATTTGAAAACTTAAAATTTTGACAGCAGAGTGGTAAGGATTAACTGCAATACATACTGTTTACATCACATAATCTTACCTTAAAATGATATTCTAGGCCGACTAAGAAAGGAAAGGAAATAGCTTGCAATATTCTTTTTTCATTTAGTGTATGTTCCACTTGTTTTAATTTGACAACCTGTAAGAAAAAAAACCATGCATATTTAACAATAACTACAAATGTATCATCTTAACACTAATTTCAAAGAGCAAAAACCCTTGACTTTCTGAATATTTTGAAAAAATTTGACTGAAAGATGTTTGTGGCTTAGCCCCCAACATTTTTCAGTCAAATTGTTTTCAAAATATTTAGCAGGTCCAGACGCCAGAGATATAACCCTTGGTTTAGGCCGTCTGCAAAAACTCAGCAGTCAGTCGGTTAATGCTCAATCCGACCAAATACGGGCTTCAGCGGAGGTTTTCGAGCTTTCGATTTGCAGACCAAGACTTTTTGAAAATTTACCACTAGAATGACTGGCTCGAATTGTTTGAACTGAGTCATAAAACTACTGAAATGCAGTGATCCAGGCGGATCAGTTACTGTCATAAAGCAGTCATCCATTACTGATTCATCAAAGAAAAAGGCTACGGATCACAGAATCAGTGGTTAATTTCTAGCCATGCAGAAGTGGTAAACACGTATTAAATACGGGTGGTCTCTTATTAACCATTCAGCAGTGAAATTTGATGAAAACAAAAGGCCCAAGAGGCCTGTATCTCTCGCCTGGAATTATTGGCCACTGGCACAAACGAACAAAACGAGATGACCACTGGAAAAATTTACCCATCAAATTTCTGTGGAGGAGGTTTAGCCACATTTGATTAAAATTGGCTCAGTGGTTAATAATTAAATCTTTTTATGATTTACACAGAAATTTGCAGAAAATACAAAATGTCTGCCAAAAATGCTAAATTTTGACTGATTCATGGCGGAAATGTTTTTTTGACATATCAACCTTCCACGGATAAATTTTAATGAAGTTTCAACCCCAATCATATCTGCCAAATTTTGGACCGATCCGTTCAGCCATTCTGGAGTTGTTTTCATGAAAACTAGGTCATCCAAGATTGCCACCGAACCCGTTAGCAAATCAAGTTCCCCCTCGAACAGACTTGGTTCGGCTCTTGCCCTAGATCATATTTCATGAAGTTTGCATCGATCTCGCAAGCGGTTTTGGAGATTTTTAAGTCAGTCAAAATCCAAGATCGGCTCGGGCCAAATTGGCTGATCAGCTCCGTTTGAACAAACTTGTATCCCTATTCCCTAAGGATGCTTCCTGTCAAATGTACTTGAAATTGGCCCAGTGTTTCTCGAGAAGACATTAAAAATTTTGCATTGCTTTAGTATTTGAGTTTTTGGCAGCGAAAAGATCCAAGACGGCCGACAAAATGTTTATCCGACAGTTTCGAAAATGGCAAATTTAAAATCAGAATACCTAAAACCTACATGTATATAAAACCAATTTTGGCTTCAAAATCCATCAAATAAAAATATCCAATATGGCCGCCAAACACGCTACATTTTGATTGGGCCATGGCGGCCATGTTTTATTTATTTATCAACTTCTCGTGAACAAACTTTAATAGCCTTAGTCCCTAATCATATCTGCCAAATTTCAGCCCGATCTGTTTAGCGGTTCTGGAGAAGTCGCTTTCGCGAAAAATAAGTCATCCAAGATGGCCGGCCATCAAACTATTTGGCCCATCAAGTTCCCTTGAACATACTTGGTGCACCACTTCTCCTAGAAAATATTTCATGAGTTTTCAATCGATGCCCCTAGCAGTTTCTGAGATTTGTAAAGATATTAAAAAAAATCGGCCAAAATCCAAGATGGTCGTCGGCCAAATTGGCTGATCGGCTTCATTTGAAGAAAGTTGAATCTCTATGACCTAAGGATGCTTCCTGCCGAATATAATTGAAATAGGCCCAGTGGTTCTTGAGAAGTTGCTTAAATATAAAGTTGACAGACTCAGGACGGTCGCCATGGCATAAGCTCACCATTCTGTCCAGGTGGGCTAAAAATGTCAATTTTCTCCTAGAAAATGTACAGTTGTAGCCCGATTATTTTTGACAATTTACCATTGATATGACTTGCTATGTTATCTGCTCTTGGTCTGCAAATGGATATTTTGTCAAGGACAACAGAAGTCGTTTTCGGCCGGCTTAAGTGTTAAACGGTTAACCCTTACAGCGACGAATTAACAGTATCTCATTTTCAAGGCAAACATACAGGAAAAACGGTTGAGTATTTTGAAATTAATTTAACTAGAAGCCAGTTAAATTAATTTCAACAGAATAGGTTTTATATCGTAAAGAATTTACTTTTTCAGAGATTTGTCAGTGTAAGGGTTAATGCTTGACATATGCCATAGGAATGGAGGACTCCAGTTTATCCATCAACCATATGATAGGGTTGCACGATTTTTGCTTTGAAACATCGCGATCGATTTTATTTTAAAAATCGTGATTTTCGATTAAATCGTGGGTCCAAATTCCCAAAAGGATAAACCAGGGTTACATGACAAGTCACCAAAACTGGGACTTGGAATTTATAGAAAAAGCTGAAATAAATGATACAAAAATAGCACAAAATTAGAACACAATTTCACGCAACAAATTCTTACCAACGTCTACGCTTAATGTATACCGTATATCCATCATCGCAGGAGTGAAATTATTAATTGGGACTGCCTAAATATTGTGTATAGTTTAATAAACATTGTTTATTTCATCAAAATTTGACATTAAATGACTAGCCATTAATGACAGACCGTTACCCAAACGCTGATTGGTCAAACTCTATGACGCGCATGCGTAATAGCGCAACTATCCGACTTAGAAAAAATGAAATTCAATTTAATTCTACATAATTCAAATAAAGAAATTTTAATTGAATAGAGTCATCACGAGGTATTATGAGGTAAATGAACCAGTTTCCGTGATCTCCCAACTAACGGATTACGCATGCGCATCACTTTGGACCAATCAGCGTTTGGGTGATGGTCTGTCATTAATGGCTAGTCATAAAATGTCGTCGAGTAAAAATATAAATCCCGCTTCCGCTTATAGCCTCCCTTTGTAGGACGAGTTTAGGTCATTATCCGAGTAGCGTGGAGACACTAATATTAGTACCCGGGGAGACACTGCGCAATCCATATACATAGGACGGTTGGTTTGAGTAGCTACAATAGTAACGGCGTAAACTCGTCCTATAGTGCAGTTTATAGTTGCTTTCAGAATGTACGATTTACATTTAAGAGTAATCAACAGAACCCACAGTTCAAAATACAACAATCTGGAATGCTGTTGCGATTTCTTTAATTAGGCATGACAACCGAATCAAAAAGGAAAAATTAGTACACCACCTGAAATTGCTAAAAGAATTAAAAAGAATTATATTCAGTGATTATTGCCTAACACTCTGCAACTAAGTATATACTTGATATTTCACGACAGACTCAGGGTCTGCAGCGAAAGAAAGAAAATTATATGGCGATTCGATGGAGTAACTCGCCAGTTTTCTCACTGACAAAGGTGTTACCTCGCTATTGTTAGCTGGTTTACCATAGAGCTTTGTGTTTTGATTAGGACTTAGTGAACACATGCGTGAAGCGATCATGAAAAAACAATGGATACATGCGCGAATGGATTTCTTTTACTGCTGAATGAGTTTTAAAATCTTAGTCTGCTCAATTTTTTCACGAATTTTCTTTCAACTACATCGTAGAAAATCGTGATTCTTTTCTCGATTAAATCGCGAAATCGTGCTAGCCTATCATATGATGTCATTATCAACTACAAGGCGTGTAGGGCTATAGGCTGATATAATCAATTACGTCATAAATGACATCGTTAACTTCATCATGAACGCTTAATTGATGACAGACTAACGCCTGATTTATAAGTCGAACTTCTCTTGTGCCGTGCCAGCTAAATCTGCCTGAAAATGACAGAGTCCACTATATAAATAACCAGTTGTCATTAGCGAGGCGCGACAGAAAGTTCGACTTATAAAATGGGCCTAAGCGTTGTTGTACGAATTGCATGGCTTTACTATTTAACCCTTTACTGCCTGCAACAGCCTAGGCTGCCTGGCTCAATCTAGACTGTAACGGCCCAGGCCACCCCATACTTCAGCAATGGCAATGATACCATATAGGCAACAACAGCACCCAGTCAAATTAATTTCAAAATATTCAACAGCTTACGCGTATACATGGAGTATTCTGGAATTGATAGTTGGGGAGTTCAGGAATCGATCGATTCCAAGACGGGCAAAGCGTGGGTGGAGACGAGCTAGAGATGGGCGGGGCATAGCTAAAACTGGATTCCACCATTATCTTTGGTGGTAAAATCATCCTTTAATGGTCAAGATTAGACAATAAAATCTGCATATTTGCTGGCAAACTAGAACAATGTACCGAATCACCTCAGTGTCAGTGTATATTGTTGGGCCTTTTCAAGGCATAAGCTACATGTACCATGTAGTGTGATACATTTAGGCGTAATCACTGGACAGTTAGATGCGAATTACGTACCTTTTGTTTATCGAGAATCTTCATGGCGTAATATTCTTTGCTACTCTTATGTTGAACAAGCATTACACGACCGAAAGACCCAGTACCCAGGGTCTTAATTCGGTCAAAGTCATCAAGGCCGGATGTGTTCTGCAGAAAAACAAAAAAATTATTATAGAATATTAATATTTTGCCCACAATAGTAACATTTTCTTTCTAGCAGGTCTCCAGCAAACAGAATTTCTTTTAAGTTAATTTCTCATATCATTAATAGCCAAGAATAATTTAATATTTAGCACCATGGTAAGTCTCAAGTCCTAACCCTTTCAGGTTTTCACTTATGAATAGAAATAGACATACATTTATAGAATTTGATGCAAGCATATGTAACCTTGAACCTTAGATGGAGACAATGCCTTATGCGCTTAGGCAACATATAATAAAAAAGTTTGTCCCTTTCTGTTTAGTTGGTATAAGGCATTTGTGAAAGTATTGTTGATTACATTTCAATTTGGTCATTTAGAGAGCAGTATTGATTGAGGTTCTGGCTTCACCGTATGAGATATCATTGTCAATGGAGCTTTCCAAATTTATCCATCAATCATATGACGTCATAATCAACTACATGACACATACGATGAGGCCATAATCACGATGTCATGAATGACTCGATATAGTCTGTCTTTAATGCTTAAAGCGATGCTAATCTCATCTCAAATGTTGTACTGCACCGATAGAATATGGTTTATAGGTTCCATATCATTCATATCCTGTCACATTTGCTGATCTGTATCGCAATTATCTGCTTTGTAATATCGAGTAAATGTTGAACAGTGATTGACACCATTTTGTCTCCTCAAGCTATTGTGTGTGATGCCATGTAAGCTCCAATGCATCACATTCTTTATTATGTAATTCTCATCCCATTGAATATTTTGAAACTAATTTGACTGAATCAAATTGGTTTCAAAATATTCAACAGCTTACCTGTAGGATTGCTTTTATACCACATTGCCAAACTATAGCTGGTGCCTCTATGACAGAGCGTATATACCGAGGCAGACACACTAGGGTTTTTCTGATTGGTTGAAAAGTAAATCATGACAGCCATCATAGGGTGTAGAAATGTACCAACATTTAACTACTAAATCTAGAATATCTTTCCTTAGCTGTGTGATAAAAGGCTTAAAATTACCTGGATAGTTTATGACTGGCGTGTTAGATCACCTGAATAGCTATCAAGAGATGGGATTAGTTATCCTTTAATAGTCCGACACGTATGAATTGTATGTCTTTTAAATATCATTTAATAAATATTCTGTTGAATATTTTAAAACTAATTTGACTGGATGCTATGGCAGCAACAGCGCCTAATTTGACTGGACGCTATGGCAGCAACAGCGCCTTAGTTTTAAAATATTACCTGTATAGTTTTCAGGAAATTGCTAGTCGGGAGTTCCGAGATCGATCCATCCCAACACGAACGAGGTGTGGGTGGAGCTTAGATAGAGATGGGCGGGGCATAGCTAAAGGTGGAAAGGTCCATTTGTGTGCCATGTGATTCATTCCTTGCATCAATCAAGCCAGTCAGCGCATTTGTTGCCTGATATTTCTGCATATGGTGGTGTACTTTGCACAGTTAATTGCTTGTGCATCTGCCATGTTAAAATACAGCAGAAGCTAAGCAACATATAGCTCTTTTATCTCATTGACAGCTCGAAGAAAGAGTTTTACACTATAAGAATCCAGTCTCTCAGTCAAGTATATGACGTCATAATAAACTACATCACAAGTAGACCTCAAGTCGCAATCAAACACATCATGAATGACATTATCTATGTCCGTCATAAACGCTTAATAGTCTGTCAAGTTGTACTAATTGTATGTCTTTACTATTTAATAAACATTCTGTTGAATATTTTGAAACTAATTTGACTGGGCAATGTAGTTTTCTGGAAATTGACATTCAGGGTTCCAACGATCCCAACACGGACAAAGCATGGGCGGAGCATACATGTTTCTAGGAATAGGCAGGGCATACCTAAAACTGGATACATCTGTTGCGTACGCCATTTCGTTATCACCAGTGATTTACCCTCTGCTAGCATAGCTGCTATTTTAGCTTTGTACTGAGTCCAAAATGTTATGCAAGTGTGGTGATAGCCTATTGTCTGGTTTCTGTCATAAGTTGAGCTACATGTTATTCTAAATGTTCCTTGATTTGGATTACATCCATGTTGAGTACCTAAGCAGAACATATGACTGAAAAAGTAACAAATTTTAGTTGCGACGTATAGCTAGATTTCTGACAAGTCGTAACTATAGCGTGTCAGAATTGTTTTGGAAATATGCTGTCAACTTATGATGGCATGGATTATGGCTTAAAATTTTCAAATCAGTTTTGAATGTGAGTTGAGATATGTGTGTGTCCGATTACACTCTCAATGAGTGTGAGGTGCTATATATAGTTGTTAGAAATGATAAAAACTTGATAGACCAACAGACAGACAGGCAAACCCACTTAATACAAGTTGGGAGTAGCAACTAAAAACATATTTAGGGACAATTTAGGGTCAGTACATGTAGATACAATCTTTTAAGTTTATAAAAAATTTGTATTTGTGAATTATCTACAGTGGGTGCAGACAGCGGCCCAAATCTTTTATTTGGTTGTCACTAATAAATGTGTCCCTCTTGAAATATAAATTTTTGATTAAGAATATAGAAAATTTGCTATTACTATTAGAATATTGTGCAATAGAATTTTGTTATACATAACAATAATGTATACATTCATTTGAGGGTCAGGCTTGCATATTTTATTTGTGTTAAATGACACCAATAAAATACCTATGGTAGATGCAAAAGATCAGGTAGAAAGTAGAGACGCGGGAACCAAAAACAAATACTTTTCTTTTTTTTGATTGGTTACTATAATAGTCTATAGAGGCATGATGGACATGGAGTTAATATACCATAAAGAAAATGCCAACCTTAGTAGCCTTCATCTCCCACAAGTTCAATTAACCTTGTTTACAATATGACAAGTTTACAGCTGACAACTCACCAATCTTTCAATATCAAAGACCACTGTCTATGAAGATACAGAGAAAAATAATCAATACTGCACTGTGAATCTCTATGAAGAATCTAAAAGAAGATACTCATCACCATAGAAACCAGCATTGTCTCAGGAGCACACTTTAAGAGCTATATGTTTGAATGGCCACCTAGGCAGATAGACCCACATAGCATTCAAGAGAAACTGTCCTCAATTTGAAGAGAAATGTTATGTACTTTATATCAAGGATAGAAGTCACTTTCAGAAAAAGCATCAGTTCACCGGCTGAATCCGTTTAAAGTTTAGCGTACAACAGTTTCAATACAAACAACTTTTAACCCTCAAATTTGTTCACAAAATTTCAATCTTCTCATAGAAAATGACAATTTGCATACCAAGAGAACATTTTTCTGAAAATTGACCACTGGAATGACTGCTCATTTATCAAACCAGTCATTCCAGTGGTAAATTGTCAAAAACAAGGAGCACTGCAGAAAACGTTTTGGCTAACTTGGCAAGCCGGCCAAAAACAGCTTCTGTAGTAGCCCTGAGACATGTTTATTTGCAGACCAAGAGAAGTATTTTTGAAAATTTACCACTGGAATGACTGGCTCGATAACTGAGCCAGTCATTTCAATGGTAAATTTTCAAAGATAGTCTTCTGGTGGTCTGCAAATGGGCATTTTGTATTAGAAAATCTGAATTTTCTTGAACAAATTTGAGGGTTAAAGGGTTAACAATATGTCATTTATACAATCACTGATCCTATGCATGCACCACTGAGTAAATTAATGCATATAGAATTGCTTATAATGTACTACGATAGTGGTGCCAACAGAAGTGTGCTGAATTGACCGCTCCACTGTATCCACCCATTACATGACATAATCAACTACGTGATGTGTAGAATGACAATCAATGACGTCATTATGACATCATTCATGACGTAGATAATTACATCACGAATGCATATTTGAAGGCGGACTATGCGTTATTGTACGAATTGTATGTCTGTACTATTTAATAAATATCCTGTTGAATAGGCAGCATCAGCACCCAGTCAAATTAATTACAAAATTTCAACAACTTAACTGCATAGTTTTTCAGGAAATTGACAGTCAGGGCATTCAGTGATTGATCAATCTCAACACAGTGACATGTGGTTGGAGCTTACTTAGCTAGAGATGGGCGGGGCATAGCTAAAACCGGAACGGTCTATTGAGACAGGGATGAATAGTAAAGGTTGTGTCTTGACAACAACAACACTAAATGTGGTCTGGGCTCCTTTAAGCCTTATAATTCATTCTGTTAAACTGAATTGATGTAATATAGTATTTTTTCAAATGATTGAATACAATGTACTCGCTACTCAGTACTAGTATTCTGAATTTCTACGCACGCACTATCAAAGATAGAGGCTGGTGTAATATAGCCTACACCAACTGGTTGATGAAACAAGCAGTAAATCCATTTTGAATTTTCTGCAGAAAAGCAGTAATCCAGCCAGGTTAGATACTGTTACATGTATAAACCGGCGATCCATTATTGATCCGTATGCGAAAACATACAGATCATGGTCCTGATTAGTGGTGAATTTCTATCCCTGATTAAACAGATCTTTTCCTGAAATATGCAATCATAGGATACCTCTACACTAAGGCAACCAGCAGACCAAGCTGCCTTGATCATAGATGGCTACACTAGAAATGCACACATACATGTATGCCTGAGAGCATGAGATTACAGGTCTGTCTTCTGCTGTCCAAAGATGCTGCTGCTACGATCTTTAGGACGGGTGGGTGAAAGATTAGAAGCTGTCCTAAACAATGGCGATCTTTGGGTTCCAGAAGGCTCAGGATTAGAAGATGTCAGTAAGCAATGATGCCGTAACCCTTTCATGAAGAAGCCGGCCAAAATCGGCCTCTATAGTTGTCTTGGTGAATGTCCATTTGCAGGCCAAGAGAAGACTATTTTTGAAATGTTACCACTGGAATGACTGGCTCAATAACTGAGCCAGTCATTCCAGTGGTAAATTTTCAAAAATAGTCTTCTCTTGGCCTGCAATTGGACATACAAGTACATATACAAGTAAATATTTAAATTTTTTGCACAAATTTCGCCACTAAAGGGTTAATGGGATTCATAATTTTAGGAGCATTAAGGCAACATCTCAGGAAATCAAAGCAGATCATGGCTTCCAAAGAAGAACTTGAAGGCAACATTGGGAGTTAAATAATCTCAGGTAATTAAGATCACGCATCACCTTATTTACCTTAGTACAATCATTGTCTACAAAAGGATATCTCTGTAAGTTTGAAACTTTATTTCTAAGTACATGTAGTGTCACTAAAAAATTTGTGTATGATGGGCACCAGGACAATATGCGTGGGACTGACACCCAAGGCAGTTGTATATCTGGTAAAATTGAGGGGCAATAATGCAAGAGGCATAGACTTACAAGGCAATTGCCGTAGTTTATTTCGAGCTGTGATACCTGTATAGCAAGTCATGGGTCACCATCTGTCTATTAGGGGTGTTAAAATATGCAATAGTCGTACAGCGATACCATAGCCTGACACTGACATTAGTGAATAACATGCATTTTTGCAGCATTCCCATCTTATTTTAGCAAAGGTTTACTTAACCACAATATATCTCGGCGTCAGTTGGCGAATATATATATATATATATATATATATATATATATGGAGATTGAGATTTTTGCTTGCCAGTATTTTATCACACTGTTAACTGACTCGTAGCTGCAAGCCACCAGACAATACAGTGCTGTAACTTAACCCGTTAAGCCTTGAATTTGTTCAAGAAAATTTCCATTTTTTCAAATAAAATGTCAATTTGCAGACCAAGAGAAACTCTTTTTAAAATTTAGCACTGGAATGATTGGCTCAATGTCCGGGTCGCAGGTGATGTAAGCAATGGTTGAATTAAAGGCTTTTTATATGCACAATGTGCACAGATATTTTCAGCTTGTGATGATCATTCATGACATCATACATAGTATTATTAGTCATTTAGCCCTCGTGTTTGTTTAAGAAAATTTTAGTTTTCTCATAAAAAATGTCCATTTGCAGACCGAGGGAAGACTATTTTTGAAAGTTTACCACTGTAATGACTGGCTCGGTTATCAAGCCACTCATTCCAGTGGTAAATTAAAAAAAATAGTCTTCTCTTTGTCTGCAAATTGACATTTCTCAAGACCACTGTAGAAGCCATTTTTGGCTGATATAGGTGTTAAAGGGTTAACATTTAGAAATGAATGCCATCCGGGCATGCTAAGATTAAAACAGAGCGCCCTCATTGAACGTAGTCTGCCCACATTCTGTCATATTTTAATAAATCGGTACACGTACTTGTTTTTTTAAATCAAATATTGCATGAAGATGCTATTTATCAAGATTCAAAGCGACCATCATTCTGAAATTGCATTTGTATTACACAATGATATGAGATAAAAATCAACAAATGATGGATTTATAAATATTCAAGGCACTGATATTTTTCCTAAGTACCAATAATTGGCATGCTCATGAGGGCATCCGACTTAAGATCCACATGCACTCAGTAATTTTCAATTGCATTTGCATCAGGGCATTCACTAAGTTACAACTTTCAGTCAACTTGCTTACAGAATATTTAGCAGATCCAGAGATATAATCCCTGGAATGTGTTGCCTGCAGAAACGCGGCAGTCAGATGGTTAAAGACGCCAAAATATTGACACAAATTCTCTTTTGTGGAGGTGATTACAGCCATAACTTTAAATATGCACACATTTTGTATTTAATAGGTCATTAAAGGATAACTAACCTCATCTCTTGTTAGCTATTAGGTGATCTAATGCGGCACTCATAAACTATGCAGCTAGTTTTAAGCATTTTATCATGCAGCTAAAGAAAGAGTGCCAAATGTTGTTACGTTTCTACAGGCTATGATGGTGTGTCATGATTTACTTTTCAACCAATCAGAAAGATCCTAGCTTGTCTGCCTCCGGATGTACGCTCAGTCATAGAGGTGCAAGCTATAGTTTGGCAATGTTGTATAAAAACAATCTTACAGGTAAGCGGTAGACTATTTTGAAACTAATCTGACTGGAAGTTGTTGCTGATAGGCTGCAACAACTTCCAGTCAAATTAGTTTCAAAATGGTCAACAAGATGAGTTACATAATAAAGAATGTAATGCATTGACACTTACATGACATCACGCACTATCGCTTAAGGAGACAAAATGGTGGCGAATAGGAAAATAAAAACAGGATTCAAAGATAGTACATACCTTTTAAGACTAATTACTTTATTTTGACGAGCTTTTGGAAATATATGTGCTTCATCAGGTCATCAGAAGCACAGCTAAAGACAATGATTTACTAGTTATTTTCATTCACTTTCTGCAATTTAATTACTTACCATCTTTACTCTTTTATTACTTTCCATGCAAAAAATACATCCATTTCCTATTTTCACTTAATCCACTTCTATTTTCATAAAAGCAAAACAGTCATGTCATCACACCCATTACAGCTACTGGCTATGAATGCAAGACAACCATCCAAACTACAAAAGCACAAACATCGAATGCATTCTTTCTAATTTATTCACTTTGTACAAAGGATTCTGTTTTCTTCATAACATTTTTGTTTTAACAAGTTGGTTCAACACCCCCTGATATATTTATTAATTATTTATCTTCATTAGGCACTACCAATCAACATTAGACAAATCTATTCTCCGGCCGAATCTAAGTAATAAGCAACACCTTGCATCTTCAAATACACCAACAATCTATGCATATCTGTGTTGGTATCATCTCTGCACAGGCTACATAAATCTAGAAGTATGCTAATAATAGATTAACCCAGTGAATAGTGAATTTGTAAATGACTGATTTCTAACAGATATAAACATAAACATGTTGCTTAATTTAGAAATAAATTTGACACAAAGTAGTTGCTGCCCTCTGGCAGGTTGTTTTCAAAACATTCAGCAGACTCTTAATAGCAACAGCAAGTATTGAGGTTGAATAGTCGATATAATCTATAATACATACAGATTGAAATGGGGTAATAATCAATGGACACATTATCCACAAAGGTCGCATCTCATTCTGTTTGTCTAGGCATATATGTAGAGATGATGGTATAAATAATTGCACGATGCTGGGCCCCAAGTGTATCAACTAGCCTAGGCATAATAATAGAGCAACAAGAACCCCGCCCGTGATCGGTTGCGAGAGCGGATGTCCTCCAACACAACAAATAGAATACCTGATGCTGGGAGCAGACAATCTGTACATGTATAATGACATCAAAGGCTACAGTACTGTAGCATAGTGCACTTGTAAAACATCAATAACCGTAGCTCAGGTTGCCAAATAATGCAGCAATATTATGCCTGCTCATTTTCAGCAAAGGGTTTTCCTATCAATAATTTTCTTCTACATTCTGTTTTAAGAAAAGTCAAATTAAGTTACAACTAGGCCATGGGTCACGCTGCTTATAGGAATTTTGCCATGAGCATCAACACCCTTGTCTTCCCATTACCCACAAAGTTTTCCATCTATTGTCCTAGGTTGATGCAATATACTTTGTCGCTTATTGTCATATGTTTGCAGCATATCGTCTAGAATCTGAGGACTAGCAATCAGGATATAATTTGCACGCATTTATGTAGTTCCATAGGCAAATGTATATGAACTTAGGCATGTTAGGGGCAGAGCAATTTTAGCTTTTGATAGTCGAAATCAGAAAAAGGTAAAGTTGAAACTTTTAATTTTAGCATTGTCATCTAAATTAAACAAAACGTGAATACCTGATTTGTCTCGCCCCTGGCTTTTAGTAGTATAGTGTGTTAATCTAGTGGATGCATTTTGCGTAATTAGTTTTTGAACCCAAATCATTTTGGACACCTTTTGGAGCAGACATCAAAATTCTTATCATTCTTCAATGACCATCCCTTTAACACAGAAGAAATATGCTTATTTTGGCACAGATACAACGTTAAGAACTTTAACCCAAAAAAGTGAAAATAATACAAAGTCCAAAACTGTGGGGGAAAAATTTTTAAATCCAAAATTTCATCCTACTAATGATACAGTTTGCATCTCTGTATTCTACAGAACACCTCTTTAGTTTCTGGAAAATCGGATATGCCGTCGACCAATAAAAAACCAGAGGTTCTTGAGAAGAAGTCGTTTAAAGAAAAAGTTGACGGACGACGGACGGTCGCCACGGCATAAGCTCACTTGGCCTGAAAGGCCAGGTGAGCTAATAAATGCCGAGGTGAAAATATACAATGTCCAAAACCACGAAAAAAGATGTACATGTACTTAACAAATCCAAGATTTTAGCCTAGGAATGATATATATGTAGTTTGCATCTCTGCATTATAGACACCACTTCCGTAACGGTTCATTACAATTTTAGAAGCCACCGTTAAATAATAAGGGCAATAAAAATCTTTAACGAAAAAAGTTCAAAGAATTCAAAGCCCAAAACCAAGAAAAAAGTGGAGAAAATCGAGAATTTCATCTCAGGAATGATCTAGTTTGCATATTTGTATTACATAGAATGCTTCTGGAACGTTTAATGGATCTGCCATATTTTTATCCATGCCCCGCTCATCACTAGCTAAGCTCCACCCACACCTCGTCGTGTTGGGATTGATCAATCCCTGAATGCCCTAGCTATCAATTTCCTGCAATGTATACAGGGAAGCTGTTGAATATTTTGTAACTAATTTGACTGGTCCAGTCAAATTAGTTTCAAAATAATCAACAGAATATTTATTAAATAGTAAAAACAAACAATTTGTACAACAACGCATAGACCGTCTTCAAATATGCGTTCGTGACGTACTTATTGACGTCATTCATTATGATGTCATTGTACACATTAGGCAGTTCATTATGACGTCGTATGATGGATGGATACTTTGGAAAGGTGAGTTAAGCTCAGAGGAGTCGCATAATAATGTCAATAAATTTTTTTAAATGCAAAACATGAAAAATATACGGTATCAAACAGTTAAAAAAAAAAAGAGTACAAAATATCACCATAGCGTCCTTCTAGCCAAATTGAGATGAATTTTGGAGATGGAGATGAATTTTGACATTTTTGAGTACTTTTTCATAAAATCTAAGATTTTCACCAAAAGAACTGACCAATCAAAATTCTGAATAGAAGTTCTGGAGTTGACCACCATAGGGTTATTCTACCCTAATTTGGTGTGAAATCCGGTGAGCGTATAAGATGTATTTTGAATTTTCATAAAATCTCAGATATTAACCAAAAGATCGATTAATCAAAATTCTGAATAGATCTAGAACCTAGCAGCCTTCCAGCCAAATTCAGCTGACCAATCAAAATTTTGAATATGTTCTGGAGCTGAGCACTATAGAAGCTTTCCAGCCAAATTTGGTTGAAACCGGAGCGCAAAGGCGATACAATTTGACATATGACCTCCATGGCATAGGCTCACTTGGCCCGTCAGTACCAGGTGTCAGAGCTAATAATATTTAGTACAGCACAGCGTTATTGAAATAGAGATAACGGTATTTCAGGGAGTAACCCTTTAACACTTGAAATTCAAGTATTTCAATTACAACAAAGTTATATACAGAAAAGCTGTTGAATATTTTGAAAATAATTAGCATAAGAAGCACCCGTTCCTAGCCAAAATAGTCTCAAAATATGCAAGAAGTTTCCTTACATGAGAAAGAATTTGTCATGTCTGATCTGGTTAAAGAATTTAAAATAAATGGCTCCAAATATCAAAGGTTATTTTCCTATAAAATATAGGTGATCAAGTGCTTGAGAATGAAAGATATCTAACTTAAACCAAATAATGGCATTGTAAGTAAGACACTTAACTTTCAGAATAATTTCACACTTGAAAAAAATCATAAATCTTATCCCAAATTAGAATTTTGAATGTTTTTCGATTCTTATCTAAAATCCAGGAAGGGAGAAATTGGAAATGTGCGCAACATATTTCTAGGTTATGCAAATTTATTTTAGGTACATGTCAATCTGGTCTTCAATGGTTCAATTAGTTAAGTGACAGACAATCTGACACTCATATCAGCCAAAAATGGCTGCTACAGTGGTCCTGAGAAATGTCAATTTGCAGACCAAGATTATTTTTGAAAATTTACCACTGGAATGACTTGAACCGAGCCAGTCAATACAGTGGTAAACTTTCAAAAATAGTCTTCCCTTGGTCTGCAAATAGACATTTTTTATGAGAAAACTCAAATTTAGCTACATGGCTAATAATACTATGCATGATATCATGAATGATCATCACTAGCTGAAAATATCTGTGCACATTGTGCATGTAAAAAGCCTTTAATTCAACCATTGCTTACATCACCTTCGACCCGGACATTGACCCTCATGATATTTATCATAGGAATGTCGAGTTATCTGGGTCAAATATGTCAAATTTGACCCTAAGGTTATTTCAAGGTCATGACCTAAAAAGTATGGTTATGCTATGGAAGCAAATCTAGGGGTTATAAAGCTCAACAGTCTATGATGTTTGGACGAGCAGGTCAACCCAGGAAATCGCCTAGTGGTGTAAATTAAATGGCTCAAATATTTATCATCAATGGATCAAGAACTACAGGGATATTGCTGATGTAGATTTTATGATATCAGGACACCCGATCTATGTGACATAGGAAGGATTTCGAATCAATGCAAAGGATTCCGGATTTAATGAAAGAGGTTGAGGAGATAGGAGCGACAGGGCATGGCTGCAACTCAAATTAGATTATTGGGATTGAACAAGAGGCCCAAGGGGCCTGTATCGCTCACCTGGCCCATACGCATTTCAACTAGAATGCTCTTTATCAACGAGATGGCCACCAAACCGTTTATCCGACAGTTTCGAAAATTGCAAATTTGAGATCAGAATACCCAAAAACCTATACAAAACCAATTTCGGCCGCAAAATCCATCAAATAAAAAAATGCAATATGGACGCCAAACATGCTATATTTTGATTGGCCCATGGTGTCCAGGTTTTTTGACGGATCAACTTCACTTGAACAAACTTTAATTTAACTTGATCCCTAATCATATCTGCCAAATTTTGGACTGATCCCTTCAGTGGTTCTGGAGAAATTATTTTCGCTAAAACTAGGTCAACCAAGATGGCCGCTGAACCACTTGACCAATTAAGTTCCCTTGAACAAACTTGGTTCAGCTCTTGCCCTAGATCATATTTCATGAGGTTTCCTTCAATCCCTCAAGCGGTTTCAGACATTTTTAAAGACATTTCTAAAAATCATCCAAATTCCAAATTTGCTGATCGGCGTCATTTGAACAAACTTGGATTCCTATGCCATAAGGATGCTTCCTGCCAAATATAATTGAAATCGGCCTAGCGGTTCTTGAGAAGTCGTTTAAAGGAAAAGTTGGCAGATGGACGGATGGTCGCCACGACATAAGCTCACTTGGCCTTTCAGACCAGGCGAGCTAAAAATCATTAGTCTGCAAAAAGTTAAATTCCCTAGAAATGTGAACTACCGTAAATCGCCTATTAATAACCACATCCATAAGAAGTCGCATTCCTCATAGAAGTCGCATGTACATGTAATTATTTTAGGTTGAGCCATTTCAATTTCTTAGCAGTTTTAAAACAGCAAATGTATATAATAGAAGTCGCATCCAAATTTCAGCAGTTTGTATAAAGCAACAAATTTTGTGAGTTAAATAACTTATAACTGTCAAATAAAAAGAAATTTGAAAATTAATTTTGCAATAACTTAACGGAAAAAGCATCGAAATTACGGCACTTACTTATATGAAACAACTATGAATGACAAATGTTATCAAATGTGTACCTGTTAAGCGGAGATAATCAGATCGAATGGACAATATTGTCACCATCAGGTAATGATTACAATATGCACATATAGTAATTTCCAATTCCCGAGTCCAGTATATTAGGTCCGTAAATCGGAGATAATTCTACCGAGTATTTGCTCTTAGAATACATGTCTTAGACTCTTAGTTAGTGCATTTAAACTGTTCACTCTACTCGGGTATGTACTCGAGGCTTCCCCTATTTACATGTATTGCGCAAATATCTACCCGGATACAAATATTAGTGTTTTCGCGCTATTGGAGTAACAATCTAAACTTGTCCTAAAGCAGAAGCTGATTTATCACATGATTTTTACTTCTTTCTCGTTGACATTTTATCACAAAGTTAGGATAAATTTTGATGAAATAAATGATGTTTATTAAAGCATACACAATATTTAGGCGGCCCCATTTAATAATTTCACTCCCGCGATGATGGATATAAGGTATACATTAAGCAAGGTCGTAAGACGGTAAGAATTTATGCCATGAAATTCTGTTCTATTTCGTGCTAATTTTTTTTATCATTTTAGAGAATCGATTTCAATTTTTTCGTGAAATATACCTAATAGAAATCACCTTTCTCAGATTTGGATTTAAAGAATTTACAGCCAATGTCATATTAGAAGCCACGCTTAAAAATGACCAATTTACTGTAAATACATACCATATCTCAGTGACTTATTCATTTTCTACTCAATATTAGACGTATTAACTCATTAATGTTAATAAATCATCTCATCTGAAACAAGAGGCCCAAGGAGCCTGTATCGCTCACCTGAATCATAGGCATTTCAACCAGAAAGGCCATCAACAATAAGTAGAACCCTACAGAGTTGAGCAGAATTATAACAAGAAAACAGAAGCCATGTTTTTTTATGTATCAACTACTTTTGAACAAAACTTAACGGCCCTTAGTCCCTTATCATATCTCCTAAATTCTGGCCCAATCCGTTCAACAATTCTGGATACGAAGTTGTTTTCGCGAAGACTAGGTCATCCAAGATGGCCACCAAGCCAATGGACCAATCAGGTTCTCTTGAACAAATTGGTTCTCCTCCTGCATTAGATGATGTTTCATGAGTTTTGAATCAACCCCCAAGCCGTTTCGGAGATTTTTAAGTTACATTTCTAAAAATTGGCTGGTTTCGCCGGTGGCCATCTTGGATTTTGGCCGATCAGCTTCGTTTGAACAAACTTAGAGCTCTATGCCCAAAGGCAATATAATTGAAATCGCTCAGTAGTTCTTGAGAAGTCGTCTAAAGAATTCCCCATTGCTTTACTATGGGCCCATTGCTTTACTATGGGAGCCTATGGCAGGAAAACAAACCAAGATGGCAGTCAAACCGTTTATCTAACAGTCTCGAAAGTGGCATATTTGAACTCGCCACCCTGATAAGCATATATACAACAATTTTCACCATCAAAATACATCAAATACAAAAAAGTCAATATGACAAAAAGATTGGTTGATGCTGGCCATGTTTTTTAACGTACGAACTTCCTTTGAACAAATTCGAAGCATATTTACCAGATTTCAGCGCTATCCCTTCAGCGGTTCGGGAGGTCGTTTTCGCGAAAACTACATCATCCAAGATGGCCACCAAGCCAATAGGCCAATCAGGTTGCCTTGAATAAACTTGGGTCTAACGTTGCCATAGATGATGTGTTATGAGTTTTGAATCAATTCCTCCAGCGGTCTCGGAGATTTTTTAAAGTGGTTCTAAAAATTGG
Source organism: Chaetoderma sp. LZ-2023a (assembly GCA_034401795.1). NCBI lineage: Eukaryota > Metazoa > Mollusca > Caudofoveata > Chaetodermatida > Chaetodermatidae > Chaetoderma > Chaetoderma sp. LZ-2023a. The sequence goes on from CM067369.1 coordinate 114,012,976, forward strand.
CCATTTTGGCCGGTGGCCATCTTGGATTTTGACCGATCCGCTTCGTTTGAACAAAATTAGATCTATATACCCTATGGATGTTTCCTGCCAAATATCATTGAAATCGGCCCAGTGGTTCTTGACAAGAAGTTGTTTAAAGAATTCCCCATTGCTTTACTATGGGCCCATTGCTTTACTATGGGAGCCTATGGCGGGAAAACAAATCAAGATGGTAGCCAAACCATTTATCCGACAGTCTCGAACGTGGCATATTTGAACTCGGCACGCTGATAAGCATATATAGAGCAATTTTCACCATTAAAATACATCAAATACAAAAAAAACAATATGACAAAGAAATGCTAAATTTTGATTGGTTGATGCCGGCCATGTTTTTTAACATACGAAATTCCTTTGAACAAATTTGAATGGCCCTTGGTCCCTAAGCACATTTAATAAATTTCAGCTCTATCCGTTCAGCGGGAGAAGTCTTTTCGGGAAAACCACGTCATCCAAGATGGCCACCAAGCAAATAGGCCAATAAGGTTGGCTTGAATAAACTCGGGTCTAACGTTGCCATAGATGATGTGTTATGAGTATTGATTCAATTCCTCTTGCGGTTTCGGAGATTTTTTAGTGTCTAAAAATCAGCCATTTTGGCCGGCGGCCAGCTTGGATTGACTGATCTGCTTCGTTTGAACAAACTTAGATCTCTATGCCTATGAATGCAGCCCTCAAAATTTCAAATATTTGCGAAACCCATTTTTGAGTCCCGTGTTTTCAGGTCTGTGTAACCAATTGTTCGGTTGCGCAAAATCAGTTTGCGTAACCAATTGGTTGCGCAAATTGGTTACGCCATTTTTTATTCAAACCTGCTTTATCTGAACATATTTCATCTGTATATTGGTTGATGTCACCAGTCACTATTATAATTGACGGACAATACTAACACTCATAGTAGTCTGTCAGTAAGTATTAATTGTATGTCTTTGCAATTTAATAAACATTCTGTTGATTGTTTTGAGGGGAAGTTTGTTTCAAAGTATTCACCAAGTTAGCTGTATAGTTACCATGAAATTGAGATTCTGGGACAAAGCTTGGAGCATAGCTTAGCTAGAGATGGGTGGGGAATAACTAAAAGTGGATTCATCCATTGTTATATAAGTACTGTAATATTTCTGAAGTAAATTTGTCAAAAAGCAGATTGAGTTTTTGTTTTATGTCCGTTCATTCGTTCCATTTCCAGACCAAGAAGAATATTTTGGAAAATTTACCCCTGAAATTACAAGCTCGATAACCGAGCCAGTCATTCAGTGTTAAGTCTCCAAAAACAATACTCCTTTGGTCTGCAAATGTACATTTTCTCTGCGAAAATATCAGTATTTGTATGACAACACTCATTGGTAACATCTTTCCAGCTTGCAACAATTTCAGGGTTCATACACCTTGGGCACAATAAAATTCCATACTTTTTCCAAACCTATATTTCAAAATTCCAGACCCACTATAATAATTAGTGACTAATGACCCAATATTTATAAATATCTTAACACCCTCCTCCCACCCCACCCACAAACCCCACTACAAAAACAAAGAATTGAATATCTTACATTGTTGTGGCTTACCTAGTTGAGCAACCCTCTCCAGCCCACCCACCACCACAATGGCAATGGCTTCCAGTCATATTATTTTCAAAATATTTAAAACAATATGCTTTAATTTGTAAAGAATTCCACCTGTATCAAAGAACTACCATCTTAATGGCCCCAAATACAACAGGGGTTGAAATGTTTATAAAATTGTACCTGTGACGGGTATATTTTTTTGTAACTGTTACCAAATATTTGTACTTGTACAAGCAGCGTACATTTCTAATATAAAACAATAACCCGCAAGTCCGCCACAATAAAAAGCGTAACCAGGTCTAAGGCATGTAGTAGATAGCTTCACCCTTCTTAACTTGTAGTGCAAATGCGATTTACTTGAAAATAAGAGTTACTACACACCGGTTTTCCTGACATATAGTCCTGTTTTCTCGGTTGCTCCAAAGCAATGAACCACTTAAATATTGGGTGGTATTACTGTCATAACCTTCCAATAATAATATATTGGGTCATATAACCCGTCAAAGTGGGCGCTAACATATTGCTTTACTGCGTTTAAAAGCGGCACAGTAACTAGATTTTTCATTCGCCATTAGCCATCAATATTAATCGCGAGAGTCGCACAGAGATTGGTTGAAATAAAAAATGTGATTAATTCGTTATGAATGACAACGAGGCACGTGATCAAAATCTTACTACAATAGAAATTTTCATTCATGCCTATTGAAATCGGATATCCCGCGAGCCAATCAGAAACTACGAGTGCGCATTATCGATTGTTATTAACTACGACTGCGCAGTAACGCGAGACATTTCTCATTACCAGTGTATTAGCAGACCTCTAGGCTGATTCGGGACATAATTTTTATTGTTGAAATTAGTAACCGGGATCGTGGCGTTCTGTACGAATGGAATGTTTACATTTTTGGAAGCGTTTATTTACGAGAATCCAGTTGGATTCCTGTATTTTTCAATTTCGGGAATATTACGAGAATCCCGTCGAATTTTGAGGCCTGAATTATTGTGTGTCATGGACAAATACACATTGACACAGTAGCTAGGATCTATGAATGTAACAGTTTAATTTAACAGATAAATTCTTAAACAGCTGTCTCTACAAGCCAACTGAAACTCAGGGAGAATATACTGTGAGACTCACTCAACAATGCATATCTTCCTATGTTATATTGGGATCCAATTGCATATATAAAATAATACATCGGGACATGCCAGCTGACGTACTTGCATGCACCGGTTTATGATTGAAGTCCGTTGTTGATGCATAACGTGTAGCGAGACTAGTTCCCGGTCTATGTAGTAATGCTAGCGGAAATACAACGGACGTTTGTCTCTGACACATGCGCGCTGTCGCTTATTTATAGAATTTGACAGACAGATGTTAACGATCTTTTAGATGTTTGAAAATGCTAAATTCCGTTGTAAATTGCATGCTTCATATCAAAAAGTTGTTGAAACTTTTCTGTTTTCCACGATCAGAGATCACTTACGCGACCATTTTTTTTGTTCACAGTAATTTTACTTCACATAACCGACACGCGAACGAAACGATCATTCGCGCCAAATTTTGAGGGCTGTGAATGCTTCCTTCAAAATACAAGAGGGCCAAGGGGCCTGTGTCGCTCACCTGGAATATTTACAACTCAACTAATCTTTATGGAGTTTTACATCAATCAGTGCCACTTCCAATGACTTTCAGTCAAATGCTTATTTTGCAAAGGTTCTTTTGAACAATATTTAAGCAAAAATAGAAGACATCAGTACTAACAACAGAAATTGATGACGTGCAGTCAAACTTGTATTAAGACACCCCTCAAGTGAGACTCAGAAGACAGCCTCTTATGGTAGCTGGTTTCTTAACTCTTTAATGGTCATGATTTTTCTGTAAAACAAAAATTTCAGGTTATGTCTATTTGCAGGCCAAGATATGGAGCATTTTGAAAATGTATCACTGGAATGACTGGCTCGATTATCGGGGGGGGGGGGGGGGGGGGGGAAGAAGAGGGGGGGGGGGGAGGATAACCTGTTAATTTAGTTTTTATCCATTATGGTAATAAAAGCTGTCATATGTCAATGGATTGTTGAAATAAAACTCAATTGCACATTAATTAACCATTTAACCATTGAATTTAAGAAAAGTTCAATTTTCTCATAGAAAATGTCTATTTGCAGACCAAGACTATTTTTGAAAATTTACCACTGGAATGACTGGCTCGTTAAAAAGAGTCCGTCTTTCCAACGGTAAAATTTTTAAAAATAGTCTTCATTTGGTCTGCAAATGGACATTTCTCAAGACCACTGCCGAAGCCGTTTTTGGCTGATATGATGGCTAAAGGGTTAACCGTTTTCCTAACCTAGCAAAATAGGTAAGATATTGTGTCCTCTGATATCGATAGCCAGGTAAGCTAATAATAATAAATTGATAAGAAGCGAATCTTATTAACGCATTTAACTGGAAATAATGCGCTAAGCTGTTGCTTAACAGCTGTTGTGTAAGCTGTTACCACTGTCTATGACAGCAATGGTATTCAGCAATGGTGTTTACAAACTGTAAACCAGCCTTTCTAATACTGGCTTTGTAACAATTAATCTCTAGACATTGGTGTGACAAGGGTTGAATAGTCATGCTGAAAACTGTTGCTGCACTTGACAGTAACAGACATCATCAGCAAAACCATTTTCAAAATGTCCGTCACCATGCTACATGCTATCCAACAAAACTTGTGAATAACGCAATACTCAACTAAATTCATTGCTAGAATTAATTGGCTTTAACCCGTTAACCCTCAAATTTATTCAAGACAATTTAAATTTTCTCAAAGAAAATGTCCACTTGCAGACCAAGAGAAGACTATTTTTGAAAATTTATCACTGGAATGACTGGCTCGGTTATCGAGCTAGTCATTCCAGTGGTAAATTTTCAAAAAACGTCTTCTTTTAGTTGGCAAATGGACATTTCTCACGACCACTGCAGAAGCTGTTTGGCTGATATGAGTTTTAAAGGGTTAATGATGAATTAATTAAATAAATCTTTTAGAATCAGTATGTGAATATGGTACACTTCATCAGCTCACTACCTCACAGGGTATTAATTTCATTTCAATCCTGAGAATTAGAGTTGTGGTTTTAAATTACAAGATTAAATGTTTTCCTATGCTGGCTAAATATCTAAGATATGTATTGTGTATGCTGACATATATGACTGAATATTTTGATATTTATTTGACAGAAAGTTGTTGCATTCTAAGGCAGCAATGACGTTCAGTCAAATTATTATTTTGAACTAGTGAACAACTGCTGCTAAGTGAGTTTGGTCACTCTGTCAAATGATTACAACGGTTTTAGAATGCAGTTAAACATGCTATAAAGACCACCTGTACTAAATGCCAATTTTACTACATGCCACCAAGCCGTTTATCTGATAGATTCAGAAATGGCATGGTTGAAATCAGCATACTCATAACCCTGTACTAAACAAATTTTTGCTTCAAAATCCATCAAATAAAAAAATCCAATATGGCCGCCAAACATGCTGTATTTTGATTGGCCCACTGCGGCCATGTTTTTTTAACGGATCAACTTCCCTTGAATAAACTTTAATGGCCCTTAATCCCTAATTAGATCTGCCAAATTTCGATCCCTTCAGGGGTTCTGGAGCTGTTTTGGCTAAAACTAGGTCAACTAAAATGGCCGCCGAACCATTTGACCAATCAAGTTCCCTTGAACAAACTTGGTTCAGCTCTTGCCCTAGATTATATTTCATGGGGTTTGTTTCAATCCACCAAGCGGTTTCAGAGATTTTTAGACGTTTCAAAAAATCGGCCAGAAATCAAGATGGCCACCAGCCAAATTGGCCGATCGGCTTTGTTTGAACAAATTTGAATCCCTACAACCTAAGGATGCTTCCTGCCAAATATAATTGAAATCGTCCCATAAGTTCTCGAAAAGTAGACATTTTAAATTTCCCATTGCTTTAGTATGGGAGCTTTTGGCGGGAAAATGATCCAAGATGGCCACCAAACTGTTTATCCGACAGCTTGGAAAATTGCAAATTTGTGATCAGAATACCAAAAAAACCTATATAAAACCAATTTCAGTCTCAAAGTCCATCAAATAAAAAAATCCAATATGGCCGCCAAACATGCTGTATTTTGATTGGCCGACTGCACCATGTTTTTTGACGGATTAACTTCCCTTGAACAAACTTTAATGGCCTTTAGTCCCTTATCATATCTGCCAAATTTCGGCCTGATCCCTTCAGCAGTTCTGGAGAAGTAGTTTTCGCTAAAACTAGGTCAACCAAAATGGCCACTGAACCATTTGGCCAATCAAGTGCCCTTGAACAAACTTGGTTCAGCTCTTGCCCTAGATCATATTTCATGGGATTTGCTTCGATCCACCAAGCAGTTTCGGAGAAGATTTTTAAAGACATTTCCTAAAATCGGCCGAAATCCAAATTGGCCGATCGGCTTCGTTTGAACAAACCTGGATCCCTATGCCCTAAGGATACTTCCTGCCAAAGATAACTTATATCGGCCTAGTGGTTCTTGAGAAGTCGTTTAAAGGAAAAAGTTGCCGGACGGACAGACGGACTGACGCCGGACGGTCGCCATGGCATAAGCTCACTTGGCCATTCTGGCCAGGTGAGCTAATAATTGAAATTAGCCCAGTGGGTCTTGAGAAGAAGTCGTTTAAAGAATTCCCCATTGCTTTACTATGGGAGATTATGGCGGGAAAACAAACCAAGATGGCAGGAAACCCGTTTATCCAACAGTCTCGAAAGTGGGATATTTGAACTGGCCACACTGATAAGCATATATAAAGCAATTTTCGCCATCAAAATACATCAAATACAAAAAAGCCAATATGACCAAGAAACGCTAAATTTTGATTGGTTGATGGCGGCCATATTTTTAGCGAACAAACTTCCCTTGAACAAACTTGAAAGGCCCTTGGTCCCTAAGCATATTTACAAAATTTCAGCTCTATCCCTACAGCGGTTCGGGAGAAGTCGTTTTCGCGAAAACTAGGTCATCCATGATGGTCGCCAAGCAAATCGGCCAATCAGGTTGCCTTGAACAAACTTGGGTCTATCATTGTCACAGATGATGTGTTATGATGTTTGAATCAATTCCTCCAGCGGTTTTGGTGCAGAAGATTTTTTAGTGTTTCTAAAAATCAGCCATTTTGGTTGGCGCCATCTATTTCACATTAAGAAAACACCTAAGACATTCATTTAATTAAGGAAACCCATTTAATTGATATTATTACCTTTTTACTAATGTAATTAAACATATTACTAAATTTACATAAGGTACAGCCAGAAAACGGCTTTGACACTGTAATTTTATATGCTGTGGATTCTTCCTAATATTTGTATGCCTAAAAGTAGATATCATTATGAGGCGATGACATGCGACTATGCAAAAGGCATATCAACCCTTTGACACTCATATTAGCCAAAATCAGCTTCTCCAGTGTTCTTGAGAAATGTCCATTTGCAGACCAGAAAACTATTTTTGAAAATATACCACTGGAATGACTGGCTTGATAACTGAGCCAGTCCTCACAGTGGTAAAATTTCAAAAATAGTCTTCTCGGGTCCGCAAATGAACATTTTCTATGAGGAAATTGAAATTTTCTTGAGCAAATTCAGTGGTTAAAGGGTTAATAACAACTTTAAGTAGTATATTCTTAGAGTAATATTAATGACGGAATTTGGTACACCCTTTTTGTGTTATTTGACAGAACACGAACATAATATTTAACTTTCACAAAAGTATGGTGATTGAACTAATAATCACAATTAATTTAGAATTTATTAATCCAAAGATGCATTTTATATAGACCATGCTTTCATATCACAAAATCTTTAGACACATTTTCTGCTATTTGATAACCAATACTCACCCACTTGGAAAGATAAAGTACGCAATACAATATACATCAAATTAAAACTTCTATGGCTTTTTTTTAAAAAACTATTTTGATTTGCCCCACGAAAAATCATAAATCTTCCGCTTTTTTCTATTTCAAAGTACTATATATGTATATGAGTTTATTTTCAACAAAATATGGCAAAGCAATATAATCTAAGGTTTCTTGCATATTCTAACTTGAGGAAACACAGACAGTTAGTTAATAGAATCACACACAAATGCACTAAACCTGTCAAGCTAACTCATGCCATGAAAAAATTGGGCGGGTCCAACTTGATGCTACACACTTGTTTTTCTATGTAAAGTATTGACTATTTTACTGACTCATATCAGCCAAAAACAGCTTCTGCAGTGGTCTTTAGAAATGTCATTTGCAGACTAAGAGAAGAGATTATTTTTGGAAAATTTACCACTGGAATGACTGGCTCGATCTTGTTCTGCAAATGGACATTTTCTATGAGATAATCAAAATTTTCTTGAACAAATTTCAGAGTTAAAGGGTTCTATAAAATCATCAAAATACTTCAAATATTAAATAAATATCGTTACAATATTTGACCAGCCTCACCTGAGATGGATGATCCCATTTCTGCTGAAACTCCTCTTTGGCTTTAGCCAGGAATTCTTTGACTGAAAACATAAAATAAAAGCTTGCATTAGTTAACTTGTCATACTAGAAAATAAGATACACTTATTAAGCCTGTGACATGTTGATAAATTATTTTCAAATGTATGAATTCAAGGAATGTTTTAACGCATTTTGCAGAAACAGAACCTACCTTGAGCCTAGTCAAGAAACCTGTTGAGTCTAAGGGCTCAAACCAAGCAAAGCAGCTTCATCAAGACAAGCTTTCTAAAAGGCCCATTATATTGCCGTTTTAAAAACATAGTTCATTTGTATATAGGAATTTTAACACAACTGCTTGTTATCCAGTAACCAGTTGCTGAACAAGGTACTTGAATGACCCTAATATTAATGGAGGAATCTAGTCTCTCAAGTCAAGCATATCACATTACAATCAACTATGTCACAGGTAGGCTGATGTCATAATCAATTACGTCATTAATGACATGATTTAGTCTGTCGCGCATATGTGAATGTGTAAGTGTGCGAATATGTGCATGCATGTGCTTGAAATTTGGCAGAGAGATTGACTTATAAATAAAACACTAGCGAGTCGCAAAATTACTGATCCAATTGGGCTAAAAAGGGCCACAAGTAAATTCTGAAGAATGGCCACAATTACTTAGAAATGGCATTAAGCATATTGATTACTCTTTCTAACAATTAAATAAATAAATGAGTTAAAATGAAAAGAGCTAGTCAGTAGGTATAAAAAACCAGTATGGTATTAGTCAGAGTATTTATCATGGTTTCCACGTGTACCATTAACAGCCAAAGCTTAGTTGCCCTATTGAAAATCAGGTTGCCCCGATACGATTGTTAAAGGGTTAAAAGACACAGCCCTATTAACAAATAACAAAATGGCACATACTCTTTTCTTTATCCATGAAGTCGATATCACACATTTCACCAAAGTCTAATGACACATAGGCTCCCATGTCACATCAAATGGTAGACTACCGAATAAGGACATTCCAACACAACTTTCTTAAATTATTTAGCTGGAAATTCATGTGTAAAATTTAACACTTTTTAAAACCCTTCCAATGACAAAAGTAAATTCGTTACAATGTATAACACATTCATGACTGGAAGACGTTGGCGTCTAAGGCAGTAATGGCTTCAATAATTTAAATTTCAAAATATTGAACAGCTTTCTTGTTTGTTTGTCCCGAGATTGAGATACAGGGAATTTATTGGTGAAAGGGTTAATGGTCAAACCACTGCAGTGGTCTCAAGGAATGCCCATTTGCGCGTCCAAGAGAAGACTATTTTTTAACATTTACAACTGATTGGTTTGATATCAGAACCAGTCATTTCAGTGGAAATTCTTTTTAAAATAGTCTCTTGGCCGGCAAATGGACATTTAACAAGCAGATATTTAGCTTATCTTGACCAAATATGACCATTAAAGGATTAAACTTGAACAGACTCTAGAAATCAATCGCGTTCACAAGGGAATATTCTTGCAATAAAGCGCAGACTAATATCCAAACTTTCTTTGTAATCTTACAATAAAGCGCAGACTAATATACAAACTTTCTCGAATCATGAGACTGAAATCATGAAATTATGTAAATGTGATCATCAATTACAAACGTACAGCTACATTACAACTGTAATATCATAGTTCACGGATAGCACGCAATTCAATCATATAATTTCACATTGCAAGGTAAAGAAAATGTTTTGAGTGGAACTACACAATAACATGAAAAATCTAAACAATAATTCACATACAGCTGCATAATGCCATGGGTGTATTATTCTTCATGTTCAATGTGTGGAGGAACTATTTCACTTGACTCATTTCAGTCTGAATTTTAACAAATATAACATGCAATCTGCAACCTACTTAGGCGAGTTTTTTTAAATACAAATTTAACTTAATACAATTTAACGTTGTTAGGGCATTAGATAGCAGCGACATTCAGCACAATTCTTAAAATACTCAGCAGATTTGACATTAATCTCGCTTAACAGCATTCTGTGGGTATTCAGGAAGTAAGCAGTTAATACAGCTGGAGTATATTAATCTACAAATTTGGCATTGGAGTATGTGGTCGTCAATAGTTGCTAGAGTATTATGGCGTGCTATCTAATAACATTGGCTCAAAAGAGTAGTCATTTCCCTGGGAAGGTTCCAACACCCTAAATGTAGAAGTTTACAATACGGCCGTTAACCATGTTAACGTGATCTGCTCTGAAACGTCTAACACGATTTCAAGGCACCCAATGCCAATCAGTCAGGAAGGTTGTTGATTATTTTAAGAATAATTTATCTGGAAGCTGTTGCTACCAGTTAAATTCGATATATTGGATGTCCAAAATGTATTTCTAACATAGAACGAAGTATGTAGAAGAACTATTATGTACACAGCCAACAAAGTTAAAATGGGTTAATTCTATAATGGATGACTCGGAATATGATGTCATATGATTGACTGAGAATCCGAAGTGACTCCAGATTCTCAATCAATCATAAGACGCCATATTAATCAACTATGTCACATGTAGGCTGCCATCATACTCAATTACATTATGGTGAGATTTAGTCCATCATAAACGCTTAATAGTGCTTAGTTGTACGAATTGAAAGGCGTTACTATTTAATAAAGTCGGTTGACTATTTAGAAACTAATTTGACTGGGCACAGTTGCTGGCATAGCCAGCAACAGCACCCAGTCAAGAGTTTCAAAATAGTCAACAGCGTATCTGCATAGTTATCTGGGAATTGAGACTCAGAGAGTGCAAGGATCGATTGATCCCAACACGGGAAAAGGGTGGGTGAAGCTTAGCTAGAGTAGATTCTGAGATGGCCGGCCAACGCATAGCTATTAAACTGGAATCATCCATCCTCCTCTAATTTTGTATGTTGTAGATGAGAGCTTTAATCTAGTCAGCAAGTTCCTCCTGATTAATTTGAGAACAATTTGACTTACTAGTGGTGATCTATGTAGTTGAGAGACAGGGATAATTTTAGTGTTCAGATCGTACTGTCTATACATATGCAAAAGTGTGGAATGTACAGCTTGGCTATTAACCCTTAAATATATTCAAGATTTCAACTTGCTGATAGAAAATAGACGAAATCAAGGATTTCTTTTTTCACGAGAGAGTTGATACTTACCTCCCTAATACTTTTGATATTGCTAAATATTGGCTTTCACTCAATAAACACTCAGATTAAAACAGTTAGGTGCCCCTACTGGGCAGGGAGTCAGAGCGTAGTCTGGCGGATGCCAGCCCCACCACCGCGCATGCGCAGACTAGCACTTCCTCTGACTAATTTATTGGCTGATACACATGCAACTATAAAGAGCCTGAAGACCGAGCCTCTGTGGGGTGGAGAGGCCGGGTCCGTATCTAGGGAGGTAAGTATCAACTCTCTCGTGAAAAAAGAAATCCTTGATTTCGTTTATTTCACATCAAGAGTATACTTACCTCCCTAATACTTTTGATATTGCCAGAATTCGACAGTGAATTCGGCGGGAGGGAGGCGAGGTCAAAAGACCAGCTCATCCCTATACGCTTTTCTGCGTTTAAGGCACTTAAACTTCTGAAACTGTATGAAAAAACAGTCAGGATTTGACTAACCATCGGATAACACCCCCGATGTATGAGAGATGACCGAATGTCATATGCGCTCCCCCCCCCCCCTCCTTCCTGGGAGGAAGAGTCGAATGACCTCAATGTCCTATACGCTCTCTACGTACAAGTGCCATGTACTACAGGACAGAGACGAAAAAACTCCATTTTCGTATACTCTCAACAATGAACCACATAAATACACAAAACCATCATCATATTAATAACGGGTAACGTGACAAGACAATCAACAATGGACAACACATACACAAGACTGACCTTGTTGAAATGGCTGCTGACATCCTCTTCCCATTGGTGAAGAACGATGCAGTCCCAAATCAGTGGTTGTTTCCATAAATTAATTGTGAAATATATAAGCAATGAGGAAACCCCATCAAAAATATATGCCTAGTTATTTTTTCAAAATCGACAAGGCGAGAGGATTAGAGGTGTCACGGAGATAATGGTCTGTAAAACTTGACTCACAGTGCCACTGAGCCACCGACATAATATCATCCACAGGGACCCCATTAAATAGGGCAGTGGATGTCACTACGCCGCGGACACTGAGCCTTGGCCACGTCAACCTGCTTCCCGGTGGCGGATTTATGGCAAAACTGAATGCATTCTACAATCCACCTGGAAATGGTGTCCTTAGAAGCCCTGCCATGGGGTTCAATATATGACAACCATAACGCCGACTGGTCGGTGCGCCACTCCGCCGTACGTTGTTTGTACCGGCGAAGCGCCCGGACGGGACACCATGCTTTAGAATTAGGATCATATCTAGTTAAAGCAGGCAAAACAATAGGTTGACCTGGATATTTCAACGACTGATTTTTAGCCAAGAAATTAATCCTAGGTAGCAGCTTAAGGCCTTCCCCTGAAACCACAAAACGATCATCCTCGGCTGATAAGGCATGAATTTCACTCCTACGCCTAGCCGAGGCCGCAGCAATTAAAAACACAGTCTTCAGTGTTAATAGTTTCATAGAAATGGAACTAAGTGGTTCAAACGGCTTATCACCTAGTACTTGAAGTACTAGCGATAAACTCCAAGACGGAATCACAGGTGGATTCCTTGGTCTTAGATTGCCCATGCCTTTAATTAATACATTTAATGTATTTACTTCATCACTTCCCCTCTTAGCCAAGCAAGGAATAACAGACATTAAAGCTGACTTATAACCAGCAATAGAGTTAGGCTTGAGGCTATAGGCATCATAGAGGTGACAGAGGAAATCAGCTACTACCTGAATAGATGAATCCATTGGATCAATACATCTTTTTGAGCACCATTCTGCAAATCTGTTGATTTTATAATTATATGCTCTGGAGGTTGACCCCCTCCTGGCTTTGGCCATAAACATGGCTGCTTGCTCAGAAAAGCCCTCCTTAATTCTAGATTCCTTGACAACATCCACGCAGTCAATCTGAACATTGACGGATTGTTGTGAAGGGCCTTGCCCTGGAAGATAATATCGTCCATCAGAGGCAGAGGAACCGGATTGCAGACCAGAAGGTCCAGCAGATCCGTATACCATGATCGGCTTGGCCAATCCGCGGTGATCAGAAGCACTTGGCATTCCTCTTGTCTGATTTTCTGAAGAATTTTTGGAATCAGGATTGCTGGAGGGAATGCGTATGCATACATTCTCCCCCAGCTGATAGCTAACGCATCTGTTGCGAAAGCGCTTGGATCCGGAATCGGAGAGACGTACGTCGTCATCTTCGCATTCTTCTTCGTTGCGAAAAAATCGATGTTGGGTTTCCCCCAATGGTCGAACAGACGATCCGCCACACATTGATTTAGTTGCCATTCCGTGGGTAAAACACTCATCCTTCGGCTCAATGAGTCTGCTAGCAGATTTAACCTTCCCGGAATATGAACTGCTTTCAAGGTAATCTGGTGATCCAGGCACCAACAAAGCAGTCTCCATGTCATCATACAGAGACTGGGCGACTTCGTTCCGCCCTGGCGGTTTATGTAAGTCACAACTGTTGAGTTGTCTGAACGAATAAGAACAATCTTGCCCTGAACTTTCTGTAAGAAATGTTCCAGGCCCAGGACTACTGCTCTTAGCTCCAGTAGATTTATATGTTCCTTTGACTGTTCCAGATTCCAAAGCCCTGATATCGTGGACTCTTCCAGGCAAGCTCCCCAGCCCTCCATCGATGCATCTGTATACACAGTCACCTGAGGGTGGGGAGGGGTTAGCATAACCCCCACCAAGAGATTCTCTGTGTCCAACCACCATTGCAGGTGATGAATCAGAGGCGCCAACACTGACACATTCGAGTCCAGCGAACCTGTACTCTGGGTCCATTGTGTCATGAGAAATAACTGGATCGGCCGCCTGCGTAAGGCGGCCTGAGGAATGACTGGTTCCAACGAAACCATCAACCCCAGCATTCTCAAGTAAACCCGTGCCAGGACATGACGACTGTCGCACACTGACTGAATTAATGAGATGAGTTTCTGAACTCTCTCCTGAGTAGGATAAACATATCCTGTCTCTAGATCGAAGAACATCCCCAGGTAATGCAGGAAATGTCAATTTCCCTTTCTCCGAGATCTAACAATACTCACCATTCTGTTACTTCTGATATACAGCTGGCCCTGACAGCGGCTCTAGGATTATAGACTTAGAAAGCTTTACCGACTCCTGGGAACCGGGTACTCGGCTCCCAACTGCCGAGTACCCGTTTACCATAGAGCTCATATTGTTTGCATAGCCACCAAACAAGAGAAAACTATGGCTTGCCTCCGTGGGGCTGGGAGGCTGGGTCCGTAACAGAATGGTGAGTATTGTTAGATCTCGGAGAAAGGGAAATTGACATTTCCTGCATTCTCCTTCGATCAATGCTCACCATTCTGTTACTTCTGATATACACCAGATTTGATCAGTAACCTGGTGGGAAGGGGCAAGCCATAAATGCTAATTTTGCCCCTTGGAGAAAGATTTTAGACTTCAAACTTGACTAACGGAGACCTAAAAGGACCGTCAAGTTCACGGAACCGAATCACATTCGCGTCACAGTCCTCCCCCCTTTTTCCTCCTAAGAAAAGGGAGAGAACTAACGAACATGTATCTCGCCTGAAAACACAAATATGCCAAGAGGGTTAACTGCTCCCTGCATACTCCATGTATTAGCCTGGGAATGAGCATGAATATATAAGATGAATGAACATGATACATATCCATAATACAAAAAACTCTCACTATTGAATTACCTTATGATAATTGGACTTCAGACGTACCGCCTCCAACCATTCACCGGTTCGGCCATCAGTGACACAATCTGGTTGACATCCTCTCGCCTGACCATGCCTGCTTTAGGTTCTTTTCTTACCGAAGTGAGAAAAGGGTGAAAAGCAGTGTGGTCACTAACTATCGTTTCAAAACAGCTAAAGCGAGTGGATTGGCTGAGTCTGACACATCCCTCATATAGTAATCCGTGAATGAGGACTCACAGTGCCATTGTGCAACGGCCATGATGTCCTATAACGGAACACCATTGTAAAGGGCGGTCGAGGCGGCTATTCCTCTGACATTGTCTGCCCTTACGCCTTGCACCTGGTGCCCAGTCGCCATCTCCTGAGTAGTCTGAATGCATTCGACCACCCAACGAGAGATAGTATCCATGGATGCGGCGCCATAAGACTTTTTATGGCAGATCCACAGATGTCTATCGTTCGACCGTAACGAGTCAGTCCGTTTCTTGTACTTAGTCAAAGCACGGACCGGGCACCAGACACTGGCATCACGATCAAACCTAGTTAACTTCGGTATAATGATCGGTTTGCCGGGATATCTCAAAGATTGGTTCTTTGACATAACCTCTGCTCTTGGCAGAAGACGCAGACCTTCTCCAGAAACAATAAATCGGTTCCTCTCTGCCGAAAGCGCATGGATCTCACTGCGCCTTCTAGCTGAGGAAGCTGCCAATAGAAAGACCGCCTTTAGAGTCAAATGCTTTAGACTAGCCGAACGCAACGGTTCGAAAGGGTGCTTGGCCAGTACATTAAGCACTAAAGATAGACTCCAGGCTGGAATGACTACCGGTTGTCTCGGTCGGAGATTGCTCATTCCCTTCAACATCACATTTAACTGGGCCACCTCTGGACTATCCCTGTTGGCTAGACAAGGGATAACTGATGCCAAAGCTGACTTGTATCCAGCAACTGTGACGGGAGCTAGTCCTCAAAAGAACAGCTCACAGAGAAAGTCTGCTATTTGCTGATAGTGGATTGAAAGGTATCAATACCCTTTTCTTCACACCAGTCTGCAAATCTGTTAACCTTGTTGTTATATGACTTGAAGGTTGACCTCCTGAAATCAGCAGCCTGTCGAGAAAAGCCTTCCGACGTGGAACGTTGTTTGATAACATCCACACAGTCATTGAACATTTCGGGACACTCGTGTAGGAAGCGTCCCTTAGCCTGGGAGATTATGTTCGGAATCTCGGGCAACTGCACAGGATTTTCCACCAGCAGATCTAGAAGATCCGTGAACCACGCCCTGCTCGGCCAATACGGCGCTATTAGCAGGACCAGACACGGTTCCTCCCTGACCTTCACCAAAACCTTCGGTAGAAGAATGGTGGGTGGGTACGCGTAAGCGTGCATCCCTCTCCAGCTTATCGCCAGAGCGTCTGTATCGACGGCATTTGGATCTGTAATCGGCGAGACATATGTCATGATTTGAGCATTTTCCTTTGTGGCGAACAAGTCCACGTTGGGTTTGCCCCAATGCTCGAAGATCCGTCGCAGAACTGGAGGGTTGAGGGACCATTCTGTTGGCAGGATTCTCTGTCTGCGAGACAAAGCATCCTCCAGAATGGTCAATCGGCCAGGAATACGAGCTGCTTTCAAAACAACCGAGTAATTCCTGCACCATTGAATCAAGTGCCACACCCTGATACACAGAGTGGGCGACCTGGTCCCGCCTTGGCGATTTATATATGATACTACTGTCGAATCGACCGACCGTATCAATATCACCCTGCCCCTGATCATCGGAAGGAACTCTTCCAACGCCAGTTCCACTGCCATCATTTCCAACAGATTGATATGCAGCTGACTCTCCGGGAGAGTCCATGTGCCCGAGACCTGGTTCTCCCAGGCAGGCACCCCACCCTTCCAGCGATGCATCCGTGTAGACGGACAGCTGGGGGCGGGGTAGGTGTAGCGAAACCCCTAATAGGAGATTCTGACGCTGTTTCCACCATAGAAGATGCGATATTATCGGCTCCAAAACTGGCAACAGTTTTGACAGGGGTTCTGTTCTCTGTTTCCACAGAGACATCAGATACAACTGGATAGGCCTTCGCATTAGAGCATCGTACGGGATAACCTGCTCCATGGAGACCATCATGCCCAGCATCTGAAGGAACCGCCTCGCCTTGAATGTGGTTTCCCACTCGAAAACTCTTGAGGATGGCTAACAGAGACACCACTCTGGGCTCTGACGGGTAAACCCTGCCCTCCTCAAGGTCGAATCGCATCCCCAAATAAACGAAACGTTGAGTGGGCGTCAACTCGGATTTCTCCTCGTTGACTATGCAGCGTAGATCTGAAAGTAACTTCAGAGTCAGAGCAGTATCCACGTTCAACCTGGCTGCCGAGTCTGCCGTAAGCAGCCAGTCGTCTATGTAGGTGTGTAGCGCCACGTTCTCTTTTCTGAGAAACGCTGTCACCGCAAGGACCACTCTTGTGAAAACCCTCGGAGCTGTCGACAGGCCAAACGGGAGACTGTAAACTCCCATACTTGATTCTGAAACGCAAATCTCAGAAACCTGTGCCAACTCCGATTCATAGGAATGTGGAAATATGCATTTTTCAGATCGATCGATACACACCACATTCCTTTCCTCAATCCCGCATTACCGACCTCGGCGTTTCCATCTGGAACCGAGGCGTATGGATAAACCAATTTAATGGCCTGAGATTGAGTATGGGTCTCCATCCCACTGTGCTCTTGGGGACAAGGAACATGTTTGAATAGAAGCCTGGAGTGTTTCGATTTGCTGGTTTTATTGCTCCCTTCAGAAGCAAACCCGACACTTCCTTTTGAACGGCTTCTAACTTGTCTGGCTCCCTTGGTACGGGTGTCCAGACAGGTGCCAAAGACAGATTTTGTGGTGGAAAGTCCCACCACTCCGGCATGTAACCCTGGGATAACCATCCCAGGACCAGACTGTCTGACGTCACACCTTGCCAGGCCTCGACGAAACGCATGAGCCTTCCACCCACCATAGACGCCTCGACGTCTAACGGGGTTGTCCGGCTCGCAGTCCGCCCCCCCACTCTTTCTTAACGAGAGAGAGAGAGAGAGAGAGAACCATTTCGTTCGAGGCATGACGGGTATAACTGGCACCGCTGTTCCTGTCGCACAGGCGCGGTCCAGGCGGATATGAAGGGAGCTTTCGTACCCTCAGGTACGCTTCGGCCCCTTCTGTCCGCCCTTTGAGGCCTTACCCTTACCCTTCCCGCCTCTAGGGCGGTCAGGAGCAACATTGGGGAGGGTAGGCGCCTCTACAACCTTCCTGGGCTTCTTCGCCGGCGGCGGCTCCGAAACCCCAGCTGAAGCAGAAGTCGCAACAGGCCTAGCTTTCGCCTTGCCCTTATGCTTCTTCTGCTCCTTTGAAGGTTGTCCCGTTAGCGGTTTCCCCACAGGCCCTAGTGCATGCGCTTGCCGCACTAGCTCTAGCTGTAGGTTTACCGCTAACTGATTCTGCGCGATACTGGCGGTATCCTCTAAGATGGCCCACGCTTGGCCACCGAAGATGCTAGGCCCTGTCAGGGGTGTCCCAAGGAGACGCTCCCTGACTGCCGTAGCCGGACGCATATGGTCAATGACCATTTGCCTCCTGGATTTCGTCACACACGCTTGCACCCTTGCCAATGCGTCCATCGACAGCACCAGGCCGTCATTGACACATGAAAGCGCCACAGGTGGCACAGGGTGGCCTGCCCCGCTTCAGCCCACACCGACTGAAGGAGACGATAAGAGTGGTTGACAGCGCTCATCGCTGCCCTCACACCCTCATCGCATAGGGACAGGACTTCTTCCTGGTGTACCTGAGACTTGTCCACAAGTGCCGGACCGGGGTGACCCGGCACGGCACTCTGGACGCCCAGTACCCATCGGTCATCCTCCGTGACCGACGGGACTACACCATACCTGTCGTATTCCCCCCGCGGAATACGACATCTTGCCCGCACCTCCCTGGAGGCCGCAGGGAGCTGACCCTTGGTCATCAGTTGTTTGCTATAAATAGCATCCAACCATTCTATGAACCGTGGATCCAGTCCCACTGACTGGATCCGGGCCGCGGGCAAAATCCCCGTCCTGATCGACGCAACCGACGGACGGGGCGCATCTTCATCGGCCGTGGCCGAAACCACAGACGGGTCAACCCTGGCTAGCCACACCAGAGCATCTGACCAATCTACCTCCGATGAAGACACCCCCGCAAACACGTCACCCGTTGACGTGCTCACGGGTCTGCCAGCCACGGCCTCCCAGCAAGGAGCCACGGCTGACACGCCAGGCACTCCGGTAACACACGGTTCCGCCGCCACCCCATGAAACACTCCGGTCCATGGGGTAGGTCCGCACGGAAAACCGTACGGACCCGTAGCAGTCGCGGAACCATAGCCGGACACGGGCGCCCACGGCACCCCACGTCCGACTGCCGGACCAGGCGAGATAGGTGAGTACCACGCCCGGCCCGGCACACCCGTTCCCGTGACGGCTGGTGCCAAACCAAGCCGCACGGAACCGGTGCACGGTAACGGATTTGCCTCAGCCACAGGCGGAGCCGCTGACCTGGCTTGCGCCAAACCAGACAAATGGAGGCCGGTTCCGTCTAGGACGGAATCAACCTCCATATTCTCCACCTGCGGCTTCACGGGCCGCAGCAACCTCTCCTCCTCGGCCTCCTCGTATTCAGACTCCGAAGAGTCGTCACTAGACGAGTCAACCGTGGAACCGTCCTGGCGGACGGCTCCCACACCTGATGGACCGGCCACCGCTACTGGACCACCCGGAGGTGGCCGCAGAGAAACAGAAACCCGTCTGGCCGAAGCCAGACGGGACTGCCAGGGGGCCGTACGAGACGGCCCCCTCGGTAACCAGTACAGAATCCTGTCCGAGGACAGGATCCGTACCAGGCATGGGGAGAAACTGCCCCCCAACCTTTGGTAGCAGGGACGACACCAGCGTGGTCAGAACGCTATGCAGAAAAACCCTGCAGAGCCGGACCAAACCACGCCGGCGGTGCCATCTCCGCCACCTCCAGCTGGGGACGTGGAGCACCCGCACCGGCCGAACCGGGCGCTCCACGATTTACTCTCGGACCGCCTGACCCCGCGTCAGACCCAGCCAAGTCCTTCTGGGCAAGGAACTTAACCATCGTTTCGACGGACCACACTGCACAAACATTACACCTATGATCTATATTACACAGGGCACACATAAAACAGACATGGTCCTTGAACATTACACGGACAAACTTATGGCAGTCGTCACATGATGGCGGGGCTGGCTTGGCCTATAAAATAAGCACAAACCTACAATAAACAAGCGGAACGAGACCCGGATGGAAGGCAGACAATTAATTTTCAAATAATTTGACTCATAAATTAACCGTAACCTCCCCGCACCCCACCCCGCCACGTTACAACAACGATCGCATTGATTATGACGACAAGTACGCGGCGGGCACAACACACACATAATAGATCCTCCAGGATGTGTAACGGCTCCAGGAATCATATCGCATAGCATTCAGGGTATATTTACTAATCAATATAAATTATACTCCTAACGAACGCAGCACGATATGTGAAGAAAACAACAAAATGTATAACAAAACTGCTGTCTCACACGGTAAAACCGCAGACCACACATCTACTCAAGAATTTTGAAACCACCGATCATTGCAAACCGATCGTGATCGCACGTAAACTTGATCATTCTAAAGTTTCCGGTACCATTTTTAGTACGCAGCACCCAGAATAAGATGCGCGAATTAATGAAAAAAATTTTCTTCACATAAACATCCGAGCGACCGGGTGTGACGTCACCCGCTCGGATTCTACGGAGAACGACGTCAGCCGATATTCGTGTTAGAAATACCGTAGCAAACACCTATTTTCATATCTGCCGATCGCCTGTTGGGGTTTAAAGAAGGCGATCGTCTGGCATATATCGTTGTTAGCATACGTCCCAGATTCTATGGGGACAGAAATTGGAACATGCGACACAACGAAATTTAGAGACCTAAGTCTTTTAACTATGGATAATAAAGAACAATACAACCTGGTTGTCTTGGGCGGTATTCTCCATAGTCCTTAGTTAATCCTTTCAGAACACACAAACTATCACTGATTAAAGACTTAGATTATTTTAAAACACTAAAATCCTTAATGCAAAAAGCATGTATTGCTCTTGTCGCTATGCAAACAAGAATGAGCTCTATGGTAAACGGGTACTCGGCAGTTGGGAGCCGAGTACCCGGTTCCCAGGAGTCGGTAAAGCTTTCTAAGTCTATAATCCTAGAGCCGCTGTCAGGGCCAGCTGTATATCAGAAGTAACAGAATGGTGAGTATTGATCGAAGGCGAAACAAACTTCTGGGATGGAGTCAGCTCTGATTTTGGGAAATTGATCATCCAGCCTAAGTCTGTGAGAGTTTTCAAAACAATCTCCAGACTGGCCGATAAACTTTCCCGGGTGTGTGCTTTCAACAGCCAGTCGTCTATGTACGTGTGGACTGCTATGCTTCTCCTGCGGAGGTATGCGGTGATCGCAAGAACCACACGGGTGAAAACCCGAGGAGCCGTGGAAATTCCGAAGGGTAGCACCCTGAATTCCCACTGTCTGCCCTGGAATGCAAATCTCAGGAAGCGACGGAAACTCCTGTGTACGGGGATGTGGAAATAAGCGTCCTTCAAATCTATCGACGCTGTCCACATTCCCCTCTCTAACCCCGCCAACACCGAGCGCACAGTCTCCATCTTGAAACTGGGCGTCTCTATGAACTTGTTCAATGGCTTGAGGTTGAGAATTGGTCTCCACCCTCCGGTGTTCTTTGTTACTAAGAACAGGGTTGAATAGAAGCCCGGACACCTCTGTGCCGGCTGAATAGCTCCTTTTTGTATGAGGGAATTTATTTCCTCCTCGATACACAACCTTTGATCTGGATCTCTCGGATTTGGAGTCCAGATCGGCACTAGAGACAGTCGCGATGGCGGGCCTGTCATCCAATCGGGATGATACCCGACTGAAAGCCATCGCAAGACTAAACGGTCCTGAGTTAACCGTTCCCACTCTTGCATGTGGTCGGCTAGCCGGCCTCCCACCGGTCCACCTAGGGATAGAGGTGGACATAAGGAGTGCAAGAGCGGCACTGTCTCCTTTGCCAGAAACACTGGCGTGGTTCTCACCGCGGTAACCGTCCCATCAGGAACGATTACCCCGCCCAGATCCTCGCGCGCCACGACCAGCACCGCGCGCACCTCGGTGCGCGGGCGGCTGCCTGGCTGACTGCGCCTGAGGAGCCTGCGCCCCCCCTCGCTGCCGGCCGAATCACATGCGGCCGAGGCCGACGCTGCGATGGTGGTTGGCCTCTGACCTGGCCACTACCACCTCGAGCCTGCAGGGGACGATACGCAGGGGGTGCGGCGCGAACGTTGGCACGACGAAGCACCTCAAACTGCTCGCGCAGCGCCCTCTGGTTATTGACCAGAGTAACTGTCTCCTGGAGGTGCCTACATCCCTCACCTCCAAAGAGACCAGGACCTGTCATAGGCGTACGTAGTAGCCTATTGTAGAGGTCCTGGGACGGGCACAGATTATCCAAGGCAAAAGTGCGCCTGTCACCGCCCGCGTCATACAGTCCAGAGCCAGGTTGATACCATCCTGGATGGCTCGCTGGACTGTGACCGGACTTGGCTGGCGCGATGCGGATGCTGTTACTACCCCTTGTAACAGCTGGGAGACATGGGACAGAGAGCGGCAATCGAAGCCCTCCCCCTCTCCTCCGCATCACGCAACGCGGTATTTGCTGAACGCAACGCGTTCGAACACAAGACTCCCGTGTCAGAATGGGAGCCTGGCCGCGCATCCTCACCCAAAGCCGCGCGGTCATCCACGCTCGGCTTAGGTACCACACCGTACCGCTGGTAGTCCAGGGGCACGATGCGGCAACGCCTGGCCACCTCGCGCGGGGCCTTAGCGAGACGTCCACTCGACTTAATGGACGTCTCCGCCGCCTCGAACATGTCAACGACATGCTCTGCCAGCGGCAGAGAAGGCATAGCGTTAGCAGTAGGCTTACCAGCTAACCACGGCCTGTGATCACGCTGGCTAGCCGACTGCTCCACGGGCAGATCTGGCCTAACACTCACCAACCACTGGCAAGCGTCAGACCAATCCTCCTCCGTGGCTAGCTGCGAGCGCTCTACAAGACGGGGGCCTTCGTCTTCCTCCTGAGCGCAAGCAACAGAGCTTGACGGCGGATACGCTGATATCCCTGGCAAGCCAGGGAGAGCATGCGGGCCTGACAATACCGGCATGCTAATCTCACTGGCTTGACCAGGAGCAGGCGCCGTGGTAGAGCGCGGGGCATATACCGCCCCACCACGGCCCCGGCCAGCACCAGCGACACTCTCGGCAAGCCGAGGTATGCGGTAACGCTGGCCTTCAGCGCCCAGGGCCACAGTCTGAACCGTGGATTCTACCCCTGGGAGAGTAGAACCGTGGAATAAGGCGCCTGTATTCCCCGCGAGGGGTGCACAGACGTCATAATCCATGGCCACGTCCTCAGACGGCGACCCCAACAGGTAATCCTCATCCTCCTGGCCAGACAGATTAGACTCCGGGTCAGCAAAGAGAGCTAACCCGGACTGGCCAGGGAAGGTGCCATACGAGGTACTGGCACCCGCGGTGTGCGGATACCCCTGGACTGATAAGCAGCCCGCGGGTTCCAGCGACAACCGTCCACGGTCCCTATTGGGCGCGGCAATAAGCCTGCTGCCAGGGTCGTGGAACGCCCCCTCTAATGGGGCCACCTCTGAATCTTCAAACAACGGAAGCGTACTAAGGAACGGTGATTCAGAGGTGGGGATTACCTGCTCCGAAGCAGATGATGAGGCCAACAAAGGATTTGGTCCAGGAAGCATGCCACGAAGCAACTCTGGAACCAAATCCTTTATTGTCCTCCTCATCTCTCCCAACATCTCGGTCCGGAAGGCCTCCATGTCCACCGCGGACGAGGCCTTCCTCTTACCCTTCTTACTTACAACCTCTTTTTTCAGCTTCTTCTTCTCCTCCTCCACCACCTTGTCCTTCGCCTGCAAGCACAAGAATTCGGACATTAGCTCGCCCCCCCCCCCCCCCCCCCCCCAGTGCTTACATATCTCGCAATTAAGCAAGGGACCACAGGGGCTACACTGAAAACAGAGATGAGGACCAAACTTGTCCCTCAAAAATCGTCCACAGGACGCACAACCAGGTCTCTGAAAAAGGCCAAAGGACGAGGAGTATGAGCAATCTAGTTAAGCTTAGAAACTCACCAACTCAAGAGAAGGAAATGATCATAAAGATCATAATTTATCAGAAAACCAGCTTCGGACAACTTTAATTGTTAATAAAGAGCAAGGCTGATTATGACGTCATTAATCCTATGACAGGAAAAAATCGATCCCCAACAAACATCCCAGTGCAAGGACGAATTGTATCTCTAACCAGAACATGTGCAGAATGGACATTTCGACTACACAACCATCAGATATATACTGATAACAATGGCAAATACTGTTAATTATCTCCCTTTCCTCTAAATAATTAACATCACCTCATATCAATAATTAGATACCTGACACCTTGTCTAGACAAACCATCCAACCTGATGAACTGGAGCACTCCACCAACTGAACGCCTCTTAACTCTCTCCACCTCTAGGGGAAGGAATTGGATCAAGAGGGCAAAGTGAGAAGACCTTTATAATAGGCCTCCAACTCACTGGACATAGAATTTTTGGTTAGATAACCTAACAGTATTAGTAGGAAATGGAACCATGGTGGAGAGACACAAACCCTCTGCTGATGTGATGTCCATTATATTTCTTCACACAGACCTGTGGACATAAACACAAAGAGAGATTAGTCTTATATAGCACCTAGTTGAAATAAACCAACTAAACAAGGCGCTTATCACGTTTAGCGCGAGTCCCGGAAACACATTACAACGGGACAAAACTCGCTAATTTTACTAGAAGTCACCTGATTTAAAGGTCCTGGGCCCTCCTCTGGCGAAGTCACTCTTCCTGCCATCTTTATCAGGGATAAACACTTCTGAACTTTCACAAAAACACTTAGAATTGAGCCACGAAAAGCACTAGCACAAAAGCATGTGTAGACTCTCTGCCAATAAATTAGCAAAGAGGAAGTGCTAGTCTGCGCATGCGCGGTGGTGGGGCTGGCATCCGCCAGACTACGCTCTGACTCCCTGCCCAGTAGGGGCACCTAACTGTTTTAATCTGAGTGTTTATTGAGTGAAAGCCAATATTTAGCAATATCAAAAGTATTAGGGAGGTAAGTATACTCTTGATGTGAAATGTCCAATTTGCAGACGAAGAGGACTATTTTTGAAAATTTACCACTGGAATGACTGGCTCAGTTATTGAGCTAATCATATCAAGTGTAAATTTTCAAGAATTGTCTTCTCTTGGTCTGCAAATGGACATTTCTCAAGACCACTGCAGAAGCCGTTTCTGGCTGATATGAGCGTTAAATAACAGTGCTGCCTAGCAGGGTTTAATACGCCTGTCTTTAATAAATTTTAAGCTTTTCAGGGCGCATGACTCTGGCAAATATGGACAGACACTGAAAATCAAATTTCATATGTAGGTTCAAGTCCCCGAGATTTAGCCCGGGAAATATCTTTTTTACAAATTTTACTCTTTTCGGGGGGGGGGGGGGGGGGGGGGCAATGCTCACAAATACAGATGGATCTCACTGAAACAAAATTATGACGCATCGCCTCCACCTAATATGTGCACGGAAGAAAAAATTTCAAATATAGGTTGAGAAGTTTTTGAGATATGGCCCGGACACGAAATTTTTGTAGAAATTTTACACATTTCAGGGGGGATAACTTTAGCAAATATTGACAGATCTCGCCGAAACGAAATCATGACATTTCCTCTCCATCTAGTATGTGCACTGGAGCAAAAATTTCAAATGTAGATTCACAAGTTTTTGAGATATCTCGGACATGAAATTTTTGATGCGGTGTAAGCATTTCAGGGGGGATAACTCTAGTAAAATATTTACATATCTAGACGAAACGAAATCTTGACACATCGT
Organism: Chaetoderma sp. LZ-2023a; assembly: GCA_034401795.1. NCBI lineage: Eukaryota > Metazoa > Mollusca > Caudofoveata > Chaetodermatida > Chaetodermatidae > Chaetoderma > Chaetoderma sp. LZ-2023a. The sequence continues at coordinate 114,039,107 of CM067369.1, forward strand.
CTCCGCCTAATATGTGCACTGGATAAAGAAATTTCAAATGTAGGTTAAGAAGTTTTTGAGATATGGCCCGGACACGGATTTGCTAACAGACGGACATCCAGACAGACACCATGCGCCATCACCTAATAAGACCCTTTTTTCCAAAAGGGGCGTATAAAAATAGTTTTGATCATGTGGAGTCAACTGATCAGTTCCGTCAATGGTTAAATATACAGACTATGTACACAGTCAGAAGGACAGATCATGGACAGAAGGATGGACTGACTGACACACAAAATAACCGGCATGTTTATTCAAGAGATCTGATTTCTCTCACCACGATATGCGCAACTGGGGTCACACGTTCGAATATCAGTCATGTCAGTTGCCCAAAAGCATCATGAGATTTGGGAATTCCCGTTTTGCAAATAACAACGATTTATTACGCATCAAGGATGTTTTAAAAATTTTCAATTTTTGCATAGAAATTTTTTTCACCCGTGTCACTACACACAAGGGTTAATGCGAGCATGGAGCGCTTCATGTTATTCTTAAGACATTTTGTAATATATGATCTCTGGTTCTACTGGAGGGAACTTTTCCAACATGGGAGGAAGCTTGTCCGTGGGCTCCCAAAGTCGCATACAAAATTTGGGGGTCAAAAGCTAAAACGCAGCAGCAGCTGTCAGCAACATTGTGTTCAAATAGACATGATTTAACAACCCCAAACTTGGGTGGAACTTGCCTGTGGGGTCCCAAAGACATATGTGAATTTTGACGTCAAAATCTAAAAGGAAACAGCAACAGCATTCAGCAACCGTGTTTTCAAATTAGACATCTTTCAATAACGCTGGTTCTAAATGACAATTTTGGGGTCAAAAGCTAAAACGCAACATTATTTTCAAAATTATGCGTTTGACCTCATGGCGGAATGATTGAAAGATATGCCGACGACGCGGTTATTGGACAACTTGGTCCTTGTTAAGTGTTTTCTTGGTCTGCAAATGAACATTTTCGAAGATTACTGCAAAAGCCGGTCTTGGCCGGCTTGAGCGTTACAGGGTTACTCATTTTTAGCGGGTGAAATGACATTTTTAGTTGGAATTTAATTATTGTAAAGCAAATATTGGATGGTTGCCGTCAAACTACCATCCTACATAAATAAAAAAGGGATTAAATTTTCCATTAGCCTCAGCTCTGTCACTAGTATGGCCAGTAAATTTTAGCTAGACCTACATGTACACAAACCTTGCCCAAGGCTAGGAAATAGTTTTCATCCATTAAATGGATAACAAAATTTTCATTAACCCTTGAATGTCGATTTGCAGGCCAAATTGAGAATATTTTGGAAACTTGCCACTGTAATAACTGGCTCTGTTTTTCGAGGCAGGCATTCCAATGGTAAATTTTTTAATGTGATGTCTCTTGGTCATTTCTCAAGACCACAACAGACTTTTGGCTGACTTGACCGTTACAAGGTTAACTGCACAGTTCAGAGTAAACCATCACCAGTCAAGCATGGTTTGAGTTTACTGATACATATTATAAATAGTACTATCCTTAAATTATAGTTGGTTTGGGAGAACAACGTAACAAACTCATTATTTTGGATTTTTGAAATAGGTGAATCTCTTTATCTTTCTTCCTCTGACTTCCACGATTAAACATGTTGGTATTTATGCCTGATTTTTCATGGTTAATGGAAGGAAAATACTTAGTTTATTGAAACAAAATTATTATTTTTATGAAATGCCTAACCAAAATTTTCTGGATAGATGGGAAATATTTTCTGCTATGTAGTGATACCATAAAACACACATTTTTTAAGGATCTCATAAACAGCCGTAACAAAAAATTTGAATCAAAATTCTGAATGCAAGTGCTAGAGCCTATGATCATAGGATCCTTTTGGCAATATTTGTTTGAAGTTGACAAGCAGAAGAAGCAATTTGACAATTTCCAGTAAATTTGTCATAAAATCTAAGATTTTCACTAAAGGATTGATGAATCAAAATTCCGAATAGAACACCTGGAGGCTACCACCATAGGGTCCTTTCAGGCAAATTTGGTTGAAATCGCTCAGAATGGTAAGGAGAAGAAGCAATTTGACAATTTCCGGTACATTTTTCATAAAATCCAAGATTTTCACTCAAAAAATCGATGAAGAAATAGGATCCTTTCAGCCAAATTTGGTTGAAATCAGTCAGAATGGTAAAGAGAACCAATTTGACAATTTCCGGTATATTTTACATAAAATCTAGCAATAATTGAGAAATGCACTACTAGGAAGGGAAACTACACTGAATAGATAAGAAACATGTGCGACACATTATAGATGGGAGGCAGTCCACAGGCAGACATATATCTACAAATTATCTGAGACATACCTATACTATTTTGCTATTCACAACCAAATTTTTGGGGGGATTTGTAACACCCCTCCACAAACCATGCGTTTGCGAATCAGAATAGACACACTCAGTCCTTGAAATTCGCCACAGCAAACAGCAAAAGCTGTGGTAAAAGCTGTAGTACACCTAATTTGCCACAGCAAATATTTGTCGTGGAGGAAAATTGCAGCCAAGCATATCTACTTAAACATGATTTAACCATAGATACAAGGTATCAGTCATAATGCCGTATTAACCCTTTCAAATCCTTGAAAAAGTACATTCTTTACAATGTATAGGAAACTGTGTTGAAAATTTTGAAATTAATATTACTGGAAGTAAGGCAGCGATGTCTTTTGGTCATAATAATTTCAATATATTCAACAGCTTTCCCATTTGTTTTCCCAGAGATTGAAGTATGGAGAAGTTATCGGTGAAAGAGTTAAAGTAAGGTTCTACAATTTACCAAACCAATGACAAAGATGTAGTTAATGAAATTTTTTTTTAATGCCGTACTAGTGCCGTGGTGAAGCAGTTCCGACACAGCATTTTTGTGCCATGGCAAAATTGGCCGATTTTCAAGGACTGCACACTACTCACCTACTCTGAATGCAATCAATGTTTTAAAGAAGTAACAATAGTCCTTAACACATATCAAATGTTGAGCCTCCAAGGCATTTTAAAAACTTTCTAGAATTTACCTAATTCTTGGACCATGGTGCAAAATATACGAAGTCTAAACCATGTAAAAGTATGGATAAAACTACACATTATTAATTTATTTATGATGTAGCCTGGACACAATGATGACAGTACTGTGGGGAGAGGGTACATAGAACTTGAGGATACATTTAAAATGATTTCATGTGATGTCGGTCATTTCAACAAGGAAGGCAGACCGACAGACAAATAATCTGGTTCTTTCCAGCTTGATAGTCAACCATAGAAATATTATTATGCGGTAATATATATATATATATATATACATATACATTTCTATGTAGACAACATACGTGTATACGTATTCATCAATATACTCCAAATTAAAAATGGAAGCAAAAAAAAAAACCCCATCCAACCCACCTCGCAAAAGCAGAGGTGTGGCTCAAGCAGAGGTGAGGTAGGGGTGGCTCGAATAAATTATAAAATGTGATTGGTTGTGCAGAAGAATGTACACACATGCATTGACTGGTGGCGCATAGCAGCACATACGTTTCATGATTGCATATCTTATTATGCAACGAATATTCAATAAGGGTGGGATACTGTATATTTGACGTTAAGCATTTGGCTAATAAATAAATAAATATATATATATATATATATATATATATATATATATATATATATATATATATATATATATATATATTATATCTCAAAGCATCGAAATGACAGCCTCTGGGTACAGTTGAGTTGATGCAGAAGAACGACATGCAATCTCAATGTTATTGGCGAAAAATCAGCAGGCACGCATGAGATCTCCAGTTAGTACTAAAAGCAAACAAGTTGGATTCTAAACCTACAGGTCCGATCTGAGCCTCTCAAAAGCCACTCACCGTTTTCCGCCGGGTCACCTTTCTTGGCTGTAGCTGCGTTGCCCATGGTCAGTCAGATCGACCGACAGAGATATTAGAAAACGATTTCTCGTGTATGTCTCTCCAAGGTATAATATCTAAATCCTTAGAAACAGTGGTAATGTGAATGACACTCAAGCTGACTTACACTCCGAAGCCGCTACTTTAGCTCTTAAAAGCATCAATGCAATAATGCACTTTCACATCAACATAAATTTGTATTCATCCGAGGTAAAGATGAGATGACAGATCACGGATCTATATTACCAGGAAATTGTTCAATGTATAGCCTGTAATATGAAGGCTATTTTATCAACTACATGTGTATAGAACGGGTATTAATGATTCACGATAACGCTGTACCCGGCAATATGCAATGACCTTGCAAATCTCGAGGAGCAAGGTGAAATAATGTAAAGCACTTATTTTTACGCGCATTAGACAAATCACTCTATTTAGCGATGCGCGAGGAGAAAACAAGATGGCGTTCAGAAAGATAGCTGCTCACAGCTCACGAATAGCCCCCTGGCTGTCAGTTCAGTGAGGTGCGCGAGAAGTACCTCACTTCTAACAACTGTCTGTGTCTATTTACTAAGTTTATCAGAATAGGTTCATATTAAACTGTTCGAAGAGAGGGTTAACATTTCTGAATTTTAGATGGTTATAAAATATTTAATTCTTTAAAATGATGAAGAATGGCTATTTGTAAACATTGATCAATTAATGGGAGTTAATGCTTATATGCATATAGAACGCAAGATACATACTGAGTTGCTTCCCTTCTATAACTGAAACTAGTTCTATGAAGCCTTCAAACAATCTGACAAGATAGTAGTAGGCGAGCTATCACTCTCGCCCACGTAGCTCGCCTAACTTTTCATCCCAGGAGAGCAATTAATAGCTCACCTTAAATCTCAAAACTTTGATCAAAGTTTGGATATTTTATTACTTAAGCGCAGATTTAACCCTTACCACTCTAGTCAAAATTTCAAATTTTAAAATTAGATTAAAAGAATTACATTTTTAGACAGCAACATCGTCCATCAAAATTGTTGAAAAATCTACACCAGTTTCGAGCAAATTTTAGCTTATCACGATTTTCTAGAAATGAAGCCCTGAGTACGCATCCATCGTGATAAAAAATTACTCCTCTTGGATCAACAAGATAAGATGCTCAAGCATTGCCACCCTTACCACGCACGTATACACTGACAGCGAAAAGATCATTGATATTGAAAATAATAAAGAAGATAGTGATTGAATAATTATTTCCTAATTATTTTTACTGTTAGTTGTAGTCAATCGCACTAACAAATAGTTGCGTAATGATCTTGTAACTGTTTGACTGAGCATTGCAAGCCACCAGACACTAATTTCAATGGCCAGTACCTCTGGAACTGCTGAATATCTTGAAAACAATTTGACTGAAAGTTGTTGGTGGCTTAGCTTAGGCGTAGATATTGACATATGGGTCTGCGCCGTTTACAAACGGGTATGCCGATAACAAATTTGCACATGGGCCATGCGCTGTTTACAAACGGACACGCCGATAACACATTTACAATTGGGCCATGCGCCGTTTACCAACGGGTGCGTCATATAGTATATAATCGCTACTACTGCTGCTGCTACTGCTACTGCTACTGCTACTACTACTACTACTACTACTGCTAGCCGTTTTAGGTATGTGCGAAACGTGCAACCGCACAGGGTCCGCAAGCTTGGGGGGGGGGGGGTGCAAGGTTGGGCGCTCACACGGCAAAATGTTCAGGGCTTTAGATTTACCTTATTTGGACTCACCACCTATCAGGCCTGGGGTCCATCAATGCTACTAGAAACTATAGTTTTGAAATCTGAGAGATGGATTTTGAGCCATTTTAGTTTTAATCTAGTACCATAAGAACTCTGAATGGCCACAGAATCCACCTCTGAGTATTTAATTGACTAAAAATCAGTTAATTACTGTTCATAGCAGCTAGTAGGATTTTAATTTGGGCTCACTAATATGGGCGGCTTTCATTTGTAGTCATAGATAAGAGGGTACTCTAAAGCCCTGACAAGGCAAATGAAGAAAAGGAAAGCGATTATGGAATGGTTGTAGAAACACAAAAACATTCCCACAGCCAACGAGTCAATATTTCTCCCATTACTTCAGGTCCACACACGTGAACATCTGTGTTGCAATCGAAAGACAAGGACGGGCGCTCCGATAATGGACCTTTCCAGTTTTTGCTAAGCCCCGCCCACCTCTGGCTAGGCTCCACCCACATCTCGCTCGTGTTGGGATCGATCGATCCCTGACTATCAATTTCCAGAAAAATATACAGATAAGCTGATAAATATTTTTAAACTAATTTGACTGGATGCTGTTGCTGCCTAAGGCAGCACCAGCGCGCATTCAAATTAGTTTCAGAATTGTCAACGGAATATTTATTAATTAGTAGACATACAATTCGTACAACACATAGTCCGTCTTCAACTATGCGTTCGTGAAGTACTTATCTACGTCATTCATGACGTCATTGATTGTGATGTTATTCTATACGTGACGTAGTTGATTATGACGTCATGTCATGGATGGATACAGTGGAAAGGTCCATTGAGCCATGCGCCGTTTACAAACGCGTGCGCCCTATAGTATATAATCGCTACTACTACTGGACTGCACTTCTTGACTGGTAAACACTGTCTCGAGTAGAAAGAGACATCACCAGAAGCAAATATGCCTGGAAACTGAAAAGGAAATGGTTTCTGTATTCATCACAGTACAACACTACATTTTGTTTTTGTTGTAAACATTTTAGTCAGAAAACAGATAAGTTAACAACATATTTCTAGCATGATGTCGTGGTATAAGGCACAAAGGCGAATTCGCCTTTCCAGAGTATCCATCGACGATTTGACGTCATTAATCAGCTAAGCGGCGACTGGATTAGTCAAATTAGTTTCAAAATATTCAATAGCTTACCTGTATAGTTTTCTGGAAATTGATTGTCAGGAAGTTCAGAAATCGATTGAGCCAAACACGAGCAAGGTGTGGGTGGAGATTAGCTAGAGATGGGCGGGGATTAGCAAAAACAGGAAAGGTCCATTCTTAGCAGAAGAGTAGATGGCTTTGAGGAGGCCATAAAGGTTGCTTAAGCTATAGCACTGACATTTGGTGATCTAGTAGGGGCCAGGGCTTCCACTAATTTCTAACTGGACGTCCTGTGTAGTAGTTTTGGGAGTCCAAGCAGGAAACATGGAAGTCTAAAATGGTTCCCATACATTAAATTTGCGTAAAATCATAGTTTTAGTGCTGTCAGGGCCTAAAAAAGAGGAATTCCAGGACTTCCTTGGTCTTTGTTTTGGGAGCCCAAACATGAACTTTGGGAGTATAGCACTGGTTCAAGTTCAAGTTCACTTTATTACACTCACGTCTTGTATAGGCATATGAGGTATTACAGTTGATACTATATTTTATGACGGCAGTTTTTCTCAAAAAAACGAGTGAGGAAAAAGAAGCGGCTTTTTAAGAAGAGCTTAAAATAGATTAATTTAATGCAATTGTAGATAAAGCCATTGCTGAACTACAGGGGATGGTTAAACAAATGATGGCATTCAAAGACAGGTATGATTTTGTTTATGATGTCTGTTCAGTGTCCACTGAAATCAATGACACCCGAAAATTTGGAAGTGCACAAACTTCTAGGGGAACATATATTTGCTGATGGACTCCTTACAGAAACTAAGAGCTTTATGGCTCTATGAACAGTAATCCAACTACAACAACCAACTGCCCATTCTATTTTACAGTACTATACAAACTATTGAAATTCTACCTATCGCAATATGTGCATGTTTTCAGGACCTATAGTATAATAGTTAAACTATTTGAAAACAAATATCTATATTTTAAATTTAAATACTGTATTTTTTTTCTATGAGTACTGTATTAAATATTTCACAGAATAACTTTAATGTTAGGCATACGGAAATTGTATTTCTATATAAAAATTAGATTTGGGGGCGTCATTTGGACCATTATCCGTATTTTGCACAGGCCCAGCACCTCTCTAAAACCGCCGCCGCTGCTGCTGCTGCTTCTTTCGTGCGCTGTTGTTGCTACTGTTACTGTAGACCAGTGGAACAGCAAACACTTTAACAGTAAAATCTTTTGAAAATAGATTAGACAAAATCTGGAAAGACCACCCATTAAAATTTGATTATGAATCCGATCCTGCTTACAAAATGATATATACGCGTCAATCAATATAATTCTATAAAATATCAATCAAAATGATTCGAGGCAGTATGAAGCCTCCTGTCAGTAGATTTCGTCATCATCATCATGTATGCACTACTACTACTCCTACTACTACTACTACTACTACTACTACTACTACTACTACTACTACTACTACTACTACTGATTCTTCTGACCTGTCTCATAACGATTCAATGGTAGCGATTTTACAAATTTCTGCTTGTACGATATGATTATGTACAGGTGGCATCTTGTCTGTGTAAGGGTGGTGGGGGTGTGTGGTGGTGAAGTCACATAACTGAGTAGGGTAGTGGAGGGTATTTTCAATCGGAGGTAGTTTTCAATCGGGCTATTTTAGACACTCAAAATTAATAGTAAAATTATAAAAGAACTATTCACACTACATTTATATAATTTTAAATTGTTTATTCTTAGTGCTCAGCAAAGACATGTTGATTTACACATAAAGTTTTAAAAAACCCCAAAGATTATTATTAATATCAAGTTATTTAAGTAGAGTCACAACCATTTTAGGTGACTAATTTGCCTGGTTAAATAATGTGTTTAAGCGGTAGCGATCATATAAATGCTTCAGTGAAGACAAACAGTAAAGTACAGGGAATCTTATACATGGTCAGGGCTTCCACTAATTTCTAAACACAGGTCCGGGACTTCCAGGGTATTGCTATTGGGAGTCCAATAGCATTATAATTCTTGTCATAATTAAATACTATTAGCAAGCTATCCCTTATAAATTCTAAATAAAATCTTTGCTGTATTCTCCAAGATAACACTCAAATTGTTTGATGATTGTTACCTGTGATTAGCCACAGATCCACGATAGTCACTATTTGCTTATCACTGCAGTAAGAAATGATTTGGATACTGCCAGAATTCGTGAGTACCGAAATTCGTGAATTTGTTTTTATCGCTCTCGTTCTATGATGTAACGTGGCATGGAACGCATCTACACAGTAGCCACTTTTTGATTGACAGTTCTGAACCTTTTGACAAAGTTTTGAGCAAAATGCGGTCAAAACAAGAAACTTTTCATACAATTACTGATGGTAGTGATAAAAATTGCAAGCTTCCTTAATGCACTTTCTTAGATTACTTACTTGCGCTTATTTAGCACCTAAAATGAGCAATTTTCACAATCCGAAGTTACCGCCTGCTTTGGTTACATTTTTCCGCCGCGTCGGATTAGACTGATTTACGGTAGCGCGTCTAAATTTTATTGGAGAGGCTCTAGAGGAAGGGGCGGGTGCTTATCAATGATTTACCAAAATGTCAAAATTAACATAAAGTGCACACGTGGTTTTGTTAACGATAGAAATTTTTTTATTCTTCCCTTTATGCCTGCTGAACATGTTTTAAAGACCCTAACGTTAGTTCATTTCTTCAGCTCATTAATATTTATGAATTTCATGTGACGTCACTACCTAACGAAAGCGGCATCCATTTGGGTTTTTTTCTTCTCTTCAAATGTATAAACTGCTTTTATAGTTTATACATTCATTTGTAGGACTAATTTATGGGTTAAAACGGGAAAAATTAGCAGTTGAAACATCCAACAAACCAATGCCTTGAAATTTAAGGATTTACAAGCATGTACCAGACAGCTGAAGATGCATAATCACCAATTCACGAAATTCGGTACCGCTATTTCACACATAACCTGGCGAGGTGGGTCAGTTCAGATGCTTGGAATTTGTTTAAAAATTAATGTTTTGTGCTGAAATTTTTGCATTTGTATTTCGGAAGTGCTATTTTACATTGTGTTAAATTTTTGCGCAGATCTGTTTAAGAGTTTTCTTTCACGAGTGCATTACTTGCTTAGATTCACGAACTTCGCTACCCATAGTATATATTAGGGGGAATATCATCAATATGTGGTAGAGGGATGGATGGACGAAAATTCAAAGGCCTGTGCAGTAAGTAAGTCCACCCCATCTCAGCAATTTCTGTGAAAATCTTGAGCTAGTCAGTACTTGCCTTCTGAGCTTAGATAGTCGTAATCGTCGTCTTTGCTTGCTTTTGGCATAACGATATTGCTGTCGTCACTGCAATCTTTATAAATAGTTGATAAGAAATCAATACAAATCACGCGATTTCTATACGCTAAAACAGCAATGGACGACATTTCCTTGCTAATCTCGCGCTACAATCGATCACGTGACTCTAAAAATAGTAACAAGGTGCGCGTGTATCCAATCAAAATCGGAATTAATCTTATTTGTCCGCTAAGAAGCTATTTTAGGAAACACATTTATCTCAAGTTCTGGGCATTAAGATATCTGTTGCTGAATACCGGCGCAATACTATACAATATAATACATCTGTCCCATTTATCTGACATGGAAATATATAAATTTTGTATTATTTATTCGCGTCAATTCCATTCGTCTTCTCGCGAGATTTCCTACGCTACAAGACCTGTTATTGCCGCGGAGTGTTTAGGCTGGTACCCGACTCCTCATTCCCTCGCTGGCGATTCTCTGGCTCTGATATGAGGGCCGGTATGGGCTAAGCTGGTACCGACCCCAATTGCTCATAATCACAATAGTTTTATAATAGCCTGAGCCAGAGAATCGCCAGCGAGGGAATGAGGAGTCGGGTACCAGCCTAGGTATGGGCTATCGTGATTATGAGCAATTGGAGTCCGGTACCAGCTTACGAAGTGCTTGGGTGCGTTTTCGCGACTGACTCGGACGAAACAAACGAAATTAGTTATTGACCCAACGTTGGCATTACGGTGGCCGTTGGGTGAATGATAGAAATTTAATTACGTTGGCCTAACGTTGTAGCGGGGAAAACTACTTGATATTTTGAGCCAACGTATACCAACGGACAAAACTACATTGGTCCAACGAACAAACTTACGTTATCCCAACGTAGTATTGTTTCCATTGCAGGTAGCAAGCAAACTAGTCCAAATCAAAGATAATCGTGAAGATAATGAACTAGACTAGCCTATGTATGTTTCCCCGTGCCGCCAGACGTAATTTTGTCAGTCGGGCTCCCAACGTCGGTGGAGATTCGAATAGAAAGAGAAGTTGTTGTGACGTGGGTGATCTTGTAGCAAATGTAAATAAGAGGCTCAATCTCTATGATTGGGAGCTCAGCTGTTGCGCCGTATGGCATCAAATGACAGCTCCCACCATATCAGTCAAATTAGTTTCAAAGTATTCAACAGCCTACCTTATCCTGAGCGTGAATTACTTTGATTGGGAACTCAGCTGTTGCGGTATATGACATCAAATGATAGCTCCCACCATACCAGTCAAATTAGTTTCAAAGTATTCAACAGCTTACCTTATCCTGAGCGTGAATTAATTTGATTGGGAGCTCAGCTGTTGTGGCATATGACGTCAAATGATAGCTCCCACCATACCAGTCAAATTAGTTTCAAAGTATTCAACAGAATGTTTCCAAAATTGTGAATTCAAAAATTTTGTGACAGAATTTTCGATTTTCCAAACGGACCTACGTCATTTTGATTGTGACATCAGTTAACACGTATCCCTGATAAGGCAGCTTATGATGAAAGCATCGGCACGGTATAGGTCCAGCATCGGCCCAGTATGCTGCGTTATCCGGGATACTTTATTGCTTTTTATGCCATTACGGCTAATCAGCGCAGTACAGTTATGAAAAGAACATATTAAAAAAATAAAAAATAAAGGAGCAAACAAACAAAATAGCAAAATACAGACTTAATCGTAAACAATTCATAGACCCTATAAGATCATATACCATGTCTTAACGTTGCGTAAATATTTTCAACCAACACGCCTGGAAGCCGTAGCTGCAAAGAAGCAACACGGCGCAATCAAACCACAAGGACTCCCATCTAGGCTAACAATCCATATCCCACCACATCTACACATGCAATACACAATAATAACTTATATGCCTTGGATGTGCACCTACGATATGATGCAAATTGCCGGACCAGACAGGAGCCCATGCTAACATGTTACACATTACTTATGACGTCATATACTTGAGTGACAGATCGGATCCCTCTATAAAGTGAGTTGCTTGAAGAACACGCGCCGGTGTAAATTCAGCCTGGAAACATTATAGTCAACTAATGGCAAAGGCATCTCAATAGACATGCACCCCTCGAATTTGTGAACATTTATGGGTTTATCGATTGCTACTGGTTGACCTCTATGCCAAATAACGATATTTCTACCTTATGGTTAAACAAAGCTTATGATTATCCAGGTGTATTTTCAATGTTTCCACAAGAAATATGATGTTATTAGAAGGGCCGATAGATTACGGGTCTGATATATTAACCGACCTAGAAATTGTGTTGCTGTGACATGTGAAATCATGTCGTAAATGAATGAATCGACTTTTAGCTATGCCCCGCCCATCTCTAGCTAAGCTCCGCGCATGCTTTGCCCGTATTGATGTCTATCCAACCATGAATTACCTGAATCTTAATTTGCAGAAAACTATACAGGTAAGCTGTTGAATTTTTTGAAACTAATTTGACTGGGCGCTGTTGCTGCCTATATGCGCCCAGTCAAATTGGCTTCAAAATATTCAACAGAATTGTTATTAAATAGCAAAGATATACAATTCGTACACACGACGGACTATTAAGAGTGTATGTCGGAGTTAGATACGCCATTTGTGACGTACTTTAATTGTGACGTCAGCTTACCCGTGACGTATTTGATTATGACGCCACATTAGCCCATATACCTAACTGACTGCGTGCATCCAGCTCCTGAATGTGCAGTACAACACTAGGCAATGTAATCATATACATGTATATATAGCAAACAAAAGCCATCAGACATTGAAGACCCTTGCCCTCCCGCTTTTGCCACATTGTAAAAAAATATCAGATCTTTTCGGATTTTCCGGATCCTTCGGATCGCGGCCAAAGTGGTGGAGTTCTATCGTATACGATCACTTCCTTTCTTAAAACTTGAGCCAAATCTGACCACTATAGTTTCCGAGATATTCATATATCCAGGATTTGATATGATCCGGATCCGGGTTCTCTTATCCGGATCACAGCCAAACTATGAAAGTTCAACATTCACCCAGAGTTGTAATGGCTCGACTCGTGTCAAATTTGTCAGCGACGAGTCACCGAGGCTAAATGGTTCGACTCAGTCGAGTTTAGGTACTAAATGGCCTGACTTTGTCCCAAATACTCTACTCGACTCCTCAAAATTGCGGTTACGACGACGTTGTACGAATCGTATGTCTCTATCCCCATTTAATAAACATTCTGTTGAATATTTTCGAACTAATTTGACTGGACGCGGTTGTTTTCATAGGCAGCAACAGCGCCCAGTCAAATTAGTTTCAAAATATATAACAGCTTTCTTGTATAGTTTTCTGGAAATTGATAGTCAGAGAGTTCAGAGATTGATCGATCCCAACACGGACGAGGTGTGGATGGAGATTAGGGCCGCGTTTTGGCGACTGACGTGGTCAGTGAATTCACTGACTTGGTTCGTGCCTGGTTCCCTGGCTTACATAAGAAAGAGGAAGGGTACAGGGCACCAAGCAAAACTTATTCACCGCACCCCTGTGAAATTCACTGACCGCGTCAGTCGCCAAAACGCGGTCTAGATGGAGATGGGCGGGGAACAGTTAAAACTATAAAGGTCCATTACACACTGTCTACATTTTAGTGGGGTGGATAGGCTAAGTGAAACGATATGTTCACTTATAGCAGAAAGCAGGAAACTTGGTATGAAGATTAAAGGGGGTTTAAGACCGCATGATCTTAGAAAATAGGGAAGCAAGTTGTCAGAATAAGCCTTCCTGCTCAAATCTACCAAATTCAAGATGGCCGCCAAACCGCCAAACATATTCCATAGCTGTCTAAGTAACACATAATCTACGTTTATTTCTGATCCAAATCGGCTAAAGTTTACCCAGCTTATTCACATATGGCATTTACATAATACCTCCTCATAATTAGCTTATTTGTAATGGCCGCCAAATTCAAAATGACGGCCAGCATAGCAAAATGTAGCATGCCTACGGTTCTTAATAACGCTCAACATAAATATTTAATGTCAAAATAGTCATTATGTGTTTATTCTAATCAGATTACGCATTGTCCAAGTTCAGTACCCTACACAGGAGTAACTTACCCAAGAGACGTGTCATTCTCAAAATGACCACCGAAATATCACATTATCTCTAAGCTATGATCATGGCCAATACAGTTTCAGTTTTCTTTATTCACCCAGGCCATTTACACAGCATATTGGGTACACAATATTATTATAGATATTTATACTATGGCGGTAGTTATTATTATTATTATTATTAGTAGTAGTAGTAGTAGTAGTAGTAGTAGTAGTAGTAGTAGTAGTAGTAGTAGTAGTAGTAGTAGTAGTAGTAGTAGTAGTATTTTATGATTAGCTGCTGCCGTTGCGTATTTGAAATATTTAGTTTTGACATCCTTTTTCTTTGTCGTTGTCAACAACTTTGTTCTTGTCGATTGCATTGTCGTCGTCGTCGTTGTTGTTGTTATTGTTGTTGTTGTTGCTGTTGTTGTGGTGATGGTTGTAGCATATTGGTGCTGGAGCCGTGGTTGTTGCGTTGGTCGTAGTAGAGAGGTGTGTGTCCGAGGTGCTCCTAATGTCGTAGTTGTCGTTATCGTAATTGTCGTTGTCATTGTTGTTGCTGTTGTCGCTGCTGCAGTTGTTGTTGTTGTTGTTGTTTCTGCTGCTGTTGTTGTTGTTGTTGTTGTTGTTGTGAAGCGGATCTGTCTTTTTTCTTTGAGAGCCGCAGATATTTACATAACCTATTCAGTATTGGTTTGTTACAGATCGCAAACAGGCCTTGAGTTTTCTCTGTTGTGTTCTGCCTTACATAGTAATCAGGTATAAATTGTGTTCTTTCTTTTGTGTATCTTTCGCAGCAGAAAAGAAAATTTATTTCTGTTTCTACTACGTTACATGTATTACAAAGTCGTTCCTCCCTGTCAATACCCACCCACCTTTTAGATTCTATTGCGAGTTGATGGTTCAATGTTCTAAAATGACAAAAGGTTATAGCTTCTTTATAAGGTAATATTTTTTAATAGTTTTCGAATTCAAATTTTGTTTTTATTTCTTTATAGAACGTTAGCCGTGTTGAATCATTTATGAGTTGCGTCCATTTTTCTACATACTGATGCTCTAAAGCTTGTCTTGTTCGCTGCACTACCTGTTTTGTGTTTACAGTTTCTGCCAAAAAGATGTCCGATTGTCCTGTTATTTCCAAAATGGCTTTCACTTTGTTCATCCATTTAACTTGGATTTGGGTTCTTGACATAGAATCCAGACACGTGAAGAAAAGCATTGACGATAATTTCCCATAACCTCCATTTACTAACCGAAATATGAGGAATAACATTTTGCGTGACTAATACTCATATTAGTGAGCCAATTACGATTTACGAATAAAATCTAAGAGACTTACATACTATTTGAACATAAATAGCTTATTCAGCTCAGTGAATATGCTGGAAAATTTAAAACTGGCCGCCATACCTATGATGGCAAATTACGATTATATTTAATGAAGTCTATATGCATAAGAGAATATGCAGCGATTCTTCTCAAGTATTACGCGCTGTCCACGAATTAAATTGTAATCCTTCCAAGTTCCAAATACGCATTGTACAACAAGTCAATGCAAGAGATGTATTGACTTGATATTAATGTTCAATTGTGAGTGCCAGTCTCATAATCCTAGGCCAGTCAAGAATTTCATGACGCACACTCATACGGATCAACACAAAGGCCCAGCTGGGTATATGTCAAGCTACCTTTAAAGAATTTACTTCTTCTGCAACTATTCTTGTAGTTTCACTAATTCACCGCATCCCTGTGATACGTCTAGTAGAATAGTCCATAGTGGAGATCATTGACTACCTTCACCATCAGTTACACAACTCCTGTCCGACGAAAAAGGACCTATTTGACTCGAACTCCACTTTATGCAATTCCTAAAGTCACAGCGGAATCAAAATTTCATAGTGTATGTAGAACCGTTCAGAAATGCGTAAGATCCATATTCGCGATCTTACACAAGTGCCGCATGAGTGCACCACTTACAATGCTCTTTTTCAAAGACAATAGCACCGAAAGGTCATCACACGTTCTCTGCACTGCCAAATGGTCAGAATAATCCTCAGATACATGAGCAGGCCAATGCTATTGTTAAAGGTGTGATAGGGATCGCAGAAAATGAGGATGGTTTAAGGTGGTGGATTTGCTCAGGTTGGACAGCAAGGTCATAATGTCTGAAGAGGTGATACATGCTATAGAACAATTCAAGATACATGCAACAGTGAACACACTGACTTTGTAACTGGACGTGTCATCGGGACAATAGCGTCTTTCAAGGAAACAATTACAAGGAGTAATCTGTTATTTAGCTATTTTCAAGAACGTATATATCGTGTCAAGCTCCAGATGGAAATATGGAAATATTCCTTGAACAGGAACATCGTCCCGGACCACCAACACTAACTGAAAATGGCACAATGCGTCAACGGAAGACGAGATTTACCACCTTAGAATGACCTGCTCTTCGTGTTTTTTACCAGCAAATTCTCTTCTTGCAAATCGGATATTGATTACCCTTATGGACTATCGCTCCCACCCAGCCAGCCTCTATGCCAGTATACTCCATCTGTAACAACCGGACGTATTAAAGTGCTATCCGAGTCATAAAGTACCGGTAGATTGCAGCATGAAAGTGCAGCATCATCCGCCTGAATAAATGTAGTTGGAGAAGTCCTTACATGTACGTGTCTCCTCTCCCGTCATTGTTGGTGGACCAGAGCTTTCCTCCCGTCATTGTTGGTGGACCAGAGCTTTCCTCCCGTCATTGTTGGTGGACCAGAGCTTTCATCCCGTCATTGTTGGTGGACCAGAGCATTCCTCCCGTCATTGTTGGTGGACCAGAGCTTTCCTCCCGTCATTGTTGGTGGACCAGAGCTTTCCTCCCGTCATTGTTTGTGGACCAGAGCTTTCCTCCCGTCATTGTTGGTGGACCAGAGCTTTCCTCCCGTCATTGTTGGTGGACCAGAGCTTTCCTCCCGTCATTGTTGGTGGACCAGAGCTTTCCTCCCGTCATTGTTGGTGGACCAGAGCTTTCATCCCGTCATTGTTGGTGGACCAGAGCTTTCCTCCCGTCATTGTTGGTGGACCAGAGCTTTCCTGCCGTCATTGTTGGTGGACCAGAGCTTTCCTCCCGTCATTGTTAGTGGACCAGAGCTTTCCTCCCGTCATTGTTGGTGGACCAGAGCTTTCCTCCCGTCATTGTTGGTGGACCAGAGCTTTCCTCCCGTCATTAAATACAGCTTTCTATCCTTTTAATCAGGAGGATTTAAGAATTAAATTAGTCGCTGGACGAAACATAAAGTTTATGCCATGTCAAGTCATGGTACTCTGGAAGATCTTGTACAGCAAGCGGATTATATTGACCATGTCGTAGAAGGCAACTGAAAATATACATTTAGGGAAGACTATTGTAGAAAAGTGACAGTATTGCTGGCAAGTAGCCAGAGGATATAAGTCTCACAATGCAGCAGTAACTACAGATGCTCGTATGCTTGTGTCAGGAAGATGACCATGATACCATTTTGGAGGGAGCGGAAGATATATTAAGAAAAGATTGTAGAAGACAGTTTGAGAACGTGTGTCATATTGTTGATCTTTGGCAGGTAGCACGACGAGATAAGAGCTATGGTACAGCGGGAAAGACGATAGTAGGAAAATATTAACGAAGTCGTTGGTGATACCGTCTTATAAGCAGCTGAACTTATACATTTAGACGACAACTAAGTGGAAGAACAAGGATAAGGAAGTGGTAGAATTTCAAAGTGATTGTACAAAAATAAAGTTCATATTCTCTTGAGGAATTGTAGTAAAAGAACCTTGATTCATTAGCTTGAAACCCATGATGGTTAGGTTCCTCAATACATTTCGCCAATATTCAAGACACAAGAGTGGACTCATGAAAGTCCTTGGGCACACAAATATTGGTTATGGCACATAAGAAGAGAACCAAAGCCTCATATGGCTAACGAAGTATGGCCACATTCTATTGTAGTACTGTAGAATCGAGGCAGTGTTTGGGCTGCTGAGATCGGTTTCGAACATTCTCAGTAGGGAGGGATGTGTGGGACAGGTATGATAGCCCACGCCCAGGGCATCTCTGAAACAAAGGTCGATTCTTGAGGAGCACACGTTTAACAAACTAAACCCTAGTAAATCGGAATACTCTGTGTCAAGAGGTTTACTCCTTCAGACAATGTAGGAGAAATCAATTTCGTAAATCAAGTCCGTACACTGTCAGCGAAAGATGGGGATCACGGTGATCGCTATCGACTGAGTCCGTGACCGGTCTTCCTGTGCACGAATTCAGCATTCTCGCTGTGCATAGACAAGCCGATTCAATGTACAGTAAAGCCATGGCAAACGTTCATATTGCGGACAATGGGTCCTGTGATGAGCACGGTCTGAAATGAGCATATATATATAGGAAGTGCAAGAGGGTGCTTGCGTGGATGGTGATGGGCGTCGACGGGTTTCTGCATGCGTAGTAACGGGAATCAGATGTTGTCTACAGTTGGAGAGTTGATGGTATTGAAAGTTTTACATGGTACTAAGACATCTATGCATGGAAAGGCACTAGCCTAGATTACTTGCACGCATGCGCACTCGCTTCGCTGTATGAGGGACAGAAGGAGAAGATTGCAATGGTATTAAATCAATATATGATTAAGTGATCCTGTTATAGCTAGAAATACATTTATAACTGAAATTGGACAGAGACGATATTAAGAGATTTTAGAAATCTTTTTACCATATCGACCTTTGCATCTTGCGCTCCACTTATATTTTGTACATCCATCCCTGCTAACGCGGGTTACTTGGCCGGTAGTGGCCAATACCGGGACAATAGTAGTATAGCATAGATTAACCTGCGTTATCAGCGATGTGGAGTCTGATCTGTCTGAGGTAGACGGATGAAACTATATACTTTGGCCGTATGCAGGAATGGACCTTTCCAAGTTTATCCATCGTCACCTGACGTCATATGACGTCATAATTAACTACGTGACGTGGAGGATGACGTCATAATCATTACGTCATAAATGATTCTATTTGGCCAGTCTTTAACTCATAATAGTCCGACACGTTGACGAATTGTATGTCTCTACGATTTAATAAACATGCTGTTGAATATTTTGAAACTAAATTGGCTGGACGCTAATACTGCCTATGGACGCTGTTGCTGCCATAGGCAGCAACAGCGTCCAATCAAATTAGTTCCAAAATATTCAATAGCTTACCAGTATAGTTTTCTTGAAATTAATAGTCAGAGAGTTCAGAGATCGATCGATCCCAACACGTGCGAGGTGTGGGTGGAGCTTAACTAGAGATGGGTGGGGCATAGCTAAAGCTGGAAAGGTATGTTCCACGTACACTCCTGTGAAAGTGAACTATACATAACAGCTACGGGTAGATGGTCAAGGCGCCAACACCCGCCAAACTACGTACCAAACGATCGACCACGTGCATGCGGAATTCAGAAGAGTTGGATGCGAGCCAAGATAAGGGATACCCATGGTAGGAATTTATCAAAGGAATCCTGAAGGACACAGTGACATACACTCCTGCTTCCCTCAACCTAAGTCTCTAGCTTTCATCCTTTTGATCAGGGCTCTTAGGTTCCAGATCGTAAACTATATTGCGTATATGTTGTCTGTTGAAGACCGTGGGAACTCGAAGCTATGGAACTGTCTTGCATAGCTACCAAGCGGAACATCCAATGGATCAGGATTCAATGAGGAGTCATAGAAGCGCAAACGTACAGGAGTTCTTCATGTCCATCCGCTTCTCCCACAGGAATTCCCTGAATTCCCCAATTTTGACTTCGACCTTGGTATATGTCGATGCTGCTGTAGCATCCTGTAACACCCGCCAGTCACCAAAAACATTTTGAAGTAGGAAGCAGAAAATCTTTTAGGAAGCTGGCCCCACCTGTGAATCCGTAAACCGTAGCTGAATTCTGAAGCGATCTGTCACTCAAATATCTGACGTCATAATCAATTACATCAATAGTTAGCCGACGTCGCAATCATAATGACGTATACCTCCATCTCGAAAATCTAAAAATCCGTCACTAGTGTATAAAGTGTAGGCCCTATGTTTTGATGAATTCACAATTTAATAACTTTGTTTTAAATATTTTGAAACACATTTGACTTGGAGCTGTTGCTGCCACACATAGCATGCAACAACAGCCCCCAGCCAAATTAGTTTCACACTATTTGTCTATTATTCAACCAGCTTACGTGTATAATTACCGTGAATTTATATTCTGCGTATTCAGGTTTCAAAGTTTTACGCGCAAAATGTGGACGGAGTTTAGCTAGAAATGGGCGGGGTTTAGCTAGAAATGGGCGAAGTTTAGCTAGAAATGGGCGGAGTTTAGCTAGAAATGAAACCCCTCCTGTTAGATGTACAGTCTTACACCAGAGGTCCAGTATTATGGACTTCTGCTTGCACTAACCCCCGAGGGTGGGAACTTCCAGTCTAGCAGGAACAGGCAAAGCACGTGGTTCATGCCAGTATTGTTCTTTAAGTTGGAAAGTGAAACATACCTTCACCACAAAATCCATTGATATCTCATCTTTGAATGAATGTAACATGGATCTAATTCACCTTTCCAGAGTATCCATGCATCCATCCATCATCTGACCTCGTATGCCGTCATAATCAGCTCAACGCGTGTATGACGACGTTACAATCATTTTGTCACAAAAGGGTTCCATATAAACCGTCATCAAATTTCAAATAGTCCGACACGTTGTATGAATTGTATGTCTTTATTATTCTTTGCTATTTAACAAACATGCAGTTGAATATTTTGAAACTAATTTGACTGGGCGATGTTGCTGCCTAACAGCACCCAGTCAAATTAGTTTTAAAATATTCAACAGCTTACCTGTGTAGTTGTTTTGGAAATTGATAGTCAGGGTGTTCAGAGATCGATCGATCCCAACACGAGCGAGGTGTGGGTGGAGCTTAGCTAGAGATGGGCTGGGGGATAGGTAAAACCGGAAAGGTCCATTGTCTAAACTTACCATCACACGCGAGCAATCGTCCCATCTGTCTCTGTCTTTGGGCTAGTCTGACGGCGTTGCTAATTCTGAGGTCGTATTTCCTGCCTCTGTACACGTCTGGAAGTACGGTGACTTCACGATGACGTCTGTGATGCGACTTGCCCTTAGATTTGACAGGAACTCCAGCAATAGCTGGTAGGAACGATTTGCATTGTTTGTCACGTTCTTTCACGTCATTGTTCGACTTGGCAACGTCTTTCTTCCTTTTGGAATTGTCGTGTTTCTGACGACCATTTGGACGCTCCGGAGGAGATGGACCAAAGAAATCAAAGAAGAAATTCATATCCTTCCTCTGGCCCAGTCATCTTGATCTTGTCAAGAGAAAGTTAATGCAATGTGAAAATATTTGATGAATTTAAACATGACTATTGAGCATTGACTGATTTCTTAAATTGAAAGCATTCGTTGCGACAGGGTAGAATTTATCACTTCCTTCCGATAAATGGAACATAGGCCTAACAGATTCTATATCTATTGCTACTATAAAGAAGACTATACAACGTTCGACAACTCTTTCATTACCGTCCATATCTATGCATAAATACAATTCACAGGTGCCCGTAATCAGAGCGTCTACACATACCCACATGCCATTGACGCAAACAGTGTTAGAATCCTGACACTTATGTCAATCTCTATATATCTTGGCGGAAAAGTAGTTACCTTTCATTGAAGCGCAGTTTGAGTTTTGAACTCAAGGCCTGTACAGACGGGTAGATATTTGTTATAATCCGAAAATAAACAGCACAGATGAAAAATATTACACCGAGAAAGTCCTGTTTTATGTTGCCTCTGTAAACATAGTTCTGATCTGATGTAGGCGTATGTATGAAATTAATGATTGTGTTCAACATGACCTCATTTGCCGATAGACGTAGTCTTGGTTCTTCTCAACAGGCTTGTAGGCAAGCCTATGTCTGTCCGCATTCAAGTAGTTTGGATGTTCCTACGATTGAGACCTATGGCAGATAAATTACCCCGGGTCCAGCGAAGCGTGACAACATTTAATTCGTCCCATCACGAGTACTATGAATACATATTAAAGATGTTGCATTACTTTCAGGTAATTTCATTGAAATTTGTTGCTGCCCATGGCAGCAACAACTTTCAGTCAAATAATTGTCAATTAACATATGAGATAACCATATCATGTTGTGTAAAATATCGTCTGCAGTGAGTCAAATAGGCTGACAACAAAAATGTTAAACATATAGTACATATGAACAAGACCGCGTGACGTGAGCTATAGCGTTGGATTCGATGACGTGCTTTTTTCAATCAAAATTCGTCGATTTGGGTGTTCAGCAGCCAAAGGTGTCGCCTGTTCGCGGTGATTAAATCAACAATCAATGGAGTAGGCCTATATATCATTTTACTAGACCTCTGAATGGCCAACGTTAAGGTACGGGATTAAAATGAACTTAAAACCGTCAGATGGTTATAGCATAGTCGGTAACTAAATTTATAAAGAACTTGGAGTACCGGAATCCGATTTTCACTGTACAGCGCATGCGTCTTCGGCTTGAATCCCGTCGAAATCCATCACACGCATGTGCGATGATCGAGATATACGTTCGCTAAAGAGACTGTGAATGAAGTTAAATAAACAGGTGCTCCTCAGATCATTTACTTAACCACAATAAGAAGTAGAACAACAAATCTAGTTTTAGCCAAATGTAAAGTTGATTGATTTATGTGTACAGTTCGCTCACTAAACTTGAACAGTGTTTCGTAATAGACGAGTTTGCTCTAGTTTATTTCACACAAATGATCCAGAAGTTTGTTTCATTCGTTGGTATTCGAGTACTGCAGTGTACCGGGTAGAACCTCTACGTATCCTGCACTACGAGCATCGCGTGGCGCGCTTTAGGCGGTACTCGCCATTTGTATTGGCCAGGTTTAACCCATTCCTTGCATATAATACACTATCATACTCGATGTCAAGAACCTCCAGATCATGACAACATGAAAACAATTTGACTTGATGCTGTCGTGCCATACCATAGTCCGCAACAACTCTGTCAAAATCGTTTTCATCATACACATCTATATAATATGCTATATACGCACCTGTCCGACTAAGTACATGGTTATTAACCGTCCGACTGGTGTTTTTGCAGACGACATATTCCAGGATTTATATCTGTGGACCGGCTAAATATTTTGAAAACAATTTGACTGAAAGTTGTTGGTGGTTAAGCCACCAACAACTTTCAGTAAAATTGTTTCAATATATTCAGGAAGACAATAGATCTTGCTCATTGGAATTATTGTCAGGTTCCTTGAATCAGCGAGACACAGGTGGAAAATTCGGCCGGCCATCACGCCGGACAGAATCGGTTATGCACAGATGGGAGGGGATTGTGTGTGTTTGGTTAAAGGGCATGGTTTATGCAATGATAGCTCTTGAGGTCACCCTGGAAAGGTATGTTTTGTGGTAAATGCCTGTTTTATTCAATATGCTGCATTATAATTGAGGAGAATTACGTCGTTTTAGCCTCGAGATACTATTAATTTCACTCACAAAGTCGTCTCTTAGTCGTAATGGCATACCGGTAGCTCAGACACTTCACAATTTTGAGAATTAGATAGAACTAATTTATTTTTAAACAAAAAAATCGGCAGAATAATTCAGAGTGAGTGGGTCTTATACAGCAACATTTTTCACTTGGTTATTTCATCTGACAAAATGCCAACAAATGACATAATTTCATTTGACAAAACGCACGCAAAGGACGTTATTTCATCTGAGAAAACGCCCACAACTGGTGACATTTCATCTGACAAAATGCCCAAAATGACTTCATTTGACTGGATGGGCGGATCCGTGAATTTCCCCAGGTGGACCAACAATACACCTTTCCGACATTGAGCTATTTTGGGAAGATATCTTCCCATAATGCATCGCTCTAATCACTTCTGGTTATTAATTTAGCCGGGCATCGAGAGAGTTATATAATTTTATTATTGGGCTCAGAAACGGCACACTTTAAGCCGTGTATATGAAGAATTAAGATCATAACATTATTGAAGTCATACATCATTGGAAAGCTCATCCAATTTTCTAAACATTTATATATGGCCCCTATTAGCCTAGTGTCTATATTTTCAAATATTTTGTCACGCTAATTATAATTTTAAAATACCCTCTATTGGCGCATTAAGTCTAGGGACAATGATGTATTTTATATATGCAAATACCTCCGTGTTTTTATGTGAAAAATAAATAAATAAATAAATAAATGTCTAGAGAATTGGATGACCGTTCCAATGACTAATAATATTGTGATTGCAGTCGTGTTGTAATCTTTAAGGCGTTTAATTGCTAGTTCCCTATGCTAGGGTCTAGGCTCACGAAAATGATTGTAGTCTGTCATAGGAACTGCGTCGTTTATCGCAATAATAATTTAATGCGGGACAGCGACTCATTTACCAGACAGCAAAGGCGCTCTGAGCTTTGATTTAGGGGAACCCCGCGTAATGACGTCAATGTGGGAAAGGTGTATTACCTTGAACGTTGGTCAGATGCCGTCTCCCTCCCGCCATTCATACACAATAGACCCCCCAACCTCCCGCCATTCATACACAACTCAAACAAACCTTGAATCATTCTTTTCGGAAACGGGTCGTTGAAAGGGAGGTAACTCCTAATACCAGGTAGCCAATTCAAAGTTCAGCACTAAAGTAAGAGTTATCATTCATAAGCTGTTAGGATCCACGTCAAATCACTTTCAAAATTATTACTCGCTTACCTTACTTACGTTTAATCTTCCATGAAGCTGCGGGTGTTTTGGACATTATTTTGCGGTCAGAAACTGGCACTAAACTAAAGAATTACATCTAGAACCACATATTTTATAGTAAAGATACACACATGTTCCTCGGTTCTTATAAAGGACTTGCTTCGTAGAATAGACAATTCCATGGATACGTTTAAGATCAACGTTAGTTTGGGTTAGAAACCCTTATGGCGCTCCAATAACCCAATGCGACATTAGGACGATTTGATTAAACAACACATGGGCCACATGGTTAAAGAAAATACAGCGCATTCTTACAAGATAGATAGGAAATTTTTCTGCAATCAGTTTTGTACATTGCACACCATTTATAACTGTAATGAGGAACTAAGTGGATAATCTTGCAATTTTATATTAACAACTGGCCAGCACATGTTTTCATGTGAAGTTTCCTGGAATACAGTCAAGCCTTTCTAAAACGACAACATTGGAGAGAGGCAATTAGAGACATGTTGCCTCTTAATGCAGATTAGTAAACAAAGTCCTGAGATGACCTTTAGGGTCACAAGTTGGTGGTCCTTTGGTACAGATGATCATATGACCACCTGTCTTAAAGAACTGCCACATGGTGCTCCCCGCCATCAAAAGCGCAGGTGGCCTCTCGCTGAGTAAGCGTCAGTTCATATACCATATTGTCAGATCAACGGCTTAAATCCATATTTTATGTTTGCCTAGCTCGTCAACCAGACAATTATACCTTCCAGAGGAGATCATGTGTAAGTCATAAAATATCAACATATTTCGACATATTTCGTATTCAACTCAGTACACTGAAGGACAGAGTTATATCCACTTATGTACGAAAAAACGCGTAAATGTGATGTAAGTCCAAAAACACCTAAGTCCGTATTCACCTAGATTAGATGAATATTTAGCTGCCTCTTCGTGAATACGTAGTCGGGTCTTCTAAATAGGTGCAAGCAGTTAGGTAGGTGTGTAACGTAGGCACTCCTCGTGAATATGGCCCCTGGATCTTTCCACTTTTTCTATCCATCGTATGACGCCATAATCAACTACGTGATGTGTAGAATGACATCATAATGAATGACGTCAATGAATGACGTGGATAAGTACGTCACGAACGCATATTTGAAGACGGACCATGCGTTGTTGTACAAATTGTATGTATTTACTATTTAATAAACATTCTGTTGAATATGTTGCGCTGTTGCTTCCACAAAATATACCTGTATAGTTTTCAGGAAATTAATGGTTAGGGCATTCGGGGATCGATCGATCCCAACACGGCGAAGTGTGGGTGGAGCTTAGCTAGAGGTGGACGGGGCATAGCTAAAACTGGAAAGGTCCATTGTTCATATGCGGCAGAAATTAAGGTTCTCATACATTGATATAGCATACGAGTCACTAGCTTAGTTATAGAAGTATATGGATGAATCTATTTTAGCTATGATCTGTCCATTTCCAGCTAAGCTCCGCCCGTGTTCAGATCGATCCAAGAATCCCAAATCCCAATATAATCGTAACTATATCGGTAAGTTGTTGAATATTTTGAAATTAATTTGACTGTGCGCCGTTGCTGCGTATGACGGCCACAGCACCATGTCAAATTAGTTTCAAAATATTCAAAAGAATGTTTATTTAATTGTACATACATAGGCTTAGTACACTTGACGGGCTATTACGTGTTCATGACAGACTTAGATATGCTGTTCATTAAGTATTTCGATTGTGACATCAGCTTACGTGTGATGTAATTGATTATGACGTCATATAAATGAGTGACAGATTGGATTCATCCAGTGCTTGTGCGTGCGTTCGTCAATCGGCTCAACCCTTTAAATCACGAATTGTCAGAATCTCAGTTCGAGGTAACTAAAGCGATAAGGTGTTGAATATTTTGAAAGTAATTTAACACGAACCAGTCACAGCTAAATTAAAAGAACGCCTATAACAGACGATCCAGATGTTTCATTTGAGAGTTTTGTGGTCTAGTTATCTGATGATATTCACGTAGAGATAGGTAATAGTTAGAGGGATCAATTTCTACCTATGCCCGGCCCATTTCTAGCTAAACTCCGCCCACATTTTGCGCATGTTGGGATCGATATACACACGTTTCACCCTAAATTCCCAGAATCCCAATTTTAAGGTAACTACCGTATACAGGTAAGCTGTTGAATATTTTGAAACTAATTTGACTGGGTGTTGTTCCTGTCCATGACAGCTACAGCTCCCAGTCAAATTAGTTTCAAAAAACTTCACAAAATGCTTATTAAATAGTAAATCCGGCAAAGACATACAATTCGTACACATGACAAAGGATTTTTAAATGTTCATCAATAGCTAGATAAGTCATTCATTACACATGTTGATTGTGACGTGAGTTTACTTATGGCGTCATATATTTGAGTGACAGATTGGATCTCTCCATTTAGCTCTGAACAGAAACAACATCATACATATTTTTTTCAATCGATCAAAGCACGTTCTTAACTGTCTGCTAAATTTCTGCAGACTATATCTTCAATAGAGATGCTGAATATTTTGAAAACAATTTGACTGAAAGTTGTTGGTGGCTTTAGGTCCAGATTTATTGCCCACTGAAATTAGTGCGTGGTGGCTTGCAGCGGGCAGACAGTTAAATCATTTGAGAGAAGCGGGATAGGTAACATAACATCAACACTCGCGAGGATGCCTATTTCCCAGTCCTATGAGGGCTATGACGTAGGATTGTGACGCGTCTAGGTCAATGACCATTGGGCAGTCAAGTGATTGACTAAAAATCTAAGAAGATTTATTAGCTATCACAGAACGCAAATACACTGCACTTGTTTCTGTCAATCATTACAACACCAGTAATTAATGGTGTGGAAATGTATACCCGTCAGTACAGTATTCTAACATTCTCTTATAAATAACCCATTATGAACAATAATAGCAATATGAGATTGCAGATCCCCGCCCTCCCGTGTTTTTGTCACATTGTAAGTGGGGGTTTTTTCTTATCCGGATATTTTTCGGATTTTCCGGATTTCTTTTTCGTATCACGCCTAAAGTTATTGAATCCTAGTGTATTGCCACACCCTTTCCTGTGTTAAAGGTTGAGTCAAGTAGGACCAGTAGTTTCCGAGATATCATCAGATCCAGAATTTGATCACATCCGGATTCGGGTTCTTTTATCCGGATCACGGCTAAAGTCTAGAAATCCTCATCCACGGCGATTTCCTTCATTGTGTAAAAAATTGAGCCAAATCTAATTGTTATTTTTTTTAGATACAGCGCTAGGCAGGCATGCGGGCGGGCGGGCGGGCTGGCGGACAGATGGACGGTCGGGTGGGTGGGCAGGTGGGCGGGCGGGTGGGTGGGTGGGCAGGTGGACAGATGGACGGACGGGCGGGCACAGGGCGGGCGGGCGGGTGGCCGGGCTGGCTGGATGACTGATTGACAGATACTCATGTAGGCAGGCAGGCAGGCAGGCAGACAGGCAGACAGACAGACAGGCAGGCAGGCAGGCAGGCAGGCAGGCAGGCAGGCAGGCAGGCAGGCAGGCAGGCAGACGGACAGGTAGGCAGGCAGGCAGACAGACAGGCAGGCAGGCAGGCAGGCAGGCAGGCAGGCAGGCAGGCAGGTAGGTAGGCTTGCTTGCTGGCTGGCTGGCTGGCTGACTAACTGACAGACACTCATGCGGGCAGGCAGGCAGGCAGACAGGCAGGCAGGCAGCCACGCAGGCAGGCAGGCAGCGCATTACTGGCCCAATACTTCCCGGTATTAACCCAGTACCGGCCCAGTAACACGCGTTATCAGGGTCGGTGCCTACAACATAGTGAAATAGCATCTCCACAGATTCAGCATGGACAATTCAAACAAATATCCCTGCAAAACCGGTTCGTGGCAGCTCAACCAACATGCAGAAATACCCATCCACGATCTCGAGATGTGAAACACCTGGCTGACCCGCATTTAAGCGCAGCGGATTTAAGCCCCATTTAGGGGCGTCCACCCCATCCCCGTGGTATTACTGTAACCCCCACCCCACCCCCACCCCAGAAAACCTAGACGTCGAAAGCTATGCATGCTTTCCGGCGCTGGAGTGGGGTGGGGGTTATATCGAACACGCTTATTCCCCATAGCACATTTACATTTGCCAGACAATCTACAATCATAGCAACGTCAATGCGTTACAATATAATAAATTATAGTTATAGTATGAAAAACACAAAATTATCATTACGATTACGCAATGAGCTCACACGAGCCATTTGGGTGAGGGTGCAGGGCAGGAGAGGGGATCGACGTGGACGCACACCGTAGTTCCTCTCTTATTGTGGGCGCCCCTGTCCATAGACTTATAGATTAAAAAAACCCATCGATGTTATTATTTAGAAGTCCACGCCCTGGCCCTATGGCAGTGGGTAGCGGTTGGAATACGTGGCGGCCTTACATTAGTTCACTGAAGAAGATGTCTATTAAATACATGAACATGGAAGAGAATTAGGAAGATGATATGCTGAATGTCGCATCCAGCGATCTTGCAGAGCTAGAGAAGGCTATTTTTGAAAATTTACCACTGGAATGACCGGCTCGGTTATCGAGCCAGTCATTCCAGTGGTGAATTAAAAAAACAACGCCTTCTCTTGGTCTGAAAATTGACATTTATCAAGACCACTGCAGAGGACGTTTTTGGTAGGCTCAACAATTAATGGTCTGCGATATCAAATTGTTACCAGCCCGGTTAGTAACAAATTGTACTAGCCGTGGTAAATCTCTACTAGCCTTGGACTATCGGGCTGGCAGTAATTTCAAACCCTGGTTCCACAAACAACAGACAATAGAGTGGCACATTAGAGCTACGTCCCGACCATTCTAGCTAAATTCCGCCCACCTTTCATGCGTGCTGGACTGGATTTGAAACTTTTAGGGATGATGGGGGGGGGGGGGGGGAGTGGTTGTTGATTCCTATGGCAGCAACAGCTTCCGGTAAAATTAGTTTCGAAATATTCAACAGAATGTTTAATAAATTGTGAATTCATCAGACAATATAATTCGTACCGTACACTTTCGTGACAACTTTTCCATCTTCACGACGGTGCTAACTCATTTTGATTGTTACGTCACCTTACACGTGACATATCGAATTATGACGTCAGTTACTTGAGTGACAGATCGGATCCCTCTAATTGTCTGCGTACCGGAATATGGTGAAAATTATTTATGTCCGTAAATCACGTGTTGTGCCAGACTGAATAATAGCAAAGGTACCGATTCATTACTGTCAAGAGAAGCGATCGGCGATAACCATCGACAATGGTAGATAGATAACAAACAGAGGAGCTTTAACAGCCAGAGTAATAACACATGGCAGATGGTTGTAGACAGTAATTCCACCTCGGGCCAAAACAAGAATAACCAATACTGGCGGTTATTAGCGGCCCCATGCAGGATGGACCAGAATAAAGGATCTACAGTCTAACTGCGCACGTGGCGTGGCGATTTAGGTCGCTATACAGGCATCTCTGCCTCAAGACTCGGATTCTAAGATCCAGGATCGATCTCGTGTTTAAGCATGTAAACAGGTATTTAAAATCCGTGAATCTCAGTACGCCCTTTGGAGGGTCGCTAAGAAAAGTCTACGTCGCACATACCAGTCAAGATGTCTGGGCTCAGTTTCAGTTTGGGTCGGGGTCAAAGAACTCGCACTTGCCACTACTTCGGTCAACATCTGTCTACTCTGTTGATTTCAGTTGCTTTTTTGGGTAAAAGTGTTATCAACTATAAAGCTCTCATATTGTGGATCAAATGTGAAAAAGCATGACTTTGTCTCCCGAATGTAAGGATATATATGTGAATGCCAACCATCGCTGACATAACTATCCAAACATATACGGTACCCTTGGCCCTGCTCAAATTGACCAAAGCTCTGTCTTTATGGTCCGACCTGATTAATGAACCACCCAGCACCCTTATCACCGACCTCAAGGATTCGGTGTTGCAGGGTCCGTAGAAGAAAGACTGGTGCTCATTTTGGAATTAGTGTTGATGTACCTGTAAACTCCTCGATATCACATGTCACTGGGCAGGCACTTGGTCAATGCGGCCCGGTATTTGCCCATTACCCGCCCAGTACCATGCGTTATCAAGACTGGTGTCATTAACAGCACCAGCTTAAATCGGCATTGGTTCTAAAATCAACACCCGTTATCTAAGAATATAGGACTAATATAGAGAATACTAAAGGTGCATAGTGTTTAACCAACGACCACTTGTGGTCCAAAAAAAGATCAAGTATCAACTGACTTGGAATGGAACTTTCCAGTTTATCCATCCATCATCTGACGTCATATGGCGCCATAATCAACTAAGTGACGTGTTGGATGGCGTCATAATTAATTATGGCATGCATACTCGATTCAGTCCATCTTTAAAGCTGAAAGGTCCGACATATTGTACGAATTTTGTCTTTAGCATTTAATAAACATTCTGTTGAATATTTGAAACTACTTTGACTGGGCGCTGTTGCTGCACTCAGTCTAATTAGTTTGAAAATATTTAACAGCTTACCTGTGTAGTTTTCTGAAAATTGATAGTCAGGGAGCTCTGGGATCGATCGATCCCAACACGAGCGAGGTGTGGTTGGAGCTTAGCAAGAGATGGTCGGGACATAGCTAAAACGGGAAAGGTTCATTAGTGATACCATTTTGATTACCGTTATATACGACTTAAATAATATTAGCTATAGCTTGGAAACGTGCGTCATTTTGTGATAAAAGATGACGCTTGATATAGCCTAGTGATCGGGAAAAGTTTGGATCGGGGTGGGGTGGGTTGATGATGATGATGATGAGGAGGAGGAGGAGGAGGCGGAAGAGGAGGGGGAGGAGGAAGAGGAGGCGGAGGAGCAAATTATAAAAAAGAATCCTGATACTGAAATTGTCTGACAGCTCAACTGCTACTGTGCATAAACACAAATTATTGTACATAGTATAACCCATATGTCACGATATGACCTGGGCTGTAAATAAACTCGAACTTTTCTTCTTGCCTGTTAATGCGCATAGAATTTTTCATGACAGCTACCAAGCTTCTTCCTGTTTCTTTTATTTAAAGAAGAATAAATTTTTGTTCCAATACATTCTACAGACTACAATATTGGTGGTATTATCTGAATCTCACAGAATATGTATACAGTAATATAAACACCTACATTGTGCTACTTAATGTAATATAGTGTGTTGGAGGTAAGCTTCTATAATGGAATACTTAGGATACCCGCACTCTCCAGATTACAACAAAAGCGCATTAGTTGGTGCTAAAATGTTTTATATAGCATAAATGGGACAACGTGAGCGAAGAATGAATCTATAGGCATATTGTGAAGAAACGTGAAGAAATCTACCTGTTCCTGAACGTTTCCGCAACTTCTAAACACTTTGGTGAAAACTACTTACGCTTAAGTAACGCACATTATAAACACACTTTATGCTTCGCTACTAGATATTCTAATGGCTATCTTGTTGATTATTTTGAAAACAATTGGACTAAAAGTCGTTGCTGGCCAACAACAAGCAACAACTTTCAGTCAAATTTATTTCAAGATAGTCAATTCTCGTCATATTCTATCTGGATTTGAGTCAGGTTTCTTGGAAATGAAAATGAAAATGATTTTAATTGATTCTCCATCTGTTTCTTATTGGCTGTTGATGATGAAAGTTGTGTTTACATAATAACGCATGCACATCAAGACGCTTTTAGCCGTCACGCGCAATCTTTCGTCAGTCATACACAGCGTGCGGTCGTTAATTCATGTATCATGTCTACCAATCAAGTGTACTTGTCTGATCCAACTGACACCACAACTTCATCTGATGTCACCTCAACTGACGTCACGTAAACTGACGCCACAATCAATTCTGACAATCAAAAGCCATTTGCTGTCCCACAGAGTAAGGAAGACAGACACACAGGAAAGAATACTAATGCCATACTAGGGGGACTAATGATTAAATATATTATCCTTGGCACACAGATTTATTATTTTTAATTTACAATATCAGACTATTGCTAATTGATCAATCGTGTTTTAGATGGATGGGATGGGATGGGATGGGATGGGATGGGATGGGATGGGATGGGATGGGATGGATGGATGGATGGATGGATGGATGGATGGATGGATGGATGGAATCAAGGAAGGAAGGAAGGATGGATGGATGGATGCTAGACAGATAGATAGAAAGAAAGAAAGAAAGAAAGAAAGAAAGAAAGAAAGAAAGAAAGAAAGATATATAGATAGATAGATAGATAGATAGATAGATAGATAGATAGATAGATAGATAGATAGAGATCAGGCAGGCAGGCAGGCAGACAGCCAGGCACACGCACGCACGCGGGCATGCAGACAGAGAGTTGGACAGACAGGCAGGCAGGAATGCATGCAGGCAGACAGGTGGACAGGCAGGCAGGCAGGCAGGCAGGCATGGGCATCGAAGGCGAGATACCGGAGACAGGTGGTATATGGTGGGGGGGGGGGGTTGGGATGGCGAGGGAGAGATGGAGGAGGGAGGGTATGTGGGTGGGAGTCCTAGAAGATGGTGATAATCGTTTGAAAGTTTGCCAGTAGACGCGTATTGATATTATTTCAGTACAACTCAAATGGTATCGTGTCAATAGTTGAGGATTGCGAGGCATTTCATTTCCAATCTTATCTAGATGGAAAGCGAGAGAGATTGCTGCGATCAGAGCCCTCTTGCCCTCGCAGGAAGACGATTGTACCGCACCATCGCGCGACTGGAACAATTCTCACTTCACAAAAATTTTGCTCTAGTATCGCTAGGTCTGACACATACAGTACAGCTCATAAATAAGTGTCCACAACACAAATAGAAACATGTTAGGCAGTTTGGAACACGATGTAAGAAATGTTCTGTTGAATATGTTGGACATAATTGGATTGGAAGCCATTGCTGCCGTAGATGGCTTCCAATCAAATTAAGTCCAGATTATTCAACAGTATGCCTACGTTTTATTTTGTCTGGAAATATGTCGGTATCCTGAGCTGTAGGCTGCTGCGCTTGTGATATTTCAGTTGCTCGTCATCGCGTTACATGCCATATTACTATGTTAATCATTTGATGTCTGATACGAAAATACATCTATTGCAATGTAATAAATATAGTAGAAGCACCTTTACTTCGAAATATTAACTATACGTCACTCCCCAGCAGGCACATGACGTTGTTTCAACATTGAATCCACGTTGAAATCACGTCATGACGTGATTTCAACGCCGATTCAACGTTGAAACAACGTCATGTGCCTGCTGGGTCGTAAATCTAATATTATCCATACGTTAGTTAATTGTGGGTTCCATCGATGTGTCGCCGCATGTAAATTACAAATTTCACACGTCTACTAGAACATAGACACAAATTTGACGAAGAAATTCACAGCCGATCTGCAGAGGGTCGGAGATATTCATAGATCATTTTACAAAATGTGATTATTGACGCTGCCTGTCTGCCTGGCTGTCTGTCTGGTTGTCTGTCTGTCTGCAATGCATCAACGCTACACTTTGTTACTATATAGGAAAAACTGCAGAAAATTGTCTATGATATTCAGTGAACCGTGTAAAGCATATCACGTTGACCTACTTTTGGTAAAGGCAATAGAGTCCTGCCTTTAGCCTTTAATGAATCCATACACCAGACTTCACTATATAATGTACACGAAAGAGGACACAATGTGCTGCCCGAATAATGTACTATTGATTCATACGACAACAGTGCCTATTGACGTTTGGCTTATATTATCGAGAAATTAAGCCAGCCTGATTTAGTTGTTATCTATGTGGTACCTTAGAGCTGCCGAAGGTATCCAGCCATCAAGTCAATAACTTCATAATAATAAATCAATAGCTAAATATGACGAAACGTTCCACCGTAGCAATATCTTTCCCCATTGGTTACCACATTGTCGAAAATTCCCAAGGACGATAACTCTGGTGTTTAACATGAAATCAGCTTTTATCACAACGCATATATTAAATATGAATTTAACTCGAAAGCGAATGACTTGCATGCAGTGTCCGGGGATGTTACTGTTGTTGCACTGATGAAATAGTATCCTCATGTGTAGTCCGAGTCTGCGCTGACTCAACCCACCCCTGTGACAGATATTTGGACAGACTGACGGGTCCCACCCATGTGACAGATATTTGGACCGACTGACGGGTCTCCACGCCCCGTCAGTCTGTCCAAATATCTGTCACAGGGTGGGTTGTGTCAGAGCAGACTCGGACTACCTCATGTGCAACACGGATAATATGAGACATTAAATGCACCCAGGCTGTTAGATTCATAGTGAAGTGGAAAAGGTAGACTCCCTCTCAGTTAGACTACATCACTCCACCCAAGTACTTCATCCCATAGCCCAACTGAGATCATATATTAGAAAATTTCAAAACAGTTTAGGCCTTTCTTCAAATAACAATTCACTCAAGAAATGGACATGAAATATTACATAGACCTATTTTATTTTGAATTTACTAGTGTCAATCTTGTTACTTCAATAATCTTATGAATTCAATTTACAACCATATGGCCAATGGGTAGGCAGATCATTGGACTGGGAGGACGTCTACCATCATAACAGAGACGTGATAGCAAGGGACGAGGTGATGAGGACTCGCGGGCTCCTAGGCAGGTGAGCGCTCAAAAGGCCGAACAAAAGTGTTCCATATGGCACGCCAGCCCCCACCCCCCCCCCCCCCCTCTGAGTGTGAAGGGCTCACTGACAGTCACAGATGATCCTGTAGTAAAAAGGGGACAATAATGTAGTTCTATCACGACTTTAAGTATTATTTGATTCTAAAAGTACACCATAATGGCAACGTACTTAAGTATATTATGGCGCCCTTTTCTCATAATTTAGAACCCCCCACCCCCTTCGTAGTTAAATCAATCATGCATATAGCTAGCGGTCTACCTCTCTTATTTATATGCGTACATGTCTGTAAACTTCCCACATGCACGACGAAACCTGTCCATAACGGGCACTCCATGGACCATAAAAAGTGGTCTGAAAGTTGTCATTTAATACAGGTCACTGGCTACGGTAACTACCTGTTGGTGCCTTTTGGTGCCGAGTGATGACTGTTCCTTAACACTGGTGGTCTTACGATCACATGTCTCAAAGACCCACCATCTTTTGGCCCCAAAATCAGGTGTCCGCTATATACGGTGTAACTGTACCGTGAAGATAGATCGTATCCACGACAGAAACTCTATACAACTTTCCAAAGGAAACAAACAACACTGGGGTGTATTTTTGGCATGGTGTATTTATTTTAAGACGCTATGCCATCCCGAATGCTTTATATGTTTAGTGTACAGCAAGGAAATGTAATAATAATTTATTTCTTAAAGCATTAACTAATAACAAGAGGCCTAAGCGCCTTGACGCCTATCGTATACTTCTCCTAAAGGCCCAAACGCCTTTACGCATATCGCCTAAATCACCTGGTCATACCCGTAGTTAATTCACAGCTGATTTCTATATATTTGGTCTAAATGGCTCAAAACAGTACACAATGTACTGACTGACTTCCTTATTGTGTGATTTAATACCAAAATTGACATTTGACCTATGTACCTTAAGAAACTAGGTCAGCCCTACATTGTTCTTTGACTCTTTCATGACTAGGCCGGCCAAAAAGCGGGTTCTGCAGTGGTATTGTGGAATTTCTATTTGCAGGCCAAGAGAATACCATATTTGAAAATTTACCACTGGAATGACAGGGACAAGTGTTTTAATGGTGATAGTTTATGGGCAACTATGCCTACTCACCAGGTTAAACGCCAATATCTCTAATGGCGGATTCCATTTTATCCATCAATCATATGACGTCATAATCAACTACGTGACGTGTGGGATGGCGTCATAATCAATTAGTTCCAGGGGTGCCGGAAGCAAATTTGAGGGGCGGGAGAAGGTTCCACAAAAAGGGCACAAAGATCTGAAATGAATTTTTCCCCTCTCACAGAAGGGTGTTCGAGGATACCCGCCTACTTACCCAAGCACCACAAGAAAAAGCATTGAATGCTGCAAGCTGACTGAGAATCGATTTTCTGCATTCTGAGTCTCATATGATCCAGGTTTAAATG
Source organism: Chaetoderma sp. LZ-2023a (assembly GCA_034401795.1). Lineage (NCBI taxonomy): Eukaryota > Metazoa > Mollusca > Caudofoveata > Chaetodermatida > Chaetodermatidae > Chaetoderma > Chaetoderma sp. LZ-2023a. The sequence continues at coordinate 114,076,398 of CM067369.1, forward strand.
TTAGAGCAATGTTGAGTGAACTTATGTATTCTTTTGTCCCTTGTACTTATTCTCAATTACATTATAGTGGGCAATATTATCCTCTGATGCCTGCTTCTAGTCAATTGGAAACTGCGCGCGTGCGCGCGTGTAAGAGTAAGCGAGCGAGCGAGTGAGAGACTGAGAGAGCGGACCCGTGGGCGTGGTGGAGTGTGGGATCCGGTGTGGTGAGTTTGCGGTGGAAATAATTTGATTAGACCGTAGTTCCTATTTATATTTGCTTTAAAAAACTTTCCAAGATAAATTGCTTAGCCATCGATTGTCAGGCGAACGGGTGGAAGATGAGATGGAAACGTAGGCAATCTCCTTCACTCCACTCAGGAGTATGAATGGGTACCAGTGTAAAACGATGAGGAAGTTACAAATAATAGACCGCAATATAAACCAGCCTAGATATGGCGTGAATGGGACCTTGAATCAAGGAACTCGATAGACACCAATCAAACAAATAACTTCTCATTTTCTCAGCCAGCAGCTGAGTTACTATTGCGTTAAAGGGTAACGCATCGTAAAACGTTCCTAAACTACAATCACAAAATTATTGAGGCCAATGCAAAGCTCAACCACTGTTCTAAATATTTAGGCAAAATTTTCACTGTGTTATTTGCATATATATATATATATATATATATATATATATATATATATATATATATATATATATGCAAATAACACAGTGAAAATATAAATTACATATATATAAAATACAATATTGTCCCTAGATTTAGTGTGCGTGCGTGCGTGCGTGCGTGCGTGGGTGCGTGCGTGCGTGCGTGCGTGCGTGCGTGCGTGCGTGCGTGCGTGCGTGCGTGCGTGCGTGCGTGCGTGCGTGCGTGCGTGCGTGCGTGCGTGCGTGCGTGCGTGCGTGCGTGCGTGCGTGCGTGCGTGCGTGCGTGCGTGCGTGCGTGCGTGCGTGCGTGCGTGGTAGATAGGGTTTATTTTAAAATTATAATTAGCTTAACAACACAAAAAAAAAAAAAATACATAAATGCTTAGAAAATTGGATGAGCTTTCCAATGATGTATCCCTTTAATAATAATATGATCCTCTAATTATACTTCTTCATAGAAATGTTTTAAGTGCGTTGTGTTTTTTGTGAAAACTAGCTTATCCAAGACAGCCAAAAGTCTAATTGGCCAATCATTTTGAACATGTGAAGAACCGTTGATCCGACCCTATGAATCATTCCTGCCGAGTTGTTCTTGATGACTCGCTTAAAGAAAAAAGTGGACAGATGCTGAATGGACATATGACGGACGACCGACATAAAATAAGTTAATTACTAAATATAGTGAATTCTTTAGGGTGTGTTAAATATTCTGGAAACATTTTAAAACTAATATTATTGGACGCTGCTGTTGCCTGAGGTAGTAATGTCGCCAAGTCAAATTAGTAACAAACTATTCAACAGCTAGCGTGTATGGACTGAGTGATTTAAATTATGATTTCGCGGCCTCTTACATAGCCATATTGGCGTGAGATTGTCGGAGGGACATCTGGCCAAGGCACAGAATAATCAAAGGAGACCTTCAAATGTCTTATTTTGTTGTTGTGGGCGGTGGTATCATCGCTTATATCTAGAGCTAAAACAGCTTGACGTGGCTAAACATGTGTATCACGACCGTACGAGTTGATAATGTGGGTGGGGTGGGGTGGGTGGGGTGGGTGGGGTGGGGTGCTCATAGTCATACAAAAAGTACAGTATTCAAAAGTCCACGAGGATGATATTTATTAATCACAATGCAGGAGATGACTTCCATGCGCATCTAATGTTCACATTCGTCCGAGTGAGCATTTTATGCAAGAAAAAAGATATCTCCAGCCTAAAAGCACTGTCATATTACGTTATGGGCTGAATGTGAAAACACGTTACAACCGAACTTTAATACAACTGCTCAGTCTGCTCTGAATATTCAAAAAATCATTTTTAAAGTTCTAAACTAAAGGTTTTTAGTTTTTTATAGAAATGGGTAAAGAGCACAGCTTCCCCCGCTGCCCCCGCTGCCCCCGTGCTTCTGGCTCCCCTGATTACTTCATGAATGGCGTAGATGAGTTCGTCACGAACGCTTAATTGACGACGGACTAAGCGTTGTTGTACGAATTGTCTTTACTATTTAATATATATGTTGTTGCATATTTTGTAACTAATTTGACAGGGCGCTGTTGCTGCAATAGGCAGCAACGGCACCTAGTCGAATTAATTTCAAAATAGTCAACAGCTTACCTGTATAGTTTTCTGGAAATTGAGATTCAGAGATTGTAGGTATCGATCGATCCTAACACGGGCGAAGTATGGGTGTAGCTTAGCTAAAGATGGGTGGGGTATAGCTAAAACTGGCCTCAAACGTTGCACTACACTATTAGCTTCCACCATTGCCTCAAATGCATATGCAAACGTAGAAGGCCATTACTCTGATGGTTGATATTGGATAGACATGTTTCACACTGCAAATTTCATATGACCACCTGCTGATTTTGACAGATTTTGCATAAATCTCTCAAACGATGATAAAAAGCAATCACTTAATAATTTACTATCGCTCTCCTTAGCAAAATTCATCATTGACATATAATATACCAATACTAGGTCCGACTGACTTAGATGTTAGGTCTATACCAAAGAATTCGGTAGGAATGGAGCTGGGGGTTGCCCAAACCACAACGAACGCGTTTTCACTGATCAGAAAAGGCACGGTCAGTAAAATTATATTTTATATCAATATTTCGTTTTTTTAAACAGTCGGATTTATTTATTACTCCCAGATCATATATGTAACACATGGGGTATAAACATTATACAATTTATACAGTGGCAAGATAGTTTACATGTTATTTATATGTCTCTATAGACTAACTGTTAACTTTAAAACAAATAATCTAGATTTACTACAGTAATATGATTGGTTCTTTTCAGGCAAGCTATTTTCATATTAACCATTTTTCCGTTCACAATTTCGTTTTGTTTGTTGGCCGTGTTTGTGTGACAGTTTCATCCTTTTCTGAAATGCTTAATAATTGCATTTATTAGTCGGCTAACCGTATATATTAGATTTTTGTTATTGCTAGCGAATAACTCGGAAAATTAAAAATAATTTGGTCGCTTACGGTAGTATTTAGGTAGTGTTTCTAATCGTAATGTATAGCAAACAATGTAATGAAACTCATCTCCAATTTCGTTTTTGTCACAAATACTGCATTTCATTTCTTCTGTTAGTATTCCTTCCCACATTCCCTTTTCTATTGGTAATGAATGGCTACTGGTCCTTTATCAAGTGAACAATATTCTATTTCTATCATTAAGTCTAAGGATGTATGGTTCCGTTTCCCAGTTAGTCTTAAAAGAATTAGAGGTCTTACCCTTCCACGATTCCTGCATTTGGGCGAGCCACATTTGCATAAAATGGTCCTCTATGTTTCTAGTAATTGCAGCTGGAATGATTTTGGTGCTATGGATCGTTTGTGTGTTCCAAAGGTATGTGTGCCCTGTATTATCTAGAATATTATCGGAATACGAACAAAAATGCGGGAGATGCCATGGTCTCTGGAAGCTGCTACATCTGAAATCTGCTCCCGCGATACCATGCCCTGTTATCAGCTTAGATTCTTGGCTTCTTCACGTTGAAAACCATTCAATGCTGCCCTGTATATAGCTGCTATTTTATGCCCAGGGGTATACACCTTCCGAGATAGAAGTCAATAACTATACCGATGACAAAAAGTACCAGCACAATATTATCTTTACCATTGGCTCCTACCACTCTGGTGTCAAAACTTGCACCATCTTCCACCAAAATTGTTCTAAAATGTACACCAGTTTCTTAGATACTGACACCGTAAAAGACAGGGCACGGTGTTGACATTAGAATGGTAAGGGTTAATGAGCCATGACCCTGGTCTTTGTCATCAGATCAAATCCATTTACACAATAAAAATATTACAGTAGATGCCGATATGATCACTGTGACCAGATTCGGTATAAATCACTCAAAACATGGCAAAAAGTACGGTCTGAAGAATGTACCATTGATCCAATGGGGAATACTGATCTCTGAAGTATTATCCAGAAAGTAGGTCAAACTGACCCGGTTCTAACGTGACTGGTAGCTTATGTTGAAAGGTATCAACCCAACTTGTTAGAAGTCAATTGCTCTAAATATGATGAACCGTTCCAACTAGCACTGCCACCGCCAATACCACTGCCACTACCATTGTTATTACCACTGTCATTAGCAATATCACTGCCAATACCATTGCCATTATCACTGTCATTGCCACTGCCCCTGCGACTACTACTGCGACTACTACTGCCACTACCACTGACACCGCCGCTATTACTACTACTGCTGCTACCGCTACGTGTACTGCTACACTCTGCACTAGCGGTAGCACTAGCACTGCTGCTGCTATCACCACATCCAGTACTACCACAACCACCACCACCACCACCACCACTACTACTACTACTACTACTACTACTACTACTACTACTACTACCACTACTACTACTACTACTACTACTACTACTACTACTTTTACTACTACTGCAGAGGATGTCGACTACTGCAGATGAAGTCGACTTACTAGCCCATTGGCTAGGTTATTGCTCTTTTACTTACACACACTAATTTACTTTCACTTTCACTCATGTTGAAGATACCCAGCTGGAGCTGATGCTAATAGCACTTGGTACATTTTACTATTAATCAATCTATCAGTTTCCAACAAAATCAGACATATAATTCTCAACAGGGCGTCGTAATCTGACATGCTTGCTTCGAAAGAGATGCCAGGTATGGCGCTGTTAAACGTTGCACCGTTTGGCAGTCAGCTTTCAAGATTCAATCACATTTATTGCAGTAACTCGTGTTCGCTTAACAGTCAGACTGCTGCAAGCCAACAGACGATAATTTCAATAGACAATAACTCTGGACCTGCTGAATATTTTAAAAACAATTTGACTGAAAGTTGTTGGTGGCTTAGCCACCAACAGCTTTCAATCAAATTGTTTTCAAAATATTCATCATGCATGGAAAATGTAGTCTGACGAAATTCAGCTGGCAGAGAGTTAAAACAATGCTTTTTTAGGAAAGCCTGTCGCTCTTTATCACAGCAACGGTTCTCATCAACACGAATTTAAAAAAAGCTACATTTTTTATTACATATTCGTGAAATCTTGATTCGTTCCTACCGCGCAACACTAGAAATAAGTGTTTTATTACACTATTATGGCAGCATACCTACGATTTATCACAGACTTTTCTGGGTTTTAGCCAAAACGTTTTGAAATGTTCACGTTAAATTTGACGTGCGAAGTTATGCATTGATTCATCAGCAACTAAAGGTATACGCGTCATTGGAATCGGATTTATTGCAAATAGTGGTGTTCGTACATAGAATTGATGTCGCGCGATACAGTTGATGGGTGAAATTCCAATAATTCAGTTTCAACCACGGGTAAGCTTTTTATTGGGGTTTTTTCACAATCAAATAAAATTTGATTGTGAAAACGTGTTACATTAGCCAACCTACAGTCGAAATTTGAAGAAGTTGCTGTATATGCCTGTAGAGTTTGAAAGGGTTGTATCCATGGAAACTCAATGCAGACAAAGCACAGTACATCTCAGAAATAATCTAATGTTTAAAAAAACCAACCCAGATATATATTTGTAAGAAATGTTTTGTTGTATATTTTGAACATATTCGGATTGGAAAAGATGTCTTCCAATCAGATTATGTTTAACATATTCAACAGTATGGGCTGCATTTTATTTTGTCTCGGAAGCATTAAGTTATTTCTTAGCTGTACTGTAGATACGATATAAAGCAAATTTAATCATTAAAATGCAAGTGTCTCAAAGGAGGCATCCGACCTGTCGCTCCGACGGCATAATCAAATGCTCTATGCTTGTTAGCTGACGTCACACTCAAAATGACGTAGGCCAGTTCGCCGATAGGTAGGTGGCAATAGTCCTTCCCAAATGTGTGTGACTAGCATATCTTTGATGAATTAAATTTAATAAACATTCTCTTGATTATTTTGAAACTTATTTGACTGAGCGCTTTTGTTGTCATAGCCAGCAACAGCCACCTGTCATATTTGTTTCAAAACATTCAACAGCTTACTTGTATATTTAGCTCCATATTTAGATTCTATGAAATTATAAATTCAGGATTCAAATTTTCAAACTAACACCAACTCACGTGGGTGAAGCTTAGCTAGAAATGGACGTGGTACAGCTAGAAATGGATACCTCTATTTCAAGACAAATAGGTTTGCTCGGTTATCGAGCCGGTCATTCCAGTGATATATTTTCAAAAATAGTCTTCTCTTGATCTGCAAATGGACATTTTCTATGAGAAAATTGAAATTTTCTTGAACAAATTCGAGGGTTAAAGGGTTTAGGTCATTAGGCTTTAGAGTACATAGGTCTTACATCATCCCGTATTCGTTCACATTTTAGGCCCTTATGTAGGATTGTAAAACTTTGTATCGCATTAACCCTTTAACATTCAAACTGACCAAAAACGGGTGTTGTAGTGGTCTTGAGAAATGTCCATTTGCCAACCAAGAGAAAGCAATTTTAGAAAATTTACAACTGGAATGACTGGCTCGAATTTCTTGAGCAAATTTAAGTCTCATAGGGTTAAACCGGCTTACCATTCGCCTGCAATCCCCGTCTGCAATCCGCATACGTTTATGAACTGTTTGATTAATAATATTACATCCCCCGCCCCCTCCCCCCTACCACCCCCACCCCACGTACTCATCTTCCTTTCCCCTCCTCTTTCCCGTCCTCTTCCTCTTCTCCCCCTCATCTTCCTTTTCTCATCCTCTTTCTCATCCTCTTCCTGTTCTTCCTCCTCCTTCCAACCCCACTCCTCCCACTTACACGCCCCCTCTTCCGCCTCTTCCTCCTCCTCCTCCTCCTCCTCCTCCTCGTCATCCATCTTCCACTCCTCATCGTCCCTCCCTCCCCCCTCTCTCTTCCACGCATCCCTTCTCCTTCTCCTTCTCCTCATCCTCCTCCTCAATGTCCTTTGTCTAGTTCATCCCTCTGGTTTTCTCAAAGCAAGGCAAATCATAGCAGCAGTGTAGGCGCTTCCTCTACAGACACCGCACCGGATTTTGGAGTCAAAAGCTGTTGAGTATAGCTGGGAAATTGACTTGTGGCGGGTGTCTTTGGTGAATCACCGCGAACGTTGCGTTCGCTAAGGTGGTCGTTTACGGCAGGATTGTACAGTACTGCTCATAAAAAAGTTAAAATGTTAAAAATAATCCAAACAATTTTACACACGATATAAGACATGTTCTGTTGGATATTTTGAGCATAACTGGATTGGAAGACATTGATGCCTAAGGCAGCAGGCAGCAATGTCTTCCAATCCAATTATCTTCAAAATATTCAACAGTAAGATCACTTTTGTTTTGAAAATATTCTAATTTATTTCTGAGGCGTACTGTTGTCTATGCACACATGTCAAACTTATCAGGAAGTCATTAACTTTCAATTTACAATCAGGTACGCGTAGTTAATGTTCCGCTGGTACGTGTTTTATTTTTGCAAACAACATATACGCTCATACATTACTTCTATAACCTAGGTATTCGACTTTCAATGACAACTTAATAACGAAAATCGATAGACATTTGTTTAGAGATTATTTAGGCCTACTATTAGCCCTATTATATTGATTTTGGCACACACGTTAAACATGGGAATTTAATTTCTTTGAAGTAGGCTCCAAGTAGCGCGAGCCTCTTTAACCGCGTTGCCATATTAGGGATCGCGTAAACTCGATGTATCTGCTTTTAAAAAAAGTATTGTTAATATTTTGAAATAAAGCAGGAGGCAACAAACACTTTTCAGTCAAATTGATTTCAAAATGCTAATCTGTCTTCAGCATATTTGGTGAAACACCTCGTTATGTATTTCACAATAAAAGCGTCAATGGACCTCAAATCATGTATGGTATCTATATATCCGTTTTTCCATTCTCCGCCTAGCTTATATAGCTACTGTTCGGCCATGGTAATGGGTATCGGCCACGCCCACCTCTAAACCACCTCCGCCGTGACTCCACCCACCTCTGAACAACCTTCACTCTTACAAGCGTTAATGGATGAATCCACTTTTAGCTATGCCCCGCCCATCTCTAGCTAAGCTTCCTCCACCCCATGCTTTATGCTTGTTGGGTTCGACTTATATACTTTTAAGGCCTGAATTCCCAGAGACCCAAGTTCAAGGTAACGATACGGGTAAGCTGTTGAATATTTTGAAACTAATTTGACTGGGTATGACTATGGCAGCAACAGCGCGCATTCGAATTAATTTCAAAACATTCAACAGAATGTTTATTAAATAGTAAAGACATACAATTCATACAACTGACGGACTATTCAAGGTTAATGCCGGACCTAGTTACGTTATTCATTACGCATTTTGATTGTGGCGTCAGCCAACATCGGATTTTCTTGACTATGACGTCATACACTTGAGATCGGATTCAACTTTTTATTAATCGTAATTAATCTTAATAAATAAATCGTACTAATAGTTACCGGGCACTTCACTAAGAGGTAGAGATGACAGCCTATAAACGGTTCTCCTATGAAGGTGTGTTAAATGTCTGAACGTTGCAAACCGCCAGACGATAATTTCAATGGGCAATAACGTTGAACCTGCTGAATATTTTGAAAACAATTTGACTGAAAGCAAATTTCAGTCAAATTGTTTTCAAAATATTCAGCATACCCATAATTAAACCCCATGGAAAATGTAGTCTGCACAAATTCAGCAGGCAGACAGTTAATCCATATCAAGATGAAGATCTCGATAATGCTAATAAACAATTAATTTATATATTTCCACAATCCACAATGATCTCAAGTGTTTATCTGTCAAAACATGCTTGGGCCGATAAAATTCAGTAACCGCCGTGTGCCAACATAACCCTATAATGGTCAACCCGGCCGTGGCGACATGTCCAGTGGTCTTGGGGAACGTCCATTTTCAGTCCAAAAGAAGCCTATTATTGGAAATTTACCATTGGAATGACTGGCTCGATAATCGAGCCAGCCATTTCAGTGGTACAGTTTCAAAGAATCGTTTTCTATCGTCCTTCAAATAGACACTAACTAAGCAAAAAATCGTCTTTTAGCCTGAAATGTGATGAATATTTTGAAACTAATTTGACTGATAGCTGCTGTTGCCATAGGCATACAGCTACAAGCCTCACTCAAATTATTTTCAAAATATTCAACAGCTTCTCTGAATAGTTACTTTACGACGTGTCTTCAGAGGCAACATTTCATGCGTGGCTCCGACATAGGCGCGATCATTAATCACAGACTCCTTATCATCATCTTGATAACTGATTTCATCGTTATCATACAGACGCAATAAAGAGCCACCCACGTTATCAACAACACCACTCACCCCAACCCCACCCACCCCACCATCGCCAACATCCACTACACGTAGTAGAATCTTCAGCTGTTAGCGGGGTTATAGAGAAGCGATATATTATTGATGAGTGCGTGTGTTTGGGAAGCGCTAATTAATCCTAACATTAGTCTTCATAGAACGTGTCATGATTAGCAAACATTCTCTTCAATTAGGAGAGATAACAAGAACAGTCCCGATATACATTATGAAGAGATCAGGCTGTAAATAAGTTCGTTCGTTCGTTCGTTCGTTGGTTGGTTGGTTGGTTGGTTGGTTGGTTGGTTGGTTGGTTGGTTGGTTGGTTGGTTGGTTGGTTGGTTGGTTGGTTGGTTGGTTCGTTCGTTCGTTCGTTCGTTCGTTCATTTGTCCCCCGGCATGCCCATCTCTCTGTCCATCCACCTTCTTGCCCTCCCGCCTACTAATCAACTATCGCCCAATTTAGTTAAATCTAATCAACGGCTTCAAAGTAAAAGAGCGACTCGGCATTGCTCAGAATAATATACTCATGTATCATTTGCGATCCTAATAAATCAGTGAATGTAGACCGCACCCCTTCAGTGCCAGTGAAAATAATTTTCCAGGATTCTTTCGGATTATTTTCAGGATCTTGAACAAGTCTTGGGAATCCTTTTCGTGCTAAAAATGGAATCAAATGAAATCAGTCTAGATTCTTAGAAACAGCCACGGACAGACAAACACACAAGCGCTCCCAAATCCTGGCCGGTGATCGAAATCTTTATGTTTGTCGATTCTCCTGCAAAAAATTCCCACAATATTGAAAACATATTATTTGGATTGAATGGCGCACACCTGGTCCGCTCGTTCCGTCTATGATCCGCGCTACCCTATACATATAACAGAAAATACGTTTGCCAATATGCCAACATTGCGATAAATATAGTACAGGTCAGCTCATAAATAAGTTACAATGTTTCCAACACAAAAACAGGAACACGTTAGTTAGTAAGAAATGTTCTGTTGAATACGTTGAACATAATTGTATATCCAACAGTGTGTTTTACTTTGCGCTGGAAACCTTCTTAAGTTATATCTGATGTCTACTGTACTACATTTTCGTACTCTGGTTACTGCGTTCGGGCCGCAGCAGCAATCTGGCAATGTTTGATTGCCAGATTAGAGATGTACCCTTTCACAGACTTGTGAGATCTGTTATTGTGTCTGCTCTGCTTACCGCTATTGTATTCTCACTTCACGTTGCCGCTTAACCTTTTGAATCTGAAAGCCTGAATCCGAAACCTCATCTACAACTTAATAAATATTCACTTGATTGTTTTGAAACTAATTTGACTGCAACATATTCCTGTCAAATTATTTTCAAAATATGCAACAGCTTACCCGTATAAGTAGGACACAATTAAGATCTATGAATACAGGGTTCACGCCGTTAGAATCATAAAACAAAACCTCGAAGGCAAACATAGGAAAAATTGGAAGAAATTAAGGCAATCTTGGAATGGAAAGACGTATAGCTCATTTAAAGAGTCCGGCAGCAGTGATGGTGAACCTTGCACTGGAGTAGGCATGTCTTCATGGCAACCGTTACTAACCTGAGATACTAGATGAGCGGTTTTCATAATCTTGGTGTCTAAACATATGTTTCCGAGCACGGCCTATCAAATGAGATCACGACCTTCAGGTTTCAAAGTCAAGGTTATTGCGAAAGGGTCAACCTAAAATGGACTTAAATTGCTGTAAAATAGCCATTATTGGCTCTGAAGATTCTTTGGAGAGAATATAGGATTATATGCCGTCCTAGAGGATATCAAATTGAATGCCCGTTTCCATAGAAACCACAAAAAAATGCAGAACAAGTAGGTCTATTGTTAATACCATATGATTTGAAATATGTCTAATGCTCTGTCTCATTTTGCCGATGGGAATCATGAAGGAATGTTCCTTCCCAAGCTGAATTCTTACGGAAATCCGAGGACGCTATTGTCTGATTCAATCTCCGGCGATTTGCTGCTATCGTCAATGCTGGTTGGATCAGGGATGATGGACTCTATCCAGATAACGCAGCTTACTGGACCAATGCTGGGCCGATACCGGGCCGATACTTTCAGTATCGGCCCGGTATGAGCCAAGCATCGGCCCAGTAAGCTGCGTTATCAGGGTATTGCCATCTGGAATCAGAACTGCATGTAGATCCAAAGTTTAGCACGCCATAGAAACAGAAACATCAACGTGGAAAATTGCATATTCATCCAATCGTGAAGAGAAAAGGCAGAGGAGATCTGAGCTTCCTCTGTTTTACCGCCTATGCCACTGTATCCTTTGCGGTGAAATATGTGAACTTCAAAAGGAAACGAAAAATCCCTCTCCTAAAGGCGTATTGTGGCTGTGTCGAACAGTCGAACGCGGTGAACAGAAATCATCCGACAATAGCTTAGAGGACAGGCCTTTACGAGAAGATGCGGTGCCTGATGATGTCTGTGATTATGAGCTGTTTAGTCACTTGCAGGCAGCTGATGGACATTAACATTATGATTGTAGAGTAATATTTATGTCTCTAATGGCTGCCCAATTTGTAGCTTCAAGTAGCAGCGAACGCCAGGAATCCGATAGCAACGATGAAGAATTCTATGAGGTTGTAAGCTATAAATGATGATAGAATGAAAATCAGAATTTCCATCAATACCTATGAACTGTATGACAATTTTGATGAAATGTTATTTCAAGAATGACAGTGATATCTGACTTGTCAAACAACTTCGGCGGAGAGCTTCTCTCAGAGCAACAGGCTGCGCACGTCTTCTATTGTTTCGTAGTAGAACACGGGAAGTTTTCACAGTGGTATCTAATGATGATGACGGTGATATGGAAATTTATATCGGTACACTTGCAACGCATGTGCAGCAAAGAACTGAAATCATTCCCTTAAACAAAAATATATAAAGATCAAGGCGGGAATAGCGGAACAGTATGCAAGTGGGACCATGTTTGCCTTCTCCAGCACACGGCAGTCACGGGTAAAAGATAGGCTTCTGATGCCACGCAACGTGATCGCAGGACTGCATACGGAATTCCCAACTCTGCTTCCGAGAGTGCTTGGTACTAGGGTTGGGCGATTTTTCGATATTATCGTCACTATCGCGATATACCGAATACCGATACCGAAATCGTCATAATTACGAAAAATCGTAAATATCGTCAATACCGACAGGACGATATTGCACTTTTAACTGTGAGCATAATATAAATAACTAAGTTAGAAATGTCATACTCTTACCTCTATTCGGTCCAGTAATAGTCTTTAAGTAATAATCTAGTCTTTGTCTAAGGTAATAAAAACTTAATAAACTCCAAAATAATCTGTGTTCATTTAATTCATGGTTTGTTTGCGCTAATAAAATGATTTAAAGTACAAAATAATCCTTTGTTGTTCACTTTTCATAATTGCATAAATAGACGACGCCATGTTTTTTGTTGCCTCATTCTGAGTATTAGTCAGTGGGGAATACCATTTGCACTACCCACATTTCATTCTGATGACGTCATTACTACAGGTCAAGCTATTTATCCATTAGTCATTGATCTGCATGGTTAAACATTCTTCTGACCGTGAAAGATTTAAACTTTAAAACTTTTGAGGTCGATAAGAAACCACACACACTTAATCCTTTATCAATACCACAGCTTGGAACGGTGAGTGAGGGGGCAGTTAATCTCTTGCTTTACCGTTATACGTCTTTATGTTGCTTTATACAATATATTTAGCATTTTTAAACGAATCAGATCAAAATTCATTCCACATATAACATTACGGATTTATTCTAAGTGAGAAACGTCCTTAAAATAAAGAATTTAGGCCTAATTATTTCCAGTTTTCTATCAGTTGTGGCAGTCTTGGCTGCAGAGTTTCTGGGTTAATTTCACACATCCCGGCTACGCCTACGATCAATGGATAAACCCGCTAAGTAGTGAGCGAATTTGAATAGGTCTACAATGGGGCTAATTAGTATTTAATATTACAGACCAAATAAAATCTGATATAATTGTTTCCAGTCTTCACGCTCGTTCTCGTTCAAAATCATGCAGTGTTATTTTATTAATTTGCATCGTCTATGCTAGCAGCGGCCGTGATAACAGCTGTCGGAATTCTGCAGTGTGAATTCTGATTGGCTCAAGTATGATACGGCGGCCAATCAGATTTCGTTCTGCAGAATTCCTTTCCGCGCGATGAAGTTAATGCGTATTCCTTGCTCAATCTTTTGACAGTTGTCGTGAGGTAAAGCGTGAGGTAAAGATAACATAAAATACAACACAAGAACAGAAGAAAATCCTTTATTTTTCTTATTTGTGATGGGTTAGTTGCATTACATTCGTTGCTTTAAACTGTATATTGAAGGGTGTCAAAGTGTGGAATTTCGTGTATTAAATATGCGGAAATGGTAATCATGGCGATCTTAATTTACGGTTTCAATGCAACAAATTTAATGAAAATAACTTGCAGACACCACCAATTTGAAATACATGTTATTCTATGTTTACACCCTAACTCCACACCTCACCCAAATGACGATATATCGTGATACCGCGGTATTTTAATGAGATACCGATATCGTCATACCTTGAGCAATATCGCCCAACCCTACTTGGTACTCTTATCAAGAATGGACTACTACACATATTAAGCCAATTTGGTGTGTTGTGTGTACTTATGCTGATGTGAAAAGATTTTGTAGATCAGCTGCTAACATGCCAACACTACTACTCAACAGAGTTAACTTATATTGCAAAACCAGACGTTCTCTACACATGCTCTTGTTATGCAGCTCGTGCAAGCACGAAACAAACGTGGTAGTCTGCGACATGTCGAGAGCATATGATGCTTAAAGAAGAAAGAAATTGTAATGCAAGTAGACGATGTAACGGTCCATAGATTTGCAGGTCCAAAGAAACTAGACATACCTCAGGAGAGGGATGGATGGAGGGAACGAGGGAGGGAGGGAACGAGGGAGGGAGGGAGGGAGAGAGAGAGAGAGAGAGAGAGAGAGAGAGAGAGAGAGAGGGGGGGGGAAGAGAGAGCGAGAGCGAAAACAAAGCAATCTATTTTATCGAAGCTTGTCCTGGCCTTAAGAAGGGGGAAATCAAAGGACTTCTTTATCCTTGCAGAAGCCAATGAGACGACCCAGTGTCCAGAGTGGAATGACTTCAACAATTGAATGGCCAGAGAACAAGTTCATGCATTGAACTGAAATAATGTCTGCCATTCAACACACCACTTAGTGCCATGAAGCCAGCAGATCCGGGTATGATGCTGACAGCCATGGTAGAAATCGAGAGACTAACAAAGCACGTGAGGCAGGATATCATAGTCCTTACGTATAAACAACAGCGGTGTAAGATTGCTGTTAACATATCTTGGGCAAAAACTGGCAGATTCACAAACATGGTATTACGTCTTGGTGGTGTAGTTCGGATCAACCGAGCGGGTACCGGCCGTACCAGCTAAGCTGGGTACGCGCCGCCCGACCTGGATTCGTTCCCTGAACACGCCCCCCCCTGGGTAGAGCCATAAGCGTATATAAGCCTATGAGAGAGATTGCGTTATAAGTCCGTTAAAGCGCATAGTGCGCATGCGCACGCTTAGATGCTATTTTTACAGAGCACGCAGTTTAAGACCAAGATGGGATGACGCTTTTAGTGTACCGAGATGGTACCATATAATCTTTCTTAGTTACTTGTTCCCGCCGAATCTGGCATTAATCAAGACCAGAATTCGACGGGCTTTCTAAATCTGTAAACCATTTCAAAATCGGTTAAGAAATGGCTGAGTTATCCTCGGAAAACCCTTCTTGATTATCTTCAAAATATTGCCGTGACGTCATAGCCACGTGGACGCAGAGCTTCTAGAATGTTCTAGAACATTCAACTGCGCTATTATTAGCTACGCCCTGATTGGCTGTCGCTCGGCCGATGATTGGTTGGAGCTGTGACGTCACGAGTAGTATAAAAGGAGACGCGATCCAGAGATCAGGAGGATCTTCGGCCGGGGGGGGGGGGGCGGCGAACAGGTTGGACATGTGACAGCTACTATCAGCACGACAAGGCACATATCACTTCGCTTTCTGTTGGTTTTTCTCCCGTAGCTAGCAGTTACCCAACCCACCGCACTAAAACAATTTTGTAACTCCCCGTACTTGCGGGAGCAATTTGGAACTTTCTATTATTGTTCACGAGTATTAAGATCTACTTCGGAACACAAACTTGCGGTGAGGCCTTTACGGCCTGAATATGTAATTCTACAGATGTATAGGCAGCGATGTTCTTTGGTGGATGACTCGCCAGATCTGCCAGCCACGTCAAAAAGTGGTATTTCAACCGTCCCCTCACTGATGTCGTGCACGTTCTTCTAACTTTCGACCGCAGCAAGTAAACTTTGCCCGGTGTGTCTTCAGAGCTGGCTGACGTACCCAGCACCGTTAAGCTTTGTTTTGTATCTTCATCTGCATTTAACAACCCCCGCTTGTGATCGGGTTGTTATCAACTTCCATCCATACCATCGGTGTACGGGAACTTTCTTCACAGCAGTAATGCTATTGTATCTCTTACTGACTGCTCGTTAGACATTCTATATTGTGATTACAGTCTTGAGTTCGATCCGCTCCCGTCATAGACAGCTTGCGGGAATCCTGTTTGCGGGAACCAACCTGCGGGAACTTTCCAGCTTCCTGAGAATGCATCAACTCACGTCAACCAAAGAATGACGTATCAATTTCAGTAACACGATAGCCAAACTTAAGAATGGCTACCGAGTATTCAAGTAACTATACTTAACATTTTAATTATTCCGTTGAATGTACTTTTCTAATTATATCATATCCGTATAGACGGTCCCGATGACTAAAAGGTACCGTAACGGTCTTAGGACCGCTAGTTATAATTTCTGTATATGTTTATAGTTATTCTCATTTTCTGTAAGGTGTTTTCACTAACCGCACCATAGTAGGTTCGTTAACCTGTACTAAAAACATATAATTCTGATCATTTGATACTGTATTGATCGTTCTGGTTAGTTTATATATATATATGGCCAGTAGCCATCAGTTCATATGTTTTTGTTTAGTTGTAGAAAATTTATAGGACTGAAATGCACGTAGGAAACACTATACAGCAACACTTATATATGCAACACTTTCTCCCGCCACCAACCATTTTTCACTGAGGTCGCTGTCCGTGCTATAACTCTGTTTAGCCCGGCATGCTACCGACTAAAACCTTTTCTATTCAGCTCGATAGGATAGGTTTAATATGATTAGAGACGATTTCTTCGTTAGGAAATGTGTAGTATACTCTTCTCTTCCGGTAGTTGCGATAATTTAGCCCCACACTCCGGCAAGACTCATAACTCTAAGATTTTGTCTCTCTTCATGTTCCACTCAGCCATGTGGCTTCTTAATTGTTTGGATGTCCCTATCCGCACCATGGGCTGATCCGACCCTGGGAAACTGTTGGGGTTTCCAAGCGGTGATGGCCAGGGTGTGGTATCACACACATTCCCTCTGTATCTTCGGATACTTAGTAGTTAGCACTTTTGCCAATGTAGGAAAGCACTGCGAACACATATCTTAATTATTATTTATTTGCTGAACAATCCTCCCGCACCGCAGTGCAAAACTGGGCAACTTGTACACAAACCTAATGACAGGTTAAACGGTTAGTTCCATAGGACCCGGTGACGGGCAAGATGCACATCCCCACCGAATTCCGTAAGAATGTCTGGGCACGATATTTAGATCTACCAAGCCCTCACGGGAAGGACAATTACGGTGGGTATTCGTCTCTCTTAGCCCCACCATAACGATAGATCAGTTGCCTAAAATGCTTTCGTGAAAAGTAACCTATGTCTTGTGACGTTTTATGTGGTTACAGAGTGAGATGTCCGGATTCTTATCCAGTTCGGAGATCGTACTAGGTAACATGTATGAGCGCTGTCTTCAGTATTGATGTCTTAGGGCATCCGTTCTCAATGACAGCCGTGTCTAACAGCTAGGTAGATACCCGCTATGTGTGGCCTAAAATAGTTCTTGTTTCTAAAAACTAAAAGAAAGTGAAGCAGGGCAGAAGGCCCGCATAAATAAAGCAGCAACTACTAATTCAGCATTCTAAAAATCACATAAGACGGTGACGTGGGAATCCCTCCAGAATCGTTTGTCCCGTCTTCACATAAAACGGCACGCAACCCTATAGTCATAATCCCACTAGGTATGGTCTTTTCTTTTTAGACATTTTGGTTGAAATATTGGAGTGGGCCCATTTTTGCCTACTACTCTTCTCCCGCTCTAAGCTGTAGTGACATTTTCCCGTGACAGAGGCCCGCGCAAGGGACTTGCCTCTCGCAAGGATTCAGCGACGATGGTCCACGCGAGGATAATACTCCTCACCCAAACTAGCACTAGGAGTAGTGCCCGCGTGAGGCACATGATTTTTGGTCTGAGATAATCTTCTTTCCTTTCAGCTTAGAGGTATACTAACTTATATTAAGTTAATTAGTTAAGTCTCGTGTACGGGAGCCTCCCTTGCGGGGATGCCTCTGCGGACCTATGAGTCTGTGTGGTACCTCCGGGAGCCCCACGTTTAAAAGTTCATCTGGCTGTCTTTATGTCTTGTATTTTCGTATGCTCCTCATTTTATCTCGCATACTCGACAGTTTGTTTAGGTAAAATCATTGTATAGACTTATTTTAATTAGGTCACCAAATCAAATCTTGTAAGTCCATAGATCACGAAATTGCTATGGACAGGCATACTGGTGACACAAACTCTTGGGATGAGACCGTTGTATTTAATGTTCGCGACAATGGTTGCACAACCCCACCGGAACGATTGAGTTCCACCGGCCTTAGGAGCCGGTTTTTGTTACCCGCAGGGCAGTCTCGTACAGGATCCGTCACCCTGAGACTGGATGCTAACCAGCGTCATCATTCGTCGTGCACTTGCGGCATGGCAAGTCGACATAATACACCGGAACGGCCCGACACTACCCGGCGAGCTACAGTGGAACGCACTTCCTCATGAGCTTTTGCTTTACTGTGTCGAATTCTGGTCACCGGTCTGTGCCTTTGGTACCGTTGAACAGATGTTGGCAGGGAAGACATGTCCTCAGAAGTCAGAATATCCATGCCTTCAGATTTCTCAAAGAAGCAGTTATACATGATATTGTCTAGGAAGACTGTGATAAGGATGACTTCATGTGTTGTTTGGAGTCTCATGCGAAAATCAGCAGAGCCACAACACTCTGGCTAGTTGGACTCCTTAAACTAGTCATTCTCGTGATACTATTCTGTAAATCTGAAAAGGAGTCAAACCGGCCATTAGACATACGTGCAATGAGTCGCATGATCCCATATTTCTGATGGAATCTGTAAGCAATTTCTTGAAGGCGAACATGTGACTCGTCATGACCCTGGGACCGCGAATGTGATGTGGACAGAGACGATGATTGAAACACCTTTCTGAGGTATAGCACAGTTCCCTGTGGTCATCTTGCCATCTAATTCAAACCCAATGCGAAGAGAACCTAGGCACTGTGTCTGCACATTGGTAGCCACATACAAAATGACATCAGCGATATGACCCAATATGAGACGTCGATGGAAACCCTCCACAAAGAGGAAATGAATGTACGCAGATTATCAGATGCAAAGAGCAGGGGAAAACTCCTGGCACGGGTTTGAAAAGTCAACCAATTCATTTGACAGCACATAGCATAATGTAAACGGCATCCTCAACAGAGTGAACTGTAGAATTGCACCAGATGAGCCCAATGTTGAAAATGGTTTGGAAATTTGCGAACGCACATTGAATGGAAAATTATCATTATGAACACAGAATCATGTGCTCACTGCTCTGCGTACTGCTGACATTGATGCACGCTGCGTCATCAGAAACATAGATTTCAAGACTTTCTCGAAGCTGCGGATTCGTAGATCAAACATGCCCTTAACAAAAAGACTACGTTTGTACAAAGCAACCTGTGTACCCTTGATGACGTACAGCTGTCACAGCTGGGTTACTCCACAGGCAGTTCTAGAGACACTTGTTGACTGTCACTGCAACATCATACGCACCATCACTGGACACCGATGGCCGGACAGCATAATTTCCAATGGCACACTATACAAGATATGTAATACATCGCCGCTGTCCGTAAGAGTGGTCAAGCAAAGATTGTTCATGTTTGCCCATGCGCAAATGATTCCAGGAGACACAACCACACAGACAGCTTTTGGAATTCGAGCCACTGGAAGCCAGTAAATACAAAACAATGAGAGGATATCCTTGCATAAATCTATTAAGCGTGCAGTGAAGTGACCTCAAGAAAACAGGACCTGGTACATTCAGATCAAGAATGGACCTGAGGAAGCTAAAAATTGTGTTGGCCGAGGACAAGACACAGTGGTCAAAATCTAAGAAGGACTGATTGCAGCTGTATGGCCTTTCCATGACTACAGCCGCAGAATGCAGTACATCATCATCATCATGAGTCTATTTATATATATGAGCTCTCTTGGCCGAATGGATTCAATACTTCCATATGCAAGGAAGTCAAGACAATGCAGTTGATGAAAAAAGCCCGTCAGTGTTGGTGCAGTGAAAGTGTATAAGTATCGACGGCATTTGCTCTTCGATCATCGGATTGCAAGCTTCTGGAATGGAAGGGAAGGTGGCTCAATATGACTTGAAGTATGATTTAGCACTGGTTCCAATGGCATTGTCTGAAAGTTCACGTGACATCATGGTGGCTAAGACAACGTCAACATCAAAGCGTCATCTAGGACACGAACCCTATTATTGATGGATCATCTATGCGTTGGGTGATCTTTTGAGCTACAAATCGAAAAGCCCCATATTAGGTAGACAATACCATGCGCTGGGTATTCAGAAATGTGAAAGAATCTGACATATGCTTGATTTTCGACATGTATATGAAGTACAACATCAAGGACAACATTTATGACACTAGACAGAAAGGAAAAAGCAGAGAACATCAACGTACATTAACCTCGACTCTGCTAGCACTATAATGACGATTTTAATGCAATTTCGAAAATAAATCAATTTCTCGCTCGACCCTGTATGTTTTCAATGACATTGACCTTGAAACATCAAGGCCATGACCGCTTTCGATAGGGCATGCTTTAAATGATAGGGCATGGTCTAAAACATATGTTTAGACACCAAAATTGTGAAAATGGCTCATCTACATCTATTTTGTATTTTTTAAATTTTCGCAATGGTTTCCATGGAAACGGGCCATCTTTTTAAAATGCTCAATGGTGCCAGCTTGGCATCATTCAGATTTCCAGTTTAGCTGCCGGAATGCACGTGCGTGCGTGCATGTCAAGATCTATCTCAAGATCAATCTATATTGAGAACATGGCCCTGGTAATGTGGAATCAAATTGGTTAAACATGTGCCTGCATCGAGTTTACAAACTGTAATACAAATATTTGGCTATGATTCTTAAAAAAACCTACACATTGCGCCACAAAAACGCATTCCATGCCAGAAACTGGCTTGTATTAGACAACCTTACCCGTCTCGAACTAACACCTTTAACGCGGTTATCGCACACGATACGGGGTCGCTCTACCAGCTTTCAGCACTACACATGCCGACATGCTGCATTTCATGTGACCCTGTTCCTGGTAATAATATATTAAGTAGGCCTACCTATTGAAATGTTTCATCTTGAAAATTGCATAAAGGGTGTGTTGTTTGCAGATGTCCGTCTTGCACTGCGATATACATCTGATTGAAACATCGCTGTTCTGCGCAGGCATGCAGGCCCTATAGTTACTTTGCAACGAAAGGTATATTTAGGATTTTATGATTATATAGACATGCCACTCAAGTATGTGACATCATAACCAACTACGTCACATATAGGCTGACGTCACAATCATACATACGTCATAAAAATTGAAATAGTCCATCATGAAGTGTATGTATCATATGTCTTTTATGGATTAACTATTTAATAAATATTCTGTTGAACATTTTGAAACAAATTTGACTGGACTCTGTTGCTGCCATAGAACTAAGATGTCAAGGCAATAACAAGTCAATGACTTATACCTCGTAGGTGATGATGATGAGGATGATGATGATGATGATGAATGCAGAAGATTACTTCTCAAAACCACAGTAAATTTGCAACGAAGGAACTCCTGGAACTCCTGTCATGTGGTCTTAAGATCACCCTTCCATACCCTCCGTAGAAT
Organism: Chaetoderma sp. LZ-2023a; assembly: GCA_034401795.1. NCBI lineage: Eukaryota > Metazoa > Mollusca > Caudofoveata > Chaetodermatida > Chaetodermatidae > Chaetoderma > Chaetoderma sp. LZ-2023a. The sequence goes on from CM067369.1 coordinate 114,098,133, forward strand.
CATATGCCAACGTTTTCACAACTCAAGACCCCTTGACTCCCACCCCACCCCACCTCGACACTGGCCAAAATACATCGATAAGCGATCTCTGATTGCTATTGTTTGGAATGTAACACCAATCGTTACCTTGTTATATAATAAAGTAACATAAATCATTGTATATACTCATCAGAAAGTATAGCATTCCTTAGAAAAGGTGCTAAATTATAATCAATCGCGTTCTACTAAACTGTTTGAAGTTTCTTGCTGTTTTGAACACATAGGGCCTATTAATCATTTATCCAGTTACAGTCGACATGCTTATAGTTAACCCTTAAACTCGCAGTCCAGAAACAACTAATTCTTTCTGAGGTAAATAATATTCTGTTAGATATTTTGGAACTAATTTGACTAGGAGCTTTTGTCGACAATAGCTTTATCACATTAAATTTTAGTTCAAAATATTGAACAGTTTTCCCATATAGACGAAATTTAGACACCGGAATTCAGGGGTTAACCGCTTCTGCTCTTGGGAATTGGCCATTTGCAGCCCAAGAGAAGACTATTTTTGAAAAATTAGCACTGGAATGACTGGCTCGATAACCGAGCCAGTCATTCCAGTGGTAAATTTTCAAAAATGGTCTTCTCTTGGTCTGCAAATAGACATTTTCTTTGAGAAAATTGAAACTTTCTTGAATAAATTCAATGGTTAAAGGGTTAAACGGCTATTCCTTCAAAGTCGCTTTGTTTTTACTCCGTAATGTTAACTTAACCTATTGACAAAACATGAAGCTTAGGAAAGTGACGATCCACTTCGTGGCGGCGAACCATGGAGGAAAGGTAAAATCCTGGCCTCATTGCTCTGCAGTACTGCTGACATTGCTGCACGCCACGTCATGTGAAACATAGCTCTCCAGTCCTTTTGGAAGCTATGGATTCGTAGATCAAAGATGCCCGTGATGAAGAGACTACGTTTACACAACACAACCTGCGTATCCTTGATGCTGTATAATTGTAACAGCTTGGCACAGCTGGGCAGCTCCAACGGTAGTTGTAGGCAAACTTGATGCCTGCCACTGCAAACACCTACGTCCCATCACTGGACACCGATGGCCAGACAGCATAATTCCCAACTATGCATTATCCAAGATTTGTAACACATCGCCGCTGTCTGTAGAATTCGGCCAGCAAAGATGGTCCATGTTTGGCCATGTGCTAAGGATGCCAGGGGACACACCAGCACAGAGAGCGTTGGAATTCTCCCTACCGGGAGCCAACAAATATATAAATCCAGGAAAGGATACCATTGCATAAACCTGCTAAGCATGCGAGGTGACCTCACGAATACAGGACTCGGTACATTCAGATCAAGAATGGACCTGATGAAGCAAATGATTTTGGCTGGGGACAAGACGCGGTGGGCAAAGGCGAAGAAGGGCTGATTGCAGCTGTCGGGTGTTTCTACTATTACAGCTACAGAATACAGTAATCATACATACATAACGTTAACTACTTTAGTCCACCTCATGGTTGTAGAACTATTAGGCAATGCGATTGCTACTTGCTACAGATTTGATAGAAATTTGTATGCACATCTTTGCTGCAACAGTTTTCAATATACGCTGTTGCATAGCATGTGTTAAATAAAGAGAACCTGAACGTTATTTAAGGTGCATATTCACATCAAAATGGATGAAAATAATATTGTAAAATTGTATACTTTTAAAGACTTAAATGGCGTGACGGATTAATGTAATGAAACGAAATAAATCTTATCATATGATGATTTAATCTCGTTTATAATTAAATATATTTTTGTAAGTTGTGCATTTGAACTTGTGATTTGTGTCTCTAATTCAATTTCCTAGCTTAAAATATTCTATTAATTTATATGGAATTAAATAATCATATGTTAAGATTTCTTTCATTTCATTATATCTAGGGGCTAAAGTCTCTAAAAGTATACAATTTAAACAATTTTATTTTCAAGCATTCTGGTGTGAAGGTGCACCTTTTCTTTATATTGGGCCAAAGATCAAGGCTCAAGCAATTGATTTGCATTCAATATATTATGCCAACCGGACGAATAGAGATATACCTCTATGCGGGAGGCATGTTTAAACGTGTTTAATAGTCTGACTGCCAAGTTTTTTCAGACGAGATATACCAAGTGTTATATCACAAGACCTGGTTAATATTTTGAAAATAATTTGACTGAAAGTTGTTGGTGGCTAAGCCACCAACAACTTTCAGTCAAATTGTTTTCAAAATATTCAGCAGGTCCAGAGTTTTTGCTCATTGAAATTACTGTCTGTTGGTTTTCAGCGGCGACACAGTTAACAGTGTCTCCAAAGGGAAAAAAAACTTGAAAAAAACTTGAACTGTAATAAACCCATGTCCCGTGGGTTCAACACCTCGTCAATACACGAACTAAAGCGGCCAATAAATATCTCGTATTATATCTGAAATACAATATATTAGTCCCAGACAACGACCACGAGCGATCTACTAGGACGATTTTTAAAAGAAACTATAATTACAGATCAATATGTTCTACTTGATGGGGTAGCAAGCATACAGCAACACAATATGTACATATAGATTTACGTATTCTAATGTTATTGTCGATACGGTAGTTATCTAGATAAGGGACAACTCCATTCCACCTCAAACACCCCCACCCCCTGCAAGAAGTTATTGGTTTGATTGCCATATATCGAGTAACTAATGTATATAGATGCCATTCAGGCCACGTCTAGGTTATTCTTCAGCATATCGCGTCTAACTTCTCCAGTTCTTACACCAGTGCCTAGCTGATTAGTTTCATAACATCATCAGAATATTTTTTAAAGTCAGAAAGAATTTCTCCTTTCTGGTTTGTGAGTGCCAAAGGCTTAAATATATCTGCAGTACAGCCTATGACTAAGCTAACGTGTTTCCGAAACCAGAAAAATGTTAGTTAGCACAATTTTGAACACGATGTAAGAAATGTTCTGATGAATATTTTGAACTTAAAGTTCACACGCCCCATTAAATAGACAATTATTTGCACGAAATATGCGATGGCTGCTGAGTTCTGTGCAATTTATCCAGCATGCAACGCTACCCAGTGTGCGATGTCATGTACCCATATTAGTTGTGACTATTGAACGCCATATTCGGCGTGTCTATTGTTTGTACAGGTAGGGATTTCTTAAAGAAAACATCTGCACGTATTCACGGCAGTACGCTCGTCCTATATCGAATTTTCAATACTGTTCAGCGTAAGTGTATCAATTTCAAGGAAAAAATACGGGAAAGTTGTATATTTTGACAATAATGTGCGTGAACGTTGTTGCGGTTGTTTTCAATGGCAGCAACAACATACAGTCGAATTATTGTCAAAATAATTATTAGGCAATGCGATTGCTACTTGCTACAGATTTGATAAAACTTTGCATTCACATTTTTGCTGCAGCAACTTTCAATATACGCTGTTGCATAGACTGGGTTAAATAAAGAGAACTTGAACGTTAGGCTACGTTTCCATTCATCCACAATCCGCATACGCACCACGAGCAGTACGTATATCAGCCTAGATTGTCTGATCTCTTGTTATTCCTATAGAGGCATTTCCATTCATTCGAAAATGCAATCCGTTTATTACAGTATAAACGGATGGCCAGTGCGTTTAAAACGTTGCGTATGCGGATTGCAGATGAATGGAAACGTATCATATTACTGTTGGAACTATACCCTTTCGTGCCGGACCTATGCCATTTGATTGTGACGTCAGCTAACAAGTGACGTATTCTGATCATGACGTCAGATACTTAAGTGACAGATCTCAATCCATATACAATTTCAGAATTTGCTAATATATTTATCATTACCATCTAACGTTCCTTACGCAATCGAATAGCAAAAACATGGAACGCGCTCAAACCTGGTGACAAACACACATCTATCTTTTGGACCAAGAAGTTGGCGGTTCTTTAAGATGGGTGTTCGAACAACCACCTGTTTTTAAGAACCGGCATTTGTGCCCATAAAACATTTCCAATTATAAAATGATTTTATTAATAAACTATTTCTGACCACATTTATGTGTAGTATATAGGCCTATATCTCATGATGATGGTCCCTCAAGTCAGGTTGTGCCCATCAGACTAAAACTTAACGAAGTCCTTCAAACATATAGGCCTATACCATACTGGAAAGGTTACCAGTTTCAGTTTCAGTTTATTTTACACCCAGATCACAAAGTGACATATGGGGAACAATGATTTTACAGGAGTTACACGTTATGGCAGCTAGACATTATGATAATTAGCATCATCTAGGTCATAATTAAGCAATTGCATTATTGTCATCTGTCTTAGCAGGATAATCCATCCGCGTTGACATTGGCACTAATTAACCCTTTTATGACGAGGCCGGTCGTAACCGACCTCTGCAGTGGTATAGGAGTGTCCATTTGTTGGTCAGGAGAAGGCGATCGCCAAAAATCCATCACCTAAATGACTGGCTCCATGTCCGAACCAGACATTCCAGTGGTAGATTTCTCAACAATCGTCCCCGCCGGTCCGTAAACGGACACTCGATGTGCACAGACGTTGCTTCTTGACCATACATTTAGGCATTAAAAAGGCTAATGATTATAATTAACAAGAAACGTCGTCGTCGTCGTCGTCGTCGTCATCGTCGTCTTGATTTGTGTTCTCTTACATTTGGGTACTTGTTTGTATGCTTGATATGGTGTCGGTATGTATAGGGTTCGTCAACGTTGGAACTGTTCAGTAATTATGCCAATCATGTTTGTTCTTGGTTGGGAATAGTTTAAAAAATTTAAAGAAGTTTGGTCTATTACAGTAATATTTAGGTAGGATTTCTAGTCGTTTATCTTTAAAAATCTCGCAAATAAATATGTAATGGAATTCGTCTCCCATTTCGTTATGATTGCAAAGAGGACAAATTCTTTCTTCTCTGGCGATTCTTTCCCATCGTCCCTTTTCTATCGGAAGTCGATGATTACTTGTCCTAAACCTTGTAAATATAATTCTGTTGCGATCATTTAACGTTATAAGATAGTCTTCCCGTTCCCAATTTGGCTTAAAACAGTTATATATTTCCCCCTTCCAGGAGTCGCTCATCTGTTTTTACCATGTTTTTAATATATTGGTCTTTTCGTTATTCTGATTTTTATTTCATTAAAGTTACTTATTACTTGATTTGTCCAGAGGTAACTGTGTCCTGTTGTGTCTAGTATTGTTTTTATGGAGTTTAACCACTTGTACTGCGGGCCGTTGTTTCGATGATCTAATAGAATATGGGTGTATAATCTGAATGCAAGTTTTGTTTTTTTCCTGAAATAAGCTTAAGCCAATATGTTATCATGCGTTTTCTTATAACTATTTGAATTGGAATTTCTCAGAGCTCGCCATACATCATATACTTCGGTGTACTCTTTAATTTTAGAACATATCGTAGAAAGTCTAGATTTATTTTCTCTAGTAAGCTGCAATTTTCTATTCCTATAACTTCAGACCCATATAGTAGAATCAGCTCGATCATTTGATGGTACAATTTAACGTAGCAGTCAATTGGTAAGTCCAATTCTCTGGCGCGACAATGCAGTGCGAACGTGGTTTTGTGAGCTTGTTCTGATATGTTCTTTTCAGCTAGGAGGAGGCGACTATTATAAAAAAAAGTATATCCCGAGATATTTGTAGCTATCCACTATTTCTAGCTCTTTCGACTTTAAATAGAACTTTAATTTGCTATAGTATCTTTTTGTGCTGCCAAAAACCATGATTTTTGTTTTGTCTATATTAATCTTAAGTTTCCATATATCGCAACATTCGTCAAAAGCATTTAGGTTTCCCTGTAGGTCATGTGTGTTGTTTGCTAACATTGCCGTGTCCTCAGCATATAGCAGGACTAATAAAGTGACTAAGATGTTTAAATCTTCTTCCTCATTTCGTAGCTCAATTTGCTTACATTGTCAGTTCTGAAGGAAGTGCTCTAGATCATTAAAGTAAATTGCGAATAATGTAGGTGAAAGATTCTCTCCCTGTCGGACTCCTCTTATACATGTACACGGTTGTGATTGCGCATTATTGAATTTAACTGCCGACTTTATGTTATTGTACATGCTTTTAATAACATTAGCGATTTTACCTGTAATGTTATGTTGCCTGAGTTTGAACCAGAGACCATCGCGCTACACCAAGTCGAAAGCCTTTTCAAAGTCTACAAAGCAGCAAAATAGTCTTTTCTTCATTCTTTTGAATATTTCTATCATGGTATATAGCGTAAAAGTGTGATCAATAGTGGAATAGCCGTTTCTAAATTCTGCCTGGTTTTCGCATAATTTGTTGGCGCTTTCAAGGGCTTTGTTTATTCGGCTGGTAAGTATGGACGTGAAGAGATTTCCTAAACAGCTGACTAATGTAATTGGCCGGTAGTTCTTTGGTTCGTTCGGGTTACCGTTTCGTTTGTATATTGGGATAATGATACCTTCTGTCCAGGCGTCTGGAATTACTGCGGAATCTAAAATTGCATTAAACAGGATTTTTATAAATGTTTAACATAATTTGTTCTGTGGATATAATATATTCATTTAATGTTCCACCTGACCCAGCCGCTTTAGTTGTTTTTAATTGCTTAATAGATTCGGAAATTCCTGTTGTAATAGGGGAAATCATTACGTTGTCCTCGTCTGTGATGTCTGGGGTGTCTTCATTGATCTGTATACGTTCTGGGTCTGCATCATAGACTACCTCATTTATGGACTTGAAGAAGTCATAACATTTCCTCTGTTGTTATCGTAGATGGTTCTTGCGTTTCCTTTCGTTTTATCAGTTTCCAATAGTCTTTTAGCTTACTGCTACTCATTGCTCTGATTTCCTTATGGGGCTTATATTTATATCGGGCAATCGACTGTTTCATTATATTTTTATAATTCTTGCTAGCGTCTATCATGTGCTGGTGATTTATTTCTCCTTTTTCGAGTCTGTAGTCTTGTCTAGTCCTATGATATTCCCCTCGGGCAGTCTTGCAATCATCAGTGAACCATGGGCGACACGTTTTGGTTTTTAAGTGTTGCTCTGGAAGTCCTTACTTTACCGAATGTTTCCACAGCTGATTCTTCAAACATTTTAGAGATGCCCATTGTTACATCATTAATGTTTTGGGCATTGCAATTACCATTTGCTATATTATTGTTTTGTCGATTTACATCAGCTATAGTTTGATTATTTAGTATTCTCTCTGTAAATGCATTGTGTATAGGTCAGCTTTCCATTTTCGCGATGTTAAATTTTTCTTGCTAATACCATTATTAATTTGTTCTATTGCATGAGTATTTATAAATAACCCGTAGTCTATAACACTATTATTTCTTGTCGTTACTTTGCCTATGTTTGCGTCAGTACCTACTCTGCCGTTAAGTATATCAAGGTTATTATATTTACATAGGTCAGGCAGCCTGTGGCCATAGTTATCCGGCCGATTTCTATCTTGTGATATACGTTTTGGTACCTCAGCTTGCGGGCTAGTTACTATATCGCAGGGGTCAATATCCCCAAATCCGAGGAAAGCTTCGTCGGTTGTTAGAAAATCATCTAGTTGACCAGTTTTTGCATTTATGTCGCCTATTAGTAAGAGCAACTTTGATCTTGTTGAAAACTTAATGATATCACGCTCTAATTCTTCGAATGCATCTAAAGATGAATACGCTGACGTTTCTGGTGAAATATAGATGCAGCCAATTATTATTTCATTATTTAGTTTAGTAAATATTTGAGATACCGAGATCCATAGAACACACTCGCTCTCTGTATCTAGTTCTTGAGTTTGGATAACTTATTTAAAATTAATATGGCAATCCCTCCTGACTTATGTCGCACTTCCGGTCGACATTTTAGGAAAGCTGTATAGTTATCTATTTTCACGGTATCAGATTCATCTAAGTTAGTTTCAGCTATTCCTAAGACATCAAACCCGCTTATAAACTCATGCATTTCTGGGTATTTTAGTTTATTATTCAGGCCACACACATTAAGGAACCCAACATTGATTTCGTTCTTGTTGTTGTTGTTGTTGTTGCTGCTGCTGCTGCTCTCGTCGTGGTTGTGATCGTCGGCCGTATTGGTGATGGTGGTGGTGGTGGTGGCGGCGGGGTGGCAGCGGGGGTGGCAGCGGCAATGGCGGTTGTTTTATTGTTGTTGTTGTTGTTGTTGTTGTTGTCGCCATTTCCGCTGTCGTCGTTGCGGCTGTGAATGTCGTTGTCGTTATTGTTTGGTACAGTCCCGTTTTGTTGAGTTTCGTCGTCGGCATAGGCATAAGTACTCATAGTCTCGCGATTTACGATACTGGCATCAATTTCATTATTTATAGCAGCCTTACCATCATGAGCATAAGTATGTATATAATTGCCGGCATCGTCTGTGCTTTCATTATCCTCAACATAGATATTTACACTATTACCTTCCTCAGCATAATTATTTACGTCATCTTTAATTTCACAGTCAGAAACATCCTTACTTTCATTTTTCTCGTCTTGGCGGTCTTCACTGACATCATTATTTACATTGATAGCAAAATTTTTACCGTTATCATTTTCGTTATCATCATCTTCTATTACCTTTATCATCATCGCTGTTTATCTCGTTACTTTTAGCATCATTTGCGTTATAATTGTCATCTGTACCGTCGTATTGACGGATATTTGCAATGGTATCGTGGCCACCATGATCATCGTGATCACCCCGCTGATAATGACGATGATGACAACGAAGACGACGATACCGACAATGCCGATGATGACGTTGACGACAGCGATGATTGCAATGATGATGACAACGCCGACAGTGGTGATCGCCATCATCACCACACTCGCCCCCACCACCACCACCATCATCATCATCATCATCATCATCATCATCATCTTTCTTACTTACATCTCTAGCGTTGTTTACATACTTACCATATTTATCATCACCCTACTGATGATGACGATTATGATGACAACGACGACAACGATGCGGACGATGATGATGGCGATGATGATGATGATCATCATCATCACCACTACCGCCATCACCACCATTCTCACCATCAGCATCACCATCACCCCCATCAACATCATCACCATCATTCTTACTTTCATCTATATTGTTATTTACATAGTTACCATATTTATCATCATGACCACCACGATCACCCCGACGATGACGATGACGACCATGACGACGACGACCACGATGATCACGACGCCGACGCCAACTATGATGATAATGATGATGATAATCATCATTACCACCATCACCATCATCACCACCATCATCATCCCCATCACCACCGCCACCATCATCACCATCACCACCGTCATCATCGGTGTTTACGTCTTTAACATTATCGTCATCAATTTGATCATCACCCTTGTTTGTATTCTTATCACCATCATTTGCCCTGTAGGTGGGGCTTAGAATACACCTTCCGTATCCTCTGCGTGTCGTAAGAGGCGACTAAAGGAAGTACGGGTGAGGTAACCCTGACAGAAACCTCGAGTGCTGAAGACGGAGGTTCCAGGCCGCACAGCGCACTTTAATAAACCATGGATCCACGCACTTAACGCTTATGATCATGTCGATAGTCACTTACAGGACTGGCGGTATGATCAGCGAACGAAAAGAAGAAGAAGATCACCATCATTATCTTTAGTCTTATCATTATTAGCATCATTATCGCAGTCTTTTCTATCCATACTATCACTATTTGCGTCAGAATCAATGTTTACATCGTAGTCTTTTCTATCCATACTATCACTATTTGCGTCAGAATCAATGTTTACATCGTAGTCTTTTCTATCCATACTATCACTATTTGCGTCAGAATCAATGTTTACATCGTAGTCTTTTCTATCCATACTATCACTATTTGCGTCAGAATCAATGTTTACATCGTAGTCTTTTCTATCCATACTATCACTATTTGCGTCAGAATCAATGTTTACATCGTAGTCTTTTCTATCCATACTATCACTATTTGCGTCAGAATCAATGTTTACATCGTAGTCTTTTCTATCCATACTATCACTATTTGCGTCAGAATCAATGTTTACATCGTAGTCTTTTCTATCCATACTATCACTATTTGCGTCAGAATCAATGTTTACATCGTAGTCTTTTCTATCCATACTATCACTATTTGCGTCAGAATCAATGTTTACATCGTAGTCTTTTCTATCCATACTATCACTATTTGCGTCAGAATCAATGTTTACATCGTAGTCTTTTCTATCCATACTATCACTATTTGCGTCAGAATCAATGTTTACATCGTAGTCTTTAACAACGTTTATGTATTTGTGTGTGGTGATAATTTCTTGTTACGCGCGTCGAGCTGCTGCGTTCGCTGTCTCTAACATGCTGCAGTTTGAGCTATGTTGTGATCGAGTCGGATGTTCGGGTATATACGTCTCTCTTGCGTAGACGCGGTGCCCCTCGACGTAGAGTTATCGCCCTATTGCACGGTCCTCGCCCTCCCACTACGTTCCCGTATCGAGTACCGTGCTTGTACGCCTTTGATGTTTGTGCTAAGTTCACGAAGCTTCATACATATTAACGAACTGGGGTCAGTTAACTTGCGCCAATGAGATTGCTCGATAAGAAATCAGGAAGTAGACAAATTTACACATGTGCGTAAACCAAACGGGGGTTTTGTTACCGAAAACCAATCTACACATTTTCTGTTCCTCAGATAACTTGTTTAGAGCAAAACTATTGCAAACTTTTGCAAATGTCTCTTTCCAGATCAACAGCGTCGCGATCGCCGCTGTTTTTGTGATTGTAAACCCTCGCCTATCGCGTGAAGTAAGCAGAAATCTGATTGGCTCCCTCCAAACCGCCAGCGTAATGTTACTTCACATAGCGAGAAAATACAGGTCTGCAAGTACGGCATCGAACAGCATAGCTATGTGAGTGGGCGTATGTTAGTACGATGACGTAGGGCCTATCAGCCACAAGACTGGCTCTCAGGCCACGTGACTTGGCGGATCGAAATTCCGGCATCAGGAGTTTGCGTCTGTCGGCGATTTCTTTTGGATATTGTGGGTTTACTCCATAGCGTAGTCCACGTAATGTCCTAGACGCATCCTGGAGTACTAACTCACGGTCCTTGCGTTTCAGAAACCGTGCTACAATTGCCCTGGGTCACGGTATTTCGCCTGCATTTCTCGGTTGATTTCGTGGGCCAAGTCTGTGGGCTATCTCAATCTCTACGTCTTTGTCAACGTTCATAGTCCCCATGATGAATTCTGTTACTAGTTCTTCAGGGTTCTCATCCACAGACAGCTCAGATATACCACTAAATATTAAGTTATTTCGCATACTACGGTTCTGTATGTCTAGTTGTGTTTCTTTTAACTGATGATACTGGTATTGAATATCATTCACGGCCTTATGTGTTTCGGCTTTTATTTCCTGGATGGCGTTGTGCGTTGTCATAGTTCTGTCGTAGCTAAATGTTCTTTAAGCGTCGTCGTATGCGTTGGACATAAACTGCACACTTTCTTCGACAATCACAAAATAATCTTTCGTGGCACTCGTCTTCAGGTTCATCGCCATCATCATTATTTTGGTGTCCAGCTGACATACGTGCTGCTTTAAGTCGGTAATGTCATTTTCGAATCGAGAAAGTCTGCCGTTTATTTTGGTTACCGATTCTGTTATTTCCGTTACTGATTTATTGATTGCACCAATGTTACTAGTCTGTTCCGCTATATGCTCGACTTGGGTATACAGACGCTGTACCATCATCTCGAAAGCGTCAAACCTAACCGATCGGCCAGGATATTCAGGTGGTACAAATCCGGTGATATAATTTGTGAATGTTATGCTTTTGTAAATCCACTAGTGTGTTCTGCCACACTATCGGCAATTGGTGAAAACGTCGGTGTATATATCGTATATGGTCTTAGTGTAGGTAACAGTACAACTCTAGTTGCTTTATTGTTTGAAGTGGTTTGTCGCGTGGCATGTCGCGTGGGGGGGGGGGCTATGATTTCATTATTTGCTTCCGTAATGACACAGCTCAAGTCCGCCAATAGTTGGTAGTAAGGAGTGGCGGCGACCGGCCAGCTACTTACACTGACCGCGCCTTCTGGTGTGCTCGATGCCTTACCTTTGCGAAAATCACAGGCCAGTTCCTCTAGCGTTCCCCCGCCACTCTCGTCACACTTATTATCCATGTCCTTTCACTGCTATAAGCGACGGCAATAGCTTTGTATCTTGCTCGTTTACCTGCCGATATACCTGCACGATATTCACTGTGTAATGTCACGCGTGTTGTATTGCATGTGTGAGGTGTACTGCATGCACTGTGTGTATACTGTCAGCGACCAGAGCGTGGACTATGATTAACTCACGGTTTCATAGGAATAATCCTCCTTTGCTTGAATGTACGATCAGAGCAGTCAATTAACACACGAGATTATACCATCATCTGACTACTTATATATACTCATATATTAGCACACGCTAACTAGAAAACTAGAAAACTCAACGTCTTCCTATTATAGATCAATCCAAAATCATAAGCACAAAAATATGTGACTGCCTACTAGACCGCCATAACTTATTGTTATCTACCATATTCGCCAGAAATGCCACTGACTATAATGATAATGATGGTAAAAATGATTATCTTGTCGGATCGTATCTACTATCTGAAACTTTGCTAATAATGTGAAAAAATCGTGGAATTCGTGGAACGTATACGGAGTGTATTTTTTCACCCTCGTCGGCTCTTTTTGAATTCCAATGGCAAATTACTCAAAACATTTGATTTTCATTCATAGGCTTAATAGTGTGATGGAGGGAGATAAACTGTTACTCAAATATGTGACGTCATATTCACTTACGTCACTTGTTAGTCGACGTCATAATACAATTTACGTAAGAAACTGGCAATAGTCCGTCACGAATCTCTATGAATTGTAGTCCGTCTTTAATTATGCTTTCGTGGCAGGGCCGGATTTAGTGTTGTGGAGGCCCCTGTGCAGTTGTCTTGTGGAGGCCCCGCCGCCCCAGACTGCCAGAGTCTTGACGCTGGACAGTGGTCTCAGCTAGGCCCCTGGACAGTGGTCTCGGGTAATGTTCTTGCACGGGTGTCTCACCTTAGTCTACACATAGAGTATGAGTAAGTTACTTAGCCAAAGCCAACAGTGTAGACTGTGTAGTGTCCATACTGTCTCTCTACATGATGCAGAAAGAGCATGTAGTTTCAAAATATTTCAATATATAAATAGAGACATTCGTTTTAAATATAGTGGGTGGGTTAATATTTCACTAGACTCCTGGCGTGCATTACATTTTTCATATTTTTTCATGTATGTGGAGGGCCCCTTAAAATTTTTAAAATTTTACTTTGTGGAGGCCCCTGTGCAGCTGCACACTCTGCACTCTCCTTAAATCCGGCCCTGTTTCGTGGCGTAGTTATCTACGTCATTCATGACGTCATTGATTATGATGTAATTCTACACCTAACGTAGTTAATGATGACGTCATATGATGGATGATAAAGTGGAAAGGTCTATTAGCAGACCGCACAGCCAAAGCGAAAACATAATAACTCATAAATAATGATAATAGCGGCCTATATGGCATGTTAACCGTTAACTAACAGAAACGACACACTTTGGGCAGCTTTCCAGTAAAATTCGTTTCAAAATATTCAGCAACTTTCCTGTATAGGGCCTAGTTGTTAAGAACACTAATTGGCAACCGTAGACGTTATTGGTTTGGTTAACCTATATACCTAGTCCCTAATTTCCAGGCCGTGTTCAGACTGTATCTAATCTGGTTTTATTTCAGTATATTAAGGATAACGTCCCAAGTTTTTAGGCGACACCTATACCCGTTTATCCTACTGAGTGGAAAGAGGAAAGTGGGAGGAAGGAGATTGCCCGTGATTGTTTGAGTGAACTCCACCCACCCCAGTACCACCCCAACCACCCCCTTTCATAGGAGAGTCTCGGGTGGAGTAAGACAAACGTAATTTGCTGTCTACATATACTGATAGAGACGGACATATTATTTAGTTAATATGTTAAAAACTCCTATTTATAGCAAAGAAACCCCATCTGTACATCCTGAGGATTAAGCTGATGTTCTATATTCTACATTTCCGGACACAATGATAATAATTTATTTAAAATCAGTTTGGCAAGATGGCAATTGACCTTTCCAGTTTTAGCTATGCCACGCCCATCTCTAGCTAAGCCCCACCCACACCTCGGTCGTGTTGGAATCGACCGACCACTGAAATCCCAGGAATCCCTGACTATCAATTTCCAGAAAACTATACAGGTAAGCTGTTGAATATTGTGTAACTTATTTGACTGGCGATGTTGCTGTCTATGGCAGCAACAGCGCCCAGTAAAATTAATTTCAAAATATCAGTAGAACGTTTATTAAATAGCAAAGACACCCACTGTACAACGTGTCGGCCTATTACGCGTTTAAGACGGACTAAATCGAGTCATTCATGCTGTAATTGATTATGACGTGTTCCTCCATGTCACCTAATCGAGTATGACGTCATAGAATGGATGGATAAACTGGACAGGTCCATTTTAGTAGTATATACTGGCTGTTTTAGGCCCCATTATTAAGGTATGCCGCTTATGATATTCTTCGTTGTAATATGCGAAAGCTTGAAAAAACATAGGCTTAACATTACAAGATTACTAAAGCCATGGTTTCCCACCATCTCACTAACATTGTAACACATCATCACGTGCTTATTGCAACAGACTAAACATTGTAACTATGACAATGTGCGCCACATTGGCTAGCTCTGGAATAACTACAACATAGCCTTCATCTCCTTCAACCCTGATAATGCCGCTTACAGGGCCATATTATCCTGGTATTGTTCCCGTATTGGCCCAGTAAGCTGGATTATTAGACAATATACCATATGATAGTAACATGACATCTGCAATCAATACAGCGCATTGTATTGTTATCGAAAACACACCATGAAAAAAGAGATAATCTTCAACAGCCCAACAACAACAACACCAGTAACAGAAGCATCCCACGTGTCAAGGGAGGTGTCGGCGAGTTTGCTGGTGCGGGGATATCACCAGGGCCCATAATGATATCCCAAGAAAGGAAGGTATCGGATCTGTCACTGACGTATCCGACGTCGTACCGTAATCAATTACATCACTAGTTAGTTGACGTCACAATAAAAATGGCATATCTCCTCGCGAAACTCATCCATCACAAAGTGCTGGAATTGTATGTCTTTGATGAATTTACAATTTAATAAGCACTCCGTTGAATATTCTGAAATTAATTTGACGGGTGGATGTTGCTGTCGTAACCAGCAACAACACCCAGTCATATTAGTTTCAAAATATCCAGCAGTTTACCTGAATAGTTACCTTGAAATTGGAATTCTGGGAATTCAGGTTTTAAGTACAGCTCTATTATAAATTGATTGCAATAAGCGGGGAAAGTGGGCGGAGCTTAGATGGAAATAGGCGGGGCATAGCTAGAAATGGATTCCTCTGTATTAGAAGACAAAGTAGGCATAAGATGATTGTTAGATTGGTGTCTACATAGATGCTTCGGTAATGGTCGAATCCAGTTTTAGCTATGCCCCGACCATCTCTGGATAGGCTCCACCCACGCTTTGCCCGTGTTGGGATTGATCGATCGCTGCACTCCCTGAATCTCAATTTCCAGAAAACTATGCAGGTAAGCTGTTGAATGTTTTGAAAGTAATTTGATTGGGTTCTGTTGCTGCCTATGGCAACAGCGTCCGGGCAAATTACATGCAAAATATTCAACAGCGTGGTTATTAAATAGTAAAGACATACAATTTGTACAACTTGACGGACTATTACGCGTTTATGACGGACTAAATCGAGTCATTCATGACGTAATTGATTATGACGTCAGCCTACATGTGACGTAGTTGATTGTGACGTTATATGATTGTCTGAGAAACTGGTTCATCCATTGATGGCATTATGGATGGTGAAAAATGTATTAGAATGTATGATAAAATTTCTTTTAACTAATTATGATCAAGCGAAAACGTAGGCGCTAGAAAACCTACGCTCGCTAAAAGAAGAGGGGTTAGGACAGACGGGACATGTTCTCTAAGCCACGACCTTGAAAGAACGAGGGTTACTATATTGATAGTCCCCCAAAATTTTAGTAATATGTATGATATTGCTATATATCAGTATAGTCATCCTCCATTTACAAAGATTTCGATATCAACGAATAATTAAGATCAAGTGCTTGTTGTTGTTGTTGTTGTTGTTGTTGTTGTTGTTGTTGTTGCTATTGTTGTTGTTGTTGATTTTTTTTTTGGGGGGGGGGGGGTCGAGAATATTTTCCTACCCAATGGTAGGGAGGGAAGGAGGGGGGGGGGGGAGAAAGCGGCGGCTGGGCTGTGGGGTGAATCTTATGCTATTTAATTAGGTTTGCAATGATAAATTAAAAGCAGATATACGACATAAGAACTAAAGCAGATGCAATAATTAACCAGTTAACTGCCGAATCTTCAGCATTTAGCTATTCTGCACACATTCTGAAAATAGGCTTACAGATTTTAGTAACACCATTATTCATAATCGACACGACAAAATTGTCTTTAAAATAAGAGACACCCATTTCTAGCTATGCAGCGCCCATTTCTACCTATGCCCCGCCCATTTCTAGCGACGCCCCACCCACCTTTTATACGCGTTTGAATATATTTATATACTTTGAATTTTTAATGCCCAGAATTCCAATTTCACGGTAACTATACAGGTAAGCTGTTAAATATTATGAAACTAATTTGATTGGGCGCTGTTGCTGCCTATAGCAGCAACAGCGTCCGGTCAAATTAGTTTCAAAATATTCAACAGAATGTTTATCAAACAGTAAATCCCTCAAAGACACACAATTCGCACATTTAACGAATCTTTGAATGTTCACGGCTCAGCTATATACGACACTATGTATTGTGACGCCATCCTACATGTGACGTAATTGAATATGACGCCATATGCGTGAATGCCCAAAGCCCCCCCCCCCACCCCACCCATTAGCCATAATCTCTATATTTACTCAGAGCAGTAAAAGGGCCATTGAATCGATCCCATATGTCACTCAAGTATATGACGTCATAATCAATTAAGCCACAAGTAGGCTGACGTCACAATAAAAAAGCGTAATGAATGACGTATCTATCTCAACTCATGAACATTGAATAGTCAGGCACCTCCTTAGCATTTAATCAACATTTTGTTGAATATTTCAAAACTAATTTGATTGGGCGCTGTATGGCAGCAACACCATTCTGTCAAATTAGTTTCAAAATATTGAATAGCTTCCCTGTATAGTTACCTTGAAAAGGGGATTCTGAGAATTCAGGGTTCAGAGTTTATAAATCGAATCCCAACACCCGCAAATACGTGGGTGGTGTGTAGCTAGAAATGGGCAGGCCTTAGCTAGAGATTGGCGGAAAGTAGCTAGAAATGGGCGGAGCATTGGTTGAAATGGATTTCTCTAATATGGACCGTTCCAAGTTTATCCATCCAGCATATAACGTCATAATCAACTACGTGACGTGTATGATGCCGTCATAATCATGACGTCATGAGTAATTTGATATAGTCCGTCTTCAACGCTTAATAGTCCGACACGTATGAATTGTTTGTCTTTACCATTTAATAAACATTATGTTGAATATTTTGAAACTAATTTGACTGGGCGCTGTTGGGGTGCTGTTGCTGCCATAGAGCACGGCAGCAACAGCACCCAGTCAAATTAGTCTCAAAATATTTAACAGCTAATGTGTGCAATTTTCTGGAAATTGATAGTCAGGCTGTTCGGGGATCGATCGATCCCAACACGATCGAGGCACGGGCGGAGCTGAGCTAGAGATGGGTGTGGCATAACTAAAACTGGAAAGGTCCATTGATTTCCATTAGTAATTATTGAGTTGAGTACTTTGAAACTAATTTGACTGCGAGCTGTTGCTGCCACACGTTCCAATCAAATTAGTTTTAAGATATTCTAAAGGTTTTCTGTATATACATGTAACTGTTTTGAAATCAAGCCAGTAGAATTTCAATGGAGGAATCCAGTTTTAACTATGCCCCGCCCATCTCTAGCTAAGCTCCATCCACGCTTTCACCGTGCTCTGATCGATCGATCGCTGCACTTTCTGATTCCCAATTTCCAGGAAAGGTAAGCTGTTTAATATTTTGAAACTAATTTGACTGGGTACTGTTGCTCCCTATAGCAGCAACAACTGCCAGTCAAATTAGTTTCAAAATATTCAGTAACATGTTTATTAAACAGCAAAGACATACAATTCGTACAACAACGCTTAGCTCGTAACCAATTAAGCGTTCGTGAAGAACTTATCTACGTCACTCATAGCGTAATTGATTATGACGTCATCCTACATGTCACGTAGTTGATTATGACGCCATATGATTGATGGATAAACTGGAATCCTGCACTAAATGGCTAAAGTTTACATATACTTACAGTAGGCTTCCCAGTCATCAGCCATTTCGAGAGCTTAATTAAATAAGGCGGCCGGCAGTAGCTTAGCTATTAGCTAGCTACCTGTTCGCGGTTTCCTTTAGCTGTAATTGTGTATTTGTAAGTCACGTGAACACTAAACACACGGTAGAGTTTCGATACCGGCACAAACAAGCACCGTGCAACAGATTTCGAAAGCGAATTAGCAACGGTTTATTCCACTTTGTATAAAACTTACACTGCAGCTCAGGAGTACCTTAAGACGTTTCCAAATCAAAATAAAACGGGCTCTTGAATATTTAGGATGTAATTTGAATGGAAGCCATTGTAGCTAAACCCTTTAACTCTCATTTCAGCCCAAAACGGCTTCTACAGTGGTCTTGAGACATGTCAATTTGCAGAGCAAGAGAAGACTATTTTTGAAAATTTACCACTGGAATGACTGGCTCGATAAACTTTCACAGATAGTCTTCTCTTGCTCTGAAAATTGACATTTTCTTTGAAAAAATTTGAAATTTTTGAACAAGTTCAAAGCTTAAATGGTTAAGACAGCAACGGCTTACAATTACATTAAGTCCACAATATTCAACAGAACATTTCTTCAAAATATTCGTGTTCAAAATTGTTACATCGAAAAATAGTCAATAGAACATTTCTTACATCGTGTTCAAAATTGTGTTGACTAACAGGTTTCTGTTTTTGTTTTGGAAACGCGTTAAGTTATTCATGAGCTATACTGTAGGAACGTATTTTAACTAAGCGCTGTTGTCCACAAGGAGGTTTTGGGGACCTTGTCAACTACTGCCGTAGGTGACAGATAGTCTTAAGGTTACAGGGGTCAGTGTCCTACACGCACACGCACAAACCGGAAATAAACAGGAGTACTTTGTTAAATTACTATAGATTTGAAGCTTGGCACAAAGTTACAAGCTAAGCGTTTCCGTGTCGATCTTTCCTTCCTGCTACCAGTGGATAAACGGGAGTCGTACACTAATAGGAACTAGACTACCTGTGCTAAAAACAGCTTCGTAGTAACCGCTTATCACTGACAGTAGCAGCAGCAGCATCAGCAGCACCTTACGGGCACAGGGAACCTCCTGACAAAACTAAAAACAACGTACGGTAAGAGAAGAGGGCGTGAAGGAGGAAGAGGATGAGGGAAAAATGATTCCAAATTGCTTCTTCGTTTCACGAGTACGGCACCAAATCAGAAGCCAGCTAAAAGCGGCAAGCCAGCGGAGGCAGCGAAATAGACAAGACACTGTAGTCAGTAAGGCAAGCGCTTTTACTGTGGCTTGTTCCAGCAGTCGACTGACTCAGAAGAAAAATGGATGCATTTACAATTTTCGTTTCACATTTGTTACACACCGATACTGTCTCCCCCTGAGGTGATGGAGTGTACATTGAGAATCTAAAAGTAGTCCAGAGGAATGCTCAAACTCGCTCTTAAAACATTACACTTGTCAAAACGGGCCTACAATAGTACGGCTGGATATATTTTTGACTGACTCCAGTTTCCAAATATACCTATATATACACCCACCCTCGTACAACGCGCAATTATCAATAAAACTCCTCAATTTATAATTGGAATTAAACCATCAGCCGACTACACTAGATGGCGCATCTTCTCGCTATGTCACCCCTACCCCGCCCCACCCCACCCCACCCCAACACCAACACACACCCCGCCCCACCCCGATTTCTAGCTAAGCTCCAACCATTTCTAGCTAAGTTCCTCCAACCATTTCCGCGTGTTGAAATTAATGGACCTTTCTATTTTTCGCTATGCCCCGCCCATCTCTAGCTAAGCTCCACCCACACCTCGCTCGTGTTGGGATCCATTGATCTCTAAACTCTTTGATTATCAATTTCCAGAAAACTATACAGGTAAGCTATTGAATATTTTGGAACTAATTTGACTGGGCGTTGTTGCTGCCTATGGCAGCAACACCGCCCAGTCAAATTAATTTCAAAATATTCACCGGCAGGTTTATTAAATAGTAGAGACGTACAATTCGTACAACGCGTCGGACTATTAAGAGTTAAAGACGGGCCATATAGGATCATTTATGACGCAATGATTATGACGTCATCATACACACCGCTTAGCTGATTATGACGTCATATGACGTCAGATTGATAGATGGATACTCTGGAAAGGTGAATTAATATACTTTGAATCCTGAATTCCCAGATTCCTAATTTCGATGTAGACCTAACTATAGAGGTAAGCTGTTGACAATTCTGCAACTACTTTGACTGAGTGATGTTGCTGCGATTGGCTGTCATTGGCATCAACAGCGCCCAGTGAAATTAGTTTCAAAATATCCAACAGAATATTTCCGAAAAAGTTGGTCCCGATCCCAGAATGTTTAGTAAACAGTAAAGACACATAATTCGTACACTTGACGGATTTTCCAATGTCCATGACGGGGCTAGATACGTCACTCTGTATTGTGACGTGTAATTGATTATAATGTATTATAGGCCACTTGAGTGATAGATCCGATCCGTCTATTGAACGTTAACCTAATTTTCCAATGGATGGATCCCGGTCTGTTACTCTATAATATAACGTCATAATCAATTACTTCATATGTAGGATGATGTAACAATCAAAGTGCATAGTGAATGACGTATCTAGCTCCTTCACGAACATTTAACGGTCAATCAAGACAGGTGTACGAATTGTCTTTTGTGGGTGAGAGGGATTTATTGTTTAATAAACATTCTGTTGAATATTTAGAAACTAATTTGACTGACCACTGTTTCTGCTACAGACACATGACCGACTGACTGACTGACTGACTGCCGACCGACCGACCGACCGACCGACCGACCGACCGACCGACCGACCGACCGACCGACCGACCGACCGGCTGGCAGGCAGGAAGGCAGGCCCGATTGCAATACCATACTCGCCTTACGGGCCGAGGATAACGATAGTAGTTGACTTGTCTTATGAGAAAATCTACTCCAACTAGTCCGAGTCTGCTTCAACACTCAACCGGTGACGGATAATTGGACAGAATGATGGACCGAATAGGCCCGTCAGTCTCTCCAAATATCTGGCACAGGGCCTGTTAAGGCTTTGAGGAGACCCAGACTTCTAAATAAGGGGATCGTTTTTAACAAGCTTAACGATGATATTTTTTACGTATTGACATGATCGATCAATATTATTAAAATATTTCCTCTTTCAACTACCACACATAGTCAACAAATGTCCGATAGCAAATCGATTTTATATGTTTTCGTAAAAGTAATTTACTTACTAGTAGCTTATAACCCTATATCATAAATCAGTTATGAACACGTAACTTGTAACTTAGTATACCAACTGTATTCCGTTTTCTACGTGGCTAATCACGACCATTAACTTCCTAATAACCGTATACCCCTATCACAAACAAAGTTTAGAAAATCCATTTTTAAAAAGTCCAAAAAGTCGATGTTGTTTGTTATCAGTCGACGTTATAAATGTGGAAAACATTACTGTAATCACACGACAATTCTATAGGTTCTAGAGTAACGTTGACAAAGTTATTTTGGTCGCGGCATATCATTAAACAGGCGAATAGGCCGTATAGTATTGCTCTCATTATAAAGAGCTGGGAGGCTAAGCCATTTATAGGCCTGTAGAAATATGCGTGTCATTCGTTTATTAAAGGGCCGGGAGCATATATGACCATAGGCCTATGTTTTGTGTGTGAAGTTGTATCAATGGGTAGTGGTATGCAATATTATTTGCCTGGTTTTGTCATAACATTGTTTTCAAAACTCAAAAGTCGTTAATTCTGTTGTAAAGAGTTTTTTGCACTCGGCGCATTCTAGGGGTTATATCTCTGGACCGGCTAAATATTTTGAAAAGAATTTGTCTGAAAGTTGTTGGTGGCTAAGCCACAAACAACTTTCAGTCAAATTCTTTTCAAAATATTCAGCAAGTCAAGAGCTTTTGCTAATTGAAATTACTGTCTGATTTCTCGCATCAGCGAGACAATATTATTAACACGAGTATATATTCGTTAATCCCTTCAACCAAACACTAGATATGCCCGCTTCTCGGCGATAGAAGACTCCTTCTCGTGGATGTGGATCTTAGAAGTCATTTAATGGGAGAGCTGGCAGAAACGGATTTGAGTAATATTAGTTCCAACCTTTCAGCGTTGTAGCTGCATGCTGTGATTTTACTGCCCAGGGCGTTGGGGGAGATTAGCTAGAAATGGGCGTGGCATAGCTAAAAGTTGATTCGTCCATTGTTGTGAATAAGAGGAGACTATTTCCGTCTGGCAAGTTCACAGTATTTTACACCAATTTTATGTAAACTTGACAAAAGAGCCGTGGTGATTGTAGACTAACTTAGTTTATTTCGGCATGTTTTCGCTCATAAATGTATTTCTAGATGAAACGCATTTATGTGCGAAAGCTTGGCAAAATAAACTAAGTTAGTCTACAAAAGGTACCACCTCTAATCTTGGTATCAACGTTTACGCAACACATAATGTGATTGTAGGTAAATAGCATGGAGTCTAGACTCTGGGAAATAGATACGCCTGCAGGCCATTTGATCATTGACATAAAATGACTAGTTATAACGCGTTACGCGTGATAGCAACTCGCATAACTGTTTTGACATTAGGCGGTCATACACCAATACGAATCCCCATCTTTGTTTACAAGATTCACAGAAACTTTGTTTCCAAAAATGTCAGTACAACAACAATAGCCAACAATAACAATCAACAAAATATTATCAACTCAAGTAACTTCATCACGCAAATTATCAAGAAACTGAATATCAAATGTCATAAAATATTTACTAAGGAGGCTAACTGGCCTTTAAATCACCCAGTCGTTGTTGAGCTGCTATGATGGCAGTGGTGGCAGCGGCGGTAGTGGTGGTGGTGGCAGCGTCGGTGGCGGTGGTAGGGTAGCGGCGGGGTTGGCGGTGGCGTTGGTGGTGTTGGTGGTGTGAGTGATGGT
Organism: Chaetoderma sp. LZ-2023a; assembly: GCA_034401795.1. NCBI lineage: Eukaryota > Metazoa > Mollusca > Caudofoveata > Chaetodermatida > Chaetodermatidae > Chaetoderma > Chaetoderma sp. LZ-2023a. Next base: position 114,121,646 of record CM067369.1, read on the forward strand.
GGCGTGAGTGGGGTGGTGGTGGTGGTGGTAGAGGTGAAGGCCTACACTTGCTACGCACAATTGAAATAACCCTTTAACCGTTTGATGACGCAGCTGGGCAAAACCGGCCTCTGATATGGGCTTGAGGAATGCCCATTTTGCAGGCCAAGAGAATACTATTTTTGAAAATTTACCACTGAAATGACTGGCTCTATAACCGAGCCAGTCATTTCAAGTGTAAATTTTCAAAAATTTACATTCGCTTGGCCATTTAATGTGCAAATGTTTTGATTTTCGTGAGCGAATAAAAGGGTAATCCTTACAGGTTCGAACCGAAACATACTTTATGATGTACAGGGAATAAATAATATGTTGAATATTTTGAAACTGATTCGACGGGAATCTGTTGCTGCCTGTAGTTTTCCAGAAATTGAGACAATATAGAGTTTCGTGAGTTAAACGGGTTAAGTCGTTGATTATAGGCTACACTGAAGAATACAGGCCGGCACAACAAAATAAATTTCTTAACAACGAATCTGCTACCGGTAATTTTACAGGAGTAATTGTAAAGTTGGCGATATATATATATTTCTCTAGACCATTATCAAATCCGTGGTAGTACGCTGTAGTAGTAATACCCATAATAGCACCCATACCAGGGGCTATACGAGTGCCATATATTCACAATCGCGACGTTAGGTTAAGAAAACGCAAACAACAACAACAACGTCCAAATCTATGTTTTTCGTGCGGATAACTATGATGAATATTTCAAAATAACTTGCCTGAAAGTCGTTGCTGCATATGGCAGAACGACTGTCAGTCAGAGTTTTCAAAATATTTTCTCGAAATAGTCACCATGCGATTAAGCATAGACTGTTGTAGTGTTAGTGCCGTCCCATTGATTTTTGAGAACGTGGGTTAAACACATTATTTTCATATTTGCCATGATTATTGCCAAATTGCTGTTATTATTTGTCGGTTTATTTAACTGTGTCTGACTCCTGCACGTCGCCAGACAATAATTTCAATAGACAATAACTCCGGACCGGCTTAATATTTTGAAAACAATTTGACTGAAAGTTGTTGGTGGCTTAGCCACCAACAACTTTCAGTCAATTTGTTCTCAAAATATTCAGCATATCCAGATTTAAACTGAATTAGTTTGCAGAAATTCGCCAGGCAATGTTAATTCGTTAAAGGCCGCTAACGTGGACCAGAGTTATGTGACGCCTGTAATGAATACAATTTTTCTTTAGCACCTAAATTACGCCGTGTACATACGGAAAGATGATATCTAATCTGAAGACAATTTGATTATCGTTTGTTGCTTCCTTGAACAGGAAAAACTTTCAATCAAATTGTCTCTATAGAAAATTCTATCAACTCTTAATGAGTTGTAGCCTGTGCAGGAAACACTATCTAGGCATGCGTCTGCGAGCTTTGACAATAATTTGAATGCAAGCTATTGCGGCGACAATTGATGAAGCCAGTTTCTCAGTCAATCATATGACGTCTTAATCAATTACGTCACGTGTAGACTGACGTCATAATCAATTACGTCGTTAATGGCGTGATTTAGCCATGGCGTGATTCAGTCCGTCATAAGCGCTTAATAGTCCGTTAAGTTGTACGAATTGTATGCCGTTACTATTTAATAAACATTCTGTTGAATATTTTGAAACTAATTTGACTGTGCGCTGTTGCTCGCCAGCACTCAGTCAAATTAGTTTCAAAATATTCACCAGCTTACTTGTATAGGTTTCTGGAAATTGGGATTCAGAGTGCAGGGATATATTGATAGCGTAGCACAGCCTGGGTGGAGCTTAGCTAGAGATGGGCGGGGCATAGCTAAAACTGGTTCCCCATATTTTAATCGCCTTCTCCGCTATACGTACATCAAAAGATTTGATCATTTGATTTAATAAATACATCGTTTGCAACTCTGGGATGTGGCTCTGAACTTTAACCCTTTAACCCTCCAATTTTTTCAAGAAAATTAAAATTTTCTCATCGAAAATGTCAGTTTGCAGAACAAGAGAATATTTTTGAAATTTTACCACCGGAATGACTGGGTCGGTTATCGAGCCAGTCAATCTGGGGGAAAAGTTTCAAAAATTGTCTTCTCTTGGTCTGCAAATTGACATTTCACAAGACCACTACAGAAGCCTTTTTTGGCTGATATGAATGTTTAAAGGGTTAATTATAGCCTATGTTGTTTTGCTACACACATTATTAGCCCCCATTCAATGACTAAATTTGATCAAGAAAATCTAAAAAATATCACGCGCTAAATTTCATGAAACTTCAACATTTGCCTATACTCACTATTTTCTAAATCTACACCGACACCAACAAACATACCCATAAAACTAGTAATATAACAGTCATCGCACATCCTATCAAACTGTCTATACTCAATGACTTAACCGTGTTCTCGCTAGAGACTTAACCGGCGTAGCGCAATACTGAGGTATGACGTTATTCTCGATTAACTCTCCAGCAAGAACACGGCTTTAGTCAGTCTCAAACACTGTAAGGCCCTGTAGCGTCCGTTAACCCAGGCTGGTAAAAAACCCGGATTCTGTAGTGGTGTTCGGAAATCTCCATTTGCAGACTAAGAGGAGACGATTTTTGAAAATTTATCACTGGAATTACTGGCTCGATAATCTTTCTAAAAAAAAAAATTATCCTCTCATGGTCTGTAAATAGACATTGTTTCATAAACAAATTTAAATTTTCTTGAATTGTAGGTTAAAGGGTTAATTAGTCAATGTAAGTGAACTTTGCATCTCTGTCTCGCGAATCCCGTCACGTGACATGTCATGCGCATGTATCAGTATTTTATTTGGGTAGCAGTGATCACGTGCTCGTATAAAAGTAGGTACATGATTTTATTACCGATGCATATTTTAAAATATGTCTATATTTAGAATTAAATAGTTTAGCATTTTTAAATATATTAAATTTCATCAGATAATTGAACTCCCGCTCGCGTCTTAACCCATTAACGCTCGAAATTATTCAAGAAAATTTAAATTTTCTCACAGAAGATGTCTATTTGGAGATCAAGAGAAGACCATTTTTGAAAATATACCACTGAAATGACTGGCTCGGTTATCGAACCAGCCATTTCAGCGGTAAATCTTCAAAAATAGCCTTCTCTTGGTCTCCAAATAGACATTTTTCAAGTCCACTGTAGAAGCCGTTTTTAGCTGATATGATTGCTAATGGGTTAACCCTTGCAATTAGGGACGACTGTATGGAAAAAGCTGTTAATTATTTCGAAACTCGTTTGCTTGGAACATGTTTGCAGCACCATCTCTCCGTTAACTCTCTGACTGCTGCAAGCCAACATACAACAATAATTTCAATGGACCGACTTAATATTTTGAAAAAGATTTGTTTTCAAAATATTCAGCATATCCAGCGTTAAACCCCAATGGACATTGTAGTCTGAAAAAATTCAGCAGCCAAACAGTTATATTATTTCCAAGATATTCAGCAGAATATTCGCCAAATAAGAAAGAATTTGTCATTTCTGGTAACCATGGCAACAGACCGCTATGCTATCTTTGCAAAAATAAGGAAAAAAATCTTAACTTTCTTCAAAACCTTTGCCCATTAACCCTTTAACCCTAGAATTTATTCAAGAGAAGTTTAAATTTTCTCATAAAATACCCATTTGCAGATCAAGACGACTATTTTGAAAATTTACCACTGGATTTACTGGCTCTGTTATCGAGCAAGTCATTCCAGTTGTAAAATTTCAAAAATAGTCTTCGCTTGGTCTGCAAATAGACATTTGATATGAGTGTTAAAGTATTAATTCAGAGAAGCAGCTTTTTCAACGCTTTGATGCGCTGTTGACGTTGGAGGGGTGACAAGGAGAGGTCCTTTATTCAGTCAGGTTAATCGCATACGATTGTGTTAAATTATCATTGTTTAAATTGTGTCTGTATTGATGAAGTGGTAAGGACGATAATATTCATAATGATGTTGATAAAGATGTCGATAATGATGTGATAATGATTTATATGTATAAATATTGTACGCCCCCCCCCCCCCCCAAACCTTGTGGCTTAGCGTAAATAAATAACTGAAATGAAATGAGATATTGCCCTTTGATAACCCCGTTTACCCAATACCATTACCCCATCCGATTCTCATCATACAGGCATGGAAGTCATGTTGACCATATAAAATAGCTGGTGAATATTTTGAGAATAATATGAATGAATGTTGTTGCTGCTTATAATAGCGACAACTTTCAATCAAATACTATTCACAATAATCACCAGAATGTTAGCGATAAAGCATACTGCCATAAGCGGCATGAACGCGCAGTTCTAAATTGCGTGTCTGTAGGTGGATGAAGAGTACTAAAAGTACAAAAATGTGTTTGTATTGAAACATTATTCTTTTTATCGCCTAAGGGGAAATTACACATCAATGGCCGGACAACGGTAGGAATGCGAATCATTGAACCTTTCCAGTTTTTAGCTATGCCCCGCCAAACACTAGCGAAGCTCCACCCACACTTCGCCGTGTTGGGATTGATCCGAATGCCCCGACTATCAATTTCATGATAACTATACAGTTAAGCTGCTGTTGAATATTTTGTAACTAATGAGTTTCAAAATATTCAACAGGATACTTATAGTTTCAAAATATTCAACAGGATACTTATTAAATAGTAAAGACATACAATTCGTACAACAACGCATAGTCCGTCTTCAACCATGCGTTCGTGGCGTACTTATCCACGTCATTCGCGAAGTCATAATGACGTCATCGATTGTGATGTAATTTTATACGTCACGTAGTTGATTATGACGTCATATGATAGATGGATAAACGTGGAACGGTAGGAATGCTTTTCACTATTGAGCGGGTTGGCATCGCAAAGTTCAATACGTCTCCGGCATTATTATCCTGAAGACTTCTATAGAGCGGATATTTTTGTCGAAATCTTTTGATCTTGCAAGGTCAATATGACAAAATTATGATTTAAAGTCTTGGCTAAACACAAAACAACTCAGAAATAAATTGACATGTTCCGAAACAAAATAAAACGTACTGTTGAAGATTTTGAACATAATTGGTTTGGAACACAATCCAATAGAGCGTTCAACTTTATCCACCCATCATATGACGTCATAATCAACGACGTGATGTGTAGAATGCTATCGTAATGAATGACGTCAATATGACGTCATGAATGACGTAGATAAGTACGTCACGAACGCTTATTCGAAGACGGACTATGCGTTGTTGTACGAATAGCATGCCATTACCATTTAATAAATATTCTGTTGAATATTTTGAAACTAATCTGACTGGGCGCTGTTGCTGCCATAGGCAGCAATAGCACCCAGTCAAATTAGTTACAAAATACTCAACAGCTTACCTGTAGATATTTTAGGAAATTGATAGTTGGGACATTCGAGGATCGATCAATCCCAACACGGCGAAGTGTGGGTGGAGCTTAGCTAGAGGTGGGCGGGGCATAGCAAAAACTGGAAAGGTCCATTATGTTCAAAATATTCAACAGAACATTTCTTACTAAAGATATATTGGTGATTCCGAGGGCCGAACTTAGCACTCAGGAGTAGTCGTGCAAAGTTTCAAATTCTTGAACTGAACTGCCACTATGATCGCGAGGAACCTACGCGTAGGGTCCAGTTTCGACAGAAATTTCAAACACAAAATAAAAAGATACTGTTGAATATTTTGAACATAATTGGAATCGAAGTCTAAGGCAGTGTTGTCTTCCAACCCAATTATATTCAAGAGAGCATCTTTATATCGTGTTCAAAATTGTTTTATTTTGGAAACATTTTGACTGATTTATGAGTTTGACTATAGGGGTTGCACCTATACGTGTAACTTGAAGTTACAGGTATCCCAAAAATTAAGACAAAAAAATATTGCTGTGTCACTTTGAGCGCTCTGCCCGTGCATAATCGGCTTTTCTCGTTTTGTATATTATATAATATAATAAATGCGAGAACAGCAGATTGTCAATAGCTTGTGGATTAGCAAAACGTTTTGGATTGTTTTCCCTATGTAAGTTCTGAGCTGGTAATTCCGCAGTTAAAGAATATAATGGTATACTTCTAGCTATGCCACGCATATTTCTGGATAATTTTGTATGCATAGTATGCGTAATTAAATCAACTTAACGCTGGTCAAGACTGGTTAAGCAAATTTGTGTTTCGTCACGAAATGGCCATTACAATTTTCAGGCCAACTGGCTCGGTTATCTAATCCAGTCCTTTCAGCGGTATGTATGCGTGTGATTGGTTTAGAAATGCTATTACCGGCATACATAACCATTTAATGAGTAAATTGTGTCAAGATTATCAAAACATTTGCTTATTAAATGTCCATTTGCAGGACAAGAGAATACTATTTTTGAAAATTTACCACTGGAATGACTGGCTCTGTTATCAAAAATAATATTCTCTTGTCCTGCAAATGGACATTCCTCAAGACCACTGCAGACACCGGTGTCGTCCGAGCCAGTCATTCCAGTGGTAAATTTTCAAAAATAGTATTCTCTTGTCCTGCAAATGGACATTCCTCAAGCCCATTGCAAACGCCAGTGTCGTCCAGCCATTCCACTCGTAAATTGTCAAAAATTGTATTTTCTTGTCCTACAAACGGACATTCCTCAAGACCACTGCAGAAACCGGTGTCATGAAAGGGTTTAATAATAGATCATTGATGACGTTGCTAAGATCAAATACCTCCCCCCCCCCATTCTTTCAGGGTCTTGAGTGTCCTCTCACCAGCCACACTTGTTTCGATTGCTGATCTTAGTGGCCACTACAACCATCAATCGAAATAAGCGTGAGATCATCTATAAACAGAAGGATGTAACGGCACATTGGCTGGATACGTGAATTGGGTCTTTCTTTGAACTCACATGTCTTCAGCGATGTGTACAGAGAGCGATGGTGGTGGGCCAAACTAGCAGGTGTGCGTGCGTGCGTGCGTGCGTGCGTGCGTGCGTGCGTGCGTGCGTGCGTGCGTGCGTGCGTGCGTGCGTGCGTGCGTGCGTGCGTGCGTGCGTGCGTGCGTGCGTGCGTGCGTGCGTGCGTGCGTGCGTGCGTGCGTGCGTGCGTGCGTGCGTGCGTGCGTGCGTGCGTGCGTGCGTGCGTGCGTGCGTGCGTGAGTGAGTGAGTGAGTGAGTGAGTGAGTGCGTGGGTGGGTGGGTGGGTGGGTGGGTGGGTGGGTGCGTGCGTGCGTGCGTGCGTGCGTGCGTGGGTGGGTGCGTGCGTGCGTGCGTGCGTGCGTGCGTGCGTGCGTGCGTGCGTGCGTGCGTGCGTGCGTGCGTGCGTGCGTAGGCCGGGTGCGGTGGTGGGGGTGGGGGTGGAGGGGGGGGGGAACTGAGTGACATATTTAAAAGTTGTTTTGTTAGAACCGGCAGCGCTCAGTCAAATTAGTTTCAAAATTTTCAACATACTTTTATTAAATAATAAAGAGATACACAAATTCTTACACTGGATAGACTATTAGTCGATCGCGACGTACTTAGATATATGTCATTCATTAGGTATTTTGATTGTGACGTCAGGCTACATGTGACGTAATTGATTAAGACGTTATATACCTGAGTGACAGATTGGATTTATCTATTGGCTTAATTTAGGCGTTCCTGGTCGCAAGAATGTTCTGAATGACATCCGTGTTCAATCTGAGAAGAGCAATGCTTGAAAAGCGTTGCTGTGCAGCCTTTTCAAAATCAACAAATTATGCAGCCCATCTCTATTTCAGCAGGTTGAATTTGAGTATGCATTTGTACTTTGTGAGAATATATTGCTTTTAAGTGCGAAGCAGTCGTGGATTTATAGCGACTTTTGACACCCCCCCCCCCCCCATACAGTACGGTTCAGAAATAAGGTAGAGATCTTCCAGAACAGAAAACAGAAACATATTAGTTAGGACGAAATGTTCTGTTGAATATTTTGAACATAATTGGATTGGAAGACATTGCTGCTTTTAATGTCTTGCAATCCAATTATGTTCAAATATTCAACAGTATGTTTTATTTAGTTTTGGAACATGTTCAATTATTACCATTATTACTTAGCTGTAATTGATCTAGAAAGAAAAACAGGGCATATAAATGGAAGACGGTCGGAGATTGGCGATGGTGGTGTGTTGGTGGTGGTGGTGTCGTTAGCTAGTAGTACAGACTGTTGTTAAACCAACTATTTTGTAACATAATTTACTCCATACGTCTTCTATTCTGTGCCAAGCTTTGATCGTTCTCCGTGAATTCCATTGCTTATGGGGACTAATAATAGCCTCTTTGTTGGCATGGGCGATGTTGCCGTGGTTTATTGTGGGAGCTGTTGCGTCCGGAACCCAGAGGCTGTGAACGCAGCCAGCGCAAAGGATTCTTGTCGCTGTTTATTCTAGCCGCGAACGTGATTATGTAAGATGTTTATTTGTCAGTATATTATAATCACAGGACGTATGTTTCTGCGGAACGCCTTGGCCCATGGGCAATTTTGATTCTTGATATTGCCACGTAAAGATATCCTAAAATGCTTTATATTGCAAAAAGCCCCACGATGTCATTTCCAGGTCTTCTAGGACAAAGTCAGCGACGTTTACTAGGAAATATTATTCTTACAATACAGATCATAAATAAGTTTACATTTTTCCGATTCCCGCCCACCCCAGAAACATGTGTTTAGTTTTGAACATGATGGAAGAAATGCTCTGTCTCTTTGGCGTGATTGGGTTGAAGACATTGCTGAGAGAGAGAAAGAGGGATAGAGAGAGAGAGAGAGAGAGAGAGAGAGAGAGAGAGAGAGGGAGGGAGGGAGGGAGGGAGGGAGGGAGGGAGCCTATGTACGTAATGGGCTGTCCGACGTTTGCGAAATTGGGGCTGGGTGGGGTGGGGTGGGTGGGTGATTTGTATATTGATCATTACGAACGCCATCAGCATATTTATAACGGTCTGTGTTTATGAAATAACCAAATCAGTTTGCGCCACCTGGCGATTGATTGCGCCATTAGTTGGCAATGCGTGGATGCTGTCGTTGTCATTCACAACGATAATATCCGACTATTTGCACCCAATGATGCAAATATTTATAACCAATGGATGGAATACGTGCCAACTAAATTGACAGGCTGCCGCTTATGAGAGATTTTGCAGACAATTAGGTTGATTTGTTACCTTGCAGTGTTGCAGGCAGGATTTAAGGGGATGGGGTGGATCTGTGTGGATGGGTATGTGGGTGGGTATGTGGGTTTGTACGTGGGTGGGAGCATGTTACCCGGACCACCACCTTTTGTTCCTAGAGATGGTTTCTTTCTTTTCTGCTACTACATAAACTTCCATCTGTCGAGAGCTTACGTGTAGTTATTGTGACTGCGTGAGACAGACATTAAATGTTAATTAGAATATTAGTTTGAAGAATGTCTTAATTATTGTGAAGAAATAACGAAGAACTGAGCGCTAAAAATGACGGATATGTACAATTAAAACGGTGTTTTGGAACTCAGCCTATGAGGACGCGTCATAAGCTGGCAAGATAATCTCCCTTAAAGATGTCAAGGGATGGGGCAATGACTACCTCCTCTAATACCTTGCTCCAACAAACCCCACTTCTTAGAAAGAATGGCACTCGGTAAGTTTCATTCATAGTTGGTATTTGAATGAAACCATGCATGCGACTAGACCTATATAGTTGGAGGCGTTACTGGCTGAAGATAAGCCACTGTGTTGACGGCCACTTGGCTGTCCACCACCATCTTATAGAACATACAGCTTCAGTTTCAGTTTGCTTAATTTCACTCAGTTTCACTGTTGAAATGACATATGAGGTCGGTTTATCGTTTTTACATTTGGCGGTAGTAATAAGAGCGATTACCTAGAAGTAGTAGTAGCAGCAGTAACAACAATATGTATAGTACCAGTAGTAGCAGTAGCAGTAATAGACACAGTAGCAATGGCAGTAGCAGTAACAACATTAGCAGAAGACTTTTTCTTGGACAGTGGTAAAAATGTACAGAGTTTGGCAAGTATCGGTTTGTTGCATATTGACACAAGTCCACGAGTCTTCTCTTCATTACTTTGGTTTGAATACTATGGTAGTATGCACTTATTTCGTTGTATATTATATACTTCACATTTAAACAGAAGTGATCTTCATCTTCTATTACATTACACTTATGGCAAAGACGCTCGTTTCTCTCAATACCAATTACTAATCCAACTTTGTGTTTCTATTGCGAGTCGGTGGTTGAGGGTGCGGAAATGGAGAAGACTTATTGCGCCGCGATATGGGAGTAACTTTAAATAGGTTTCGAAATGGAATTCTGTTTTTATTCTTTTATAGAACATTAGCCGTGATGATTGCTCCACTTCTCTCCTCTACATATCTATATATTTCTGTTCTAGTAAATATTTTGTTAGTTTGACAATTTCTTTGCAGTTTGTATTCTCTTCTACAAATATATTTTGTTTCCCAATGGTTTCTAAAATAGATTTGATTGTTTCAATCCATTTAATTTGATTATTTCTTCTCGCAATAAAGTCTACGCCGAGGAAGTAGGGCATTGATGATAATTTCCCATACCCACCATTTACAAAGCCCACCCAGAATCTTATCATGTTGCATTTTATTTTGATGTGTAGTGGGAGTTGCCCTGGCTATCCATATACCATAATATTTGGTGTACTTTTCTTCATGTGGAGTGCATTTTGAAAGAACTTTAGTTGCCATGTTTCTACTTGTGTGATGTTCTCAAAGCCATTTCTGATGCGTATAGTAATATTATCGTAATCATAGTGTCGAAGAGTAATCTTTGTAAAACAATCGGTATGTCATGTTGCTTTATTTTACCTAACAACGCGTACATAGCTTTTGCTCGTTGCATACAGTTTCTTGTTTTACAGCTGGTGAATGTTCCATTTGATTTTAATAGAACACCTAGATACAGATATTCATCATCTATTTCAAGTTCGCTACTTCCTTTATTAAACCTTAGATAATGTATAGCCTGCATTCTGTCTTACAAAGTTGAAGGGCGGTTCAATTCAGGTGAGATATTAGTTACGTTTGATGTATTGTGATACCGATTCAGTGTCAATCAATGACGTCATTGTGACATCATGAATGACGTACATAAGTACGCCACGAACGCATAGTTGAAGACGGACTATGCGTTGTTGTACGAATTGTATGAATTTACTATTTAATAAATATCCTGTTGAATATTTCGAAACTAATTTGACTGGGCGCTGTTGCTGCCATAGGCACCCAGTCAAATTAGTTACACAATATTCAACAACTTAACTGTATAGTTCTCAGGACATTGATAGTCAGGGCATTCGGGGGATCGATCAACACCAACACGGCGATGTGTGGGTGAAGCTTAGCTAGTGATGGCGGGGCATAGTTAAAACTGGAAAGGCCCATCCCTTATATGCGGTTGTTTTGATGTTATGCGATTGTATCCGTAGATTTCTTATTTAAGAAACCTAAGGTGCGGTGTGCTTTCTTACTCACATCGGTCGTATGGTACTTACTTCCAACTTCTAGCTTATCTTGACTCCTAGATATTTTGCGCTAGTCTGAGACCGCTCCTAGCGTGTGACCATGCGGTGTGTAATAGAGGAAGCCAGTGTCTCAGTCAGTCAGATTACGTCGTAATCAACTATACGTCACATGTAGGCTAACGTCATTATTAATTACGTCATGAATCGCTTGATTAAGTCCGGCACAAACGCATAATAGTCCGTGAAGTTGTACGAATTGTATGTCTTGACTATTTAATATACATGTTGTTGAATAGTTTGAAACTAATTTGACTGGGCGCTGTTGCTACCAGCAACAGCGCCCAGTCAAATTAGTTTCATAATATGCAATAGCTTACATATATTGTTTTCTGGAAATTGAGATTGAGGCAGTGCAGGGATCTAACAATCCAAACACGGACAAAGTGTGGGTGGAGCTTAGCTAGTGGGCATATCTAAAAGTGAATTCCTCCATTGGTTTAACGGGAGTTTGCTGACGATTACTACGACACCATGGACGATTACTACGACACCATGGACGATTACTATGACACCATGGACAATTACTATGACACCTTGGGCGAATACTATGACACCATGGACGATTACTATGACACTATGGGCGATTACTATGACACCTTGGGCGATTACTATGACACCATGGACGATTACTATGACACCTTGGGCGAATACTACGACACCATGGACGATTACTACGACACCATGGACGATTACTATGACACCATGGACAATTACTATGACACCTTGGGCGAATACTATGACACCATGGACGATTACTATGACACTATGGGCGATTACTATGACACCTTGGGCGATTACTATGACACCATGGACGATTACTATGACACCTTGGGCGAATACTATGACACCATGGACGATTACTATGACACTATGGCGATTACTATGACACCTTGGGCGATTACTATGAAACAATGGGCGATTACTATGACACCATGGGCGATTAATATGAAACAATGGGTGATTACTATGACACCATGGCCAATTACTATGACACCATGGGCGATTACTATGAAAAATGGACGATTCCTATGAAACAATGGGCGATTACTATGACACCATGGCCGATTACTATGACACCATGGGCGATTACTATGAAACAATGGACGACTCCTATGAAACAATGGGCGATTACTATGACACCATGGGCGATTACTATGACACCATGCGCGATTGCTATGACACCATGGACGGTTACTTTGAAACAATGGCCGATTACTATGACACCATGGGCGATTACTATGAAACAATGGGCGATTACTATGACACAATGGGTGATTACTATGAAACAATGGACGATTCCTATGAAACAATGGGCGATTACTATGACACCATGGGCGATTACTATGTCACCATGGGCGATTACTATGACACATGGACGATTACTATGAAACAATGGGCGATTACGATGACACCAAGGGCGATTACTATGAAACAATGGGCGATTACTATTACACCATGGCCGATTACTATGACAACATGGGCGATTACTATGAAACAATGGACGATTCCTATGAAACAATGAGCGATTACTATGATACCATGGCCGATTACTATGACACCATGGGCGATTACTATGAAACAATGGACAATTCGTATGAAACAATGTGCGATTACTATGACACCATGGGCGATTACTATGACACCATGGGCGATTACTATGAAACAATGGGCGATTACTATGAGACAATGGGTGATTACTATGAAACAATGGCCGATTACTATGACACCATGGACGATTACTATGACACTATGGGCGATTATTATGAAACAATGGACGATTACTATGAAACAATGGGCGATTATTATGACACCATGGGCGATTAAAATGAAACAATGGGCGATTACTATGACACCATGGACGATTACTATGACACCATGGGCGATTACTATGAAACAATTGACGATTACTATGAAACAATGGGCGATTACTATGACACCATGGGCGATTACTATGAAACAATGGGCGATTACTATGAAACAATGGGCGATTACTGACACCATGGACGATTACTATGACATCATGGGCGATTACTATGAAACAATGGACGATTACTATGTCACCATGGGCGATTACTATGGCACCACGGGCGATTACTATGAAACATTGGGCGATTACAATGACACTATGGGCAATTACTATGGCAGCATTAACTATAACTATGACAGCATTAACAATCACGCTGACTAAAGTAATGATTACAATCACAAAATTAACCTTTACGTTGACAACATCCACGATTACGGCTACAGGAAAGATGATTACCATGACAATACTAAAGATCACTATGAGAGCATTAACGATTGCTATGACAACATCAGTTACTACGACAAAACTGCCACTGCTGATGCTACTACTGCTGCTGCTGCTGCCGTTGCTACTGCTGCTGCTACTACTACTACTACTACTACTACTACTACTACTACTACTACTACTACTACTACTACTACTACTACTACTACCGCCGCTATATTGGTGTTACTTACAATATATTTAAACTTTAACGAGCAATAATTGTATAGCATGTAAATTTCTACCACCTCAAACATAGCAATTTAATTGTACACCTCATATGCCAATGGAATTTGGCTGAAAATTGAAACTGATCGAGATATTGTAATGACTTCTCATTTACTTGGGTAGAACTCCATTTTCCAGTCTTGTTTCCAGCTCTCTAGTTTGGTAAGGTCCTTCCGGAGTAGTCGTGCATGGTTATCACTATTAACTGTTCTATACAGTATGGTGCCATCAGCAAATAAGCGATCATTTGCATTATGGAGATCATTAATATATACAAGAAATAGTATCCGTCCTAATACAAAACCTTGCTGGATGCCAGATATTACTTTGCCAGGTCTGTAAGCACTAAACTCGACTATGACCCTCTATGATCTCCCACCCAGAAATGCATTTATGCACTGAAGTGATTAACTTCGGATACCAAACCAATGCAGCTTATAGAGTAAGCTGTACTAAAGTCCATGAAATCACATCTCTTAATGAACCATTTTTTTGGTGTTTTGGTATAATTCCTGACTCCTGAATTGACTCAATCAATTAATTGGGTTTTGAATGATCTTTTTGCCAGGAACCCATGCTGCCTGTCATTTAGTATTTCTTAGTGTTCTTTGCCTCGAGATGTTTCCTGATCGAACTGACAATTACATGTTCCACTAACTTACAACAAACACACGTAAGGGAGACGGGTCTCTAATTTGAGGCAAGGGGTTTTGGCCTTTTAAAATTTTTTTTTTATAAATGAGTAGCCTACTACATTTGCTGTCTCCACTCATCAGGTACTGTGCCTATATCTAATGACATTTCAAATAGGAGCGACGGTATTTGTGCGATTTCAGCATGAGTTCTTTAAGCACAACGGAGGATTTCCGTTTATCAGTCAATCATATGACGTCATAATCAACTACGCGACGTGTATGATGACGCCGTGATCAATTACGTCATGAATGGCGTAGCTACGTCCGTTACGAACGCTTAACTGATGACGGACTAAGTGTTGTTGTATGAATTGTATGTCCTTACATGCTAATATTGAATAATTTGAAAATAATTTGACATGGCGTTGTTGTTGCCATAGGTAACTGCACCCAGTCAAATTAGTTTCAATGTATTCAAAAGCTTACCTGTATATCTTTCTAGAAATTGATAGTCAGGGAGTTTAGGGGTCAATCGATCCCAATACGGGCGAAGTGTAGGTGGAGCTTAGCTATAGGTGGGCGGGCATAGCTAAAACTGGGTTGATCCATTGATTTAATTGAGTCTGGCCCTGCAGCTTTAAACGGTTTTAGATTTCAACCCCAAATGAAGTAATCCGTACGCTAGGCATAGCCTTGTGTATTTTGTTGTCTTTAAAAACCCAGAACCGTTGGTCAATGGATGAATCCAGTTTTAGCTATGACCCGCTCATTTCTAGTTAGGCTCCAACCACGCTTTGCCTGTGTCGGAATCGATCGATCCAAGCACTCCCTAAATCTCAATTTCCAGAAAACTATGCGGGTAAGCTGTTGCATATTTAGAAAGTAATCTGACTGGCCGATGTTGCTGCTTATGGCAGCAACAGCATCCAGTCAAATTACTTTCTATGTATTCAACAGAATGTTTATTAAATAGTACAGACATGCAATTCGTACAACAACGATTAGTCCATCTTCAATTAAGCGTTCGTGACTGTGACGTACGTACCTAGGTCTTCATGTCGTCATTGATTATGACGTCATCATACACGTCACTTAGTCGATTATGACGTCATATGATGGATGGATAAACCGGAAAGGTCCATTATACCTACTCCCTAATTGCATGCTAAGAATAATGACCAACAAGCCCGCGAGTCTCATTGATTATGACGTCAGCCTATACGTGGCGTTGGTGATTATGGCGTCATATGATTGATCGATAAATTGGATTCCTCTATTCACTGTTTCATCCAAACAAACAGGATACAATAACTTCTACAAGAAAGACTATGTTGAACTGGAACCTGCACAGCAGCAACAAATTCAAAAATATTCAACAGTTACCTGGATTGATTACTATGAAATTTAGATGAGGTACCTCGTGGTTCAATGGCTAAATTAATGCAAAATTTTAAACGGCAAAATAAATATAGGATACTAAAAATTAGGTGAATAAAAAAATTTGAAATCAAATGTCTAAAAATAGAATAATTTAAAATCCAATTGATTGTCCATAGCCACCTATGTAAAGCTAGGAGATGCTCTCTGAGAAGCGAGAACAGGGGTGTAGACAAAGCCTAGGGGACGCTAAGGGGGCACGCCATGGGAGAGGAAAACTCGGTGGGTGGGAAGGGGTGGGGTGGGGGGGGGGTGGGGGGGGGGAGCTATCGCCTCTCCTGCGCTCCCCTCGCCCACTGTTACTACGCCTATGAGAAGATAGAAGATAATACCATCAAAATTAAACTGTATAATGCTCCTGGACCATCATGTCATGGGGTTTTTTTGGGGCGGGGGGAACGTTTGTTGTTGGGGCGGGGTGTGGGGGGGGGGCGGTGTGTGTGTGTGTGGGTGGGTGGGTGGGTGGGTGGGTGGTGGTGGTGGTGGACCAAGACCTTGGGCTGCTAAAACAGTCCCTATTATAATTTGCTGCTGGACAAGAATGCCAAGAATTACAATTTATTTAACGTACCATTTCAAATACGCATACAGTACGGTTAAAAAATAACTGTTTTCAAAGCAAAATAAAACGTAGGCATACTGGTTGAATATTTTGAACATAATTTGATTGGAAAAATGTTTTCCGGTACAATTATGTCCAAAATATTCAACAGAACATTTTTTACTAACTAACATGTTTCTGTTTGTGTTAAAAAGGTTTTAACTTATTTATGAGCTGCACTGTATTCTACATGATAAATTCATTACATAATTTATTAATTTAATTTAACTAGAAACTGAAACCAAAATTTTAAATGGACAGCATCATGATGGAAAAAATCCCATTGCATGAGGTTTCTTAAAACATCGTTATTTTCTCTAGCACTACACGGTAAAACTGAGTGCACAGTAGAATGGCGGAAAAGTGAAAATTCCATTAAAAGGTCGGATAACAGACAAGGCGGCCATCGCTGCCAACTGGCGCAACTGGGGCGGTAACATCTCAAGTGGATAGAAAGCGTGTCTCTTCAGAACGCGAACCGCCGCAGGGGAGAGAGCGAAAATAACCCGACCTCCAAAATATCAGTCAAAAACCGCGTTCTCTAATAGCTGCGCGTCTGCTCGCTGGAAATAGATTTTCTTTAACAGTTTCCATACGACAGAATACAGTATAGCTCATAAGTAAGCTACAATATTCTTTTTAAAAAACAGGAAAAGAAACATGTTAGTTAGTACAATGTTGAGTACGGTGTAAGAAATTTGCTGTTGAATATTTTGGACTTACTTGTATTGGAAGCCATCGCGGCAGGCTTAAGCAGCAATGGCTTCCAATCAAAATTAAGTCCAAAATATTAAACATTAGCATACGTTTTATTTTGTTCTGGAAGCGGACTATTTCTTATCTGTACTGTATAATACGAAATATGTAGGCCGTTATATATTACCTGAGTTATTTTGAAAGTAGGACTAATTAGATTGTTAGATGTAGCAACATCTAGTGATGACTACCATTGAAGAATATTCAATAGCATATCAGTATTAACTGCCTGTAAAGCCACCAGAGAATAATTTCAATAGGTAATAACTGAGGACGGGTTAAAGATTTTGAAAACAATTTGACTGAAAGTTGTTGGTGGCTTAGCCACCAACAACTTTCAGTCAAATTGTTTTTAGAATATTGAGCAGGTCCATAGTTAAACCACACGGAATAGGTAGTCTTGAATAGCGCTATTAAATTTGAGATGGAATTTTATGAGCTGAAAGCTATGGAACAGCGCCCAGTCAAATTAGGTTCAAAATATTCAACAGCATGTTTATTAAACAGTAGAGACATACGATTCGTACAACGTGTCGGACTATTAAGAGTTAAAGACGGGTCTAATAGAATCATTTATGACGTAATGATCATGACGTCATCCTACAAGCCGCTTGGCTGATTATGACGTCATAAGACGTCATTCCTCTGAAAAGGTCCAATGTTTCGTTGAAAGCCGGGAAAGATGAATTAATGTATTCTGTGGCTTCTAAGCATCTTTGCGGCGGGGAGTGATCATTGTGACAAGGCAATACACGTACACGTGATATGGATGGAGTAGGTCTGGAACTAATATCGTTCTTGATATTTCAATGACATCTTGAAGGCAACACATTGATATACTCATCATCGTCGTTGTCGTCGTCGTACCGGGCACCACCGCCGCCGGCAGCAGCAAGAAGAAAAGAAGGAAAAGAAAAAGAAGAAGGAGGAGGAGGGGGAGGAGGAGGTAGATGGTGAAGAAAAAGGAGAAGGCCCCGCAGCCGCGGCAACTACCGCAGCCTCTGCAACCTTCGTCGACGACGGAACTAATATCGTTCTTGATATTTCAATGACATCTTGAAGGCAACGCAGTGATATAATCATCATCATCATCATCGTCGTCGTCGTCCCGGGCGCCGCCGCCGCCAGCAGCAGCAAGAAGAAAAAGAAGGAAAAGAAAAAGAAGAAGGAGGAAGATGGTGAAGAAAAAGGAGAAGGCCCCGCGGCCGCGGCACCTACCGCAGCCTCTGCAACCGTCGTCGACGACGGAACTAATATCGTTCTTGATATTTCAAAGACATCTTGAAGGCAACGCAGTGATATAATCATCATCATCATCATCATCATCGTCGTCGTCCCGGGCGCTGCCGCCGCCAGCAGCAGCAAGAAGAAAAAGAAGCAAAAGAAAAAGAAGGAGGAGGAGGAGGAAGGAGATGGTGAAGAAAAAGAAGGAGAAGGCCCCGCAGCCGCGGCAACTACCGCAGCCTCTGCAAACGTCGTCGACGACGACGTTGGCGGCGGCAGCAGCAGCAACATCAACAAGGTTGTTGCATAGCTGGCTGATTAAGGCCTAACTAAGGCCAGACAGACCACCAATGCACAAACTGTTTCTAGAGACCACCTCTGTATGTTCGTGACAGGCAAAACTGACTCGCATAAAGTACGGTTTGTGAGTGACGTATTGAGTTCGAGACCGACACGGCTTTGCTTCTCAAATGCAAGAAGATTACCCTGCGTAACAGGGTAACTAACTCGTATCGGGCTTTTGCCTATACATACTACTCTCCCTTGGCTTTAAGCTATACATATTAGTCTCACTTACAAATCATACAGTGTCGGGTGTTGGAGGAGATTTCAAGATTTATTTATTACTCCCTTATCATACATGTGTTACATGGGGTATGGACATTATACAATTTATACAGTGGCAAGACAGTTTACACGTTATTTACACATCTCTACAGATTAACTGCTAACATTGAAACAAATAGTCTAGATTTACTACAGCAATATGATTGGTTCTTTTCCGGCAAGCTATTTTCATATTAAAGGGAAATTCCAGTGAAAATCTGGAATAAATCAACTAAAAATATACAATAATCCGAAATAGTTGCCGCAAAAAAATATAAAATACACTGTTCCATTGCCGAGAAATAATAAAATGAATATGCCCAAAACGCTCGAAAACGTGTCTCCTCGGGCGCATTCATTTTCTCGCAACGAGAGCGAGAAACCGCGAGATTATGACGTCAACGACACACCAGCAAAATACCGCCAGCGCTTTTAGATTTACCTGTTTACTTCGCGTTATGAAGGCCGAATATTAATTAACCCTTTAATGACCAAATTCTGTCAGGAAAATCAGAATATCTCCTTATTGAATGTCCATTTGCAGGCCAAGCGAAGACTAATTTGGAAAATTGACCACTGGAATGGCTGGTTCTGTTACTGAGACAGTCTTTTTAGTTGTAAATTCTCAAAAATAGCCTTCTCTTGACCTGCGTCCTCAACTTGACAATTGCAGAGGCCAGTGCTGGCATGAGATGGTTAAATCGAAACATGTCCGCGTGTCAAGCATGGGCCTGCAATAATAGAAACTATCATGGAAAGATCCTCAGAAGCATCCGCATAAAAAGGAGCTAATTGAAAGATGGCTTCATAACATCGGCACTGGATGGATATCCTCCACATTTAAATTTGTAAGACACAAGTTAAGAACATATAGTCTGTATAATTTTAAAATAATGTGTCATGCATTTCAAAACAAAAGGCACGGTACTTAATTTTAATATAACAGAATCAAGCTCGACAATTAAGGTCAGTATTTGCTTGCATCAATTGTAAAGTGGGATTTGCAAACCAAAATGAAACGATGTCGCTGATTGTCCGGTCGGTCAATTATAGGCAATCGCTTGGCGGCTTACTTCGTAGACGATAGTAGGTGACAGCTAGTAAATAATGACAAGTGTACGCTAGACATAATTAGTAATTTAGTGCTTTCACACTATTGAAATCCAGCGTTATTAATCATTTACAACGTTTACTCACAATTTTAAAATAACTATGCAGAGTGTTGAATATTCTGAATTAGATTCTCCTGGAATTATGGTGCACTAGCTTCCAAAACTAATTAGTTTCACACAATAGGCATATGCAGGGTAAATTTTAAGCTTTCTGCTTTTCTGTCCTTGAAAGAGTTGCCTAATTGATGACAAATTTTAAAATGTTGACCCATATTTACTACCTGTTGAATATTTTGAAACTGGAATTTGACTGGAAGCATAAGTTGCAATAGCAACAGTTTCGGAGAAATTACTTTCATCATTTATTCAACTAACATATTTTTCAAGAATTTGTTGTAGCTGGTTGATTGCAAACATGCTCCTGGCATAACCCTTCAATGATTTTTTAAATAGAAATTGCCCATAAGAAGGCAATTTTTGACAATTTAGCACTACAATGACTGGTGCGATCATCGGGACACTAATTGCGCTTTAATTTCCTCCAAACACTGTGGCAAAGTGTCAGTTGTTTAGGCAGTACGCTAAGTATCCACGAGATGCAAGAGTTACCTCCCCTGGTTATGCCTATCCTCGATCGGACAAAGAGAGGCGTGTCGGTGACGTCAGCCGCTTGTCCAAAATGGCGCCTCTATCTACTGGTTACTTTAGCAATTTAAATTGAGGATATCGTTTCTATTTGTTGGCATAAAATTGTGCTCTTGGTCTCAAATTAATGCGGAGAATTAGTACTTTACGCCAGATCCATAAAATCCCCCAGTGGAATATCCTTAAAGTTATTCCGATCACAATTTCACTTTGTTTTCGGATATTATCTTTGCAGGTGATGTTTATTGGCGGTGTTTGTGTGACAGTTTCATCCTTTTTGGAAATGCTTAATAATTACATTTATTAGTCAGCAAATTTTAGATAGTATTTTTTTTGTTATTGCTAGAGAATAAACGGGAGAATTAAAAATAATTAGGCCGCTTACGGTAGTATGAAAAGTGTCAAATAAAAATGTAAATAAACTCATCTCCAATTTCGTTTCTGCCAAAAATACCGCATTTCCTTTCATCTCGGAGTAATGACGTCATATGACGTCATAATCAGCTAAGGCGCATGTAGGATGCCGTCATAATCATTACGTCATAAATGATTCTTTAACTCTTAATACTCCGACACATTGTACAAATTGTATGTCTTTACTATTTAATAAACATGCTGTTGAATAATTTGAAAATAATTTGACTGGGCGTTGTTGCTGCCATAGGCAGCAACAGCACCCGATCAAATTAGTTTCAAAATATTCATCAGCTTACCTGCATAGTTTTCTGGAAATTGATAGTCAGTGAGTTCAGAGATCGATCCCAACACGAGCGAGGTGTGGGTGGAGCTTAGCTAGGGATGGGCGAGGCATAGCTAAAATGGGAAAGGTTCATTATCTGACGTCATAATCATATTACGACACATGACAGTACAATCAAGTGACGCAGGTCCGTCACGAAAATGGCAAATGTAAAGTAAGCATTTAAATTGAATGTCTACCGTGAAACTACCGTCTTTGGAATATTTTGAAAATTATTTTACTGAGAGGCGTTGCTGCCATGGTTAAATTGGATTAACATTATTGACCAGTGTACCTGTAAAGCTACCGTGAAATTGGAATTCTAAGATAGTAGGGTTCAAAGTACAAAACTCGATTCAAAAGTGCGCGAGGAAAGTGGGCCGGGCTTAGATAAAAATGGGCGAGGCTTGGCTAGAAATGTCTCCTATTGGTTGATTTCAATAACGTCATCACCAAGAACAGTAGACAACTGTTGGATAAACAATGGATGAATCCGAACTGTCACTCGAGTATATGACGTCATAATCAATTACGTCACATGTATGTAGGCTGACGTTACAATCATAATTGATTGATAATAATCCGTCATGAAGAGTTCGTAAAGTGTAAGAATTGTATGTCTTTGATCTATTTAATCAACATTCTGTTGAATATTTTGAAACTAATTTGACTGGGCATAGGCAACAACAACACTCGGTCAAATTAGTTCAAAATATTTAAGAACTTACCTGTATAGTTACATTGAAATTGGGATTCTGTGATTTCAGCGTTCAAAGTCGATCAAAACATGGGGGGAGCTTAACCAGAAATGGGTGTGGCATAGCAAAAAATGGACCGCTTTTTTCCATGCTCGATAACTCGATGTCCTGTAATCGGGCCATTTGCTTTAGGAAAGATATGGGAGACAATCCGTATTATATTCCTGCAATAGAGAGTACTGCCCCTTACATGGTTTTAAACTAGTTTTGAAAAGAAAGATGGCATTGTGTTTGTCTGCCTGCCTTCTGCCTGCCTGTCTGTCTGTCTGGAGGGCATGGGAAGGTCATGTAGAGGTTGTAAGAATCGATTGCGGTTCGAACAGGACACAGGCAGATCGAAGAATCAGAGAAATCTATTTCCACTCAATTCACCAAAGGCTTGAACAACTAGTCAGCCCATAATATCATCTATCGTGGTGCTAAGTATGCATTTCGAGTTATCGCGTCGTCCACAATCTTCATATATAGTTAGGCCAGACCAATTTAATGTTTACCGGTGGTAAACTTTCAAAAATAGTCTTCTCTTAGCCAGCAAATGGTGTTTTCTCATGACCAGTGCAAAGCCATTTTGAGCGTCTTAACAATTCACCTTTCCAGAGTATCCATCCACCATCTGACCTCGTATGACGTCATAATCAGCTCAGCACGCGTTACGTCACAAAGGGTTCCATACAGCCCGTCATCAAATCTCAAAGTGTCCGACACGTTGTATAAATTGTATGTCTTTGTAATTCCTCGCTATTTAGTAAACATGCTGTTGAATATTTTGAAACTAATTTGACTGGGCGATGTTGCTGCCTTAGTCAGCAACAACACCCAGTCAAATTAGTTTCAAAATATTCAACAGCTTACCTGTGTATTTTTCTAGAAATTGATAGTCAAGGTGTTCAGAGATCAATCGATCGATCCCAACATGAGCGAGGCGTGGGCGGAGCTTAGCTAGAGATGGGCGGGGCATGGCTAAAACCGGGAAGGTCCATTAAAGAGTTAACAGAGCCACATAGAACAAGAAAAGTTACAGAAAATTCGAAGGAATTCAGAGTGATAAGGATGTGGCTGCGAAAAATTGCTGGATGTTTCCAGCTCTGATTGAAACTGATGTCTTAAAATCCCAGCATTAATTTTTCTCTATATGGAAAATTAAGTTAGGAGCGTGTGCAAAACAACAAAAAATATTTGCAGATGCCTTATATCAAATAGCCTTCTACTTATCGCATTCACAACCAAAGATAAGACGCACATACTGATGGAGAGACAGCCTGATGGTCAACCGTCGGTGATACAATAATGCTCCACTATGCGTACTGTCTACGCCAAATGTAGGCCTATCAAATATATGAAATGAAATGATTTATTTACACCCCAGACCACGTTCCATGGTTGGCCTATATGGGGGGTGGGGGAGGGGGTGGGTGGGTGGTGGTGGCGATATATACATAGTAGTTATACGGAGTAGTAGCTAGTATACATTATATCTACAATTTTTCTTGCCGAATACAATATACACATATAGATGTTTCGATATTGTTGTTGTTGCTGCTGCTGCTGCTGCTGCTGCTGCTGCTGCTGCTGCTGCTGCTGCTGCTGCTGCTGCTGCTGCAATGGGAACGTGTTTCACTTGGCAACGTAGTCTATTCTCCGCGTTGCTTCCTATGCATATATACGCCTACATGTGTTGTCACCATTCTGTCCGGCAGTCGATTGGGCTAGTTTCAAATCCCGCTCGGCTGTCACGCGATCAGGTGAGGAACGAGCAATCGATGGAAACAGGTGATCTTCTTCACTCCTCATCGCCTCCAACCCATGAGTATAAATGGGTTCCAATATAAAATTGGGGAAACTACCAATAATATATTGAAATATAAACCAGCTAGATGTCGTGAATGTGACCTGGAATCAGAGACTCGATAGACGCCAGTCAAAACCAATACTTTATTGCCCATTCTGCCCACGAAGATTGATTTAGGCATACTTACTATTCACGGCTTGAAGTAAGGCCAGACAATGAGTACACACGCGTGTGCAATACTAGACTAAACTGATATTGTCTAGAAATCATATGACCCTTAACCCTTTCACCGATAAATCCCCGAAAAAGTATATTCTTTACGATATAGAACTTATTCTGCAGAAAAAAAATGTGAAATTGATTTGACTGGAAGACGTTTCTGCATAGCTTCCAACGGCTTATGTAGAAAATTTTGAAATTAATTTAACTGGAAGCCGTAGCTGCCATGGGCAGCAACGGCTTCCAGTCAAATTAGTTTCAAAATATTCAACTGTTTTCCTATATATGGTTTCGTTGAAAGTGAGATATAGGGAATTCATCGGTGAAAGCGTTATACAACGATTACGGGGAAATCTCTCATAAAAGACAGCTTGTTTCTTAATAAAAGTCATGCGTTATGAGGAACGCCTTTTTGTGACCACCAAAATGGTTGTCTTTATATGAGCTGACCCTACGCCCAACGCCACTTAAAGAACCACCACATCCTAGCCTCAAAATGTATTCAAAATTTCGTTCAAATTTGGCTAAATCTATCTCGTTAACGATTCCGATAAGATACGTCTCCGCTTTTGCACGACTGCATGTTTGTGTTAAGTATGAAGTAACACGAGCGTAGAGGGGACTCGAGTGGCGAGAAACACAGAAACCGATAATAAGCTAGAAAACATTTACTAAAGTAATTGTAAATCTGCGATGTCTGGCCATCGCGAAATAGTGTAAGGCCTCTTCTTACATGGCCATTGGAAATTTCTGGGCAAGTGGAGTTGAATTCTGGCAAAAACGAAAACTGGTAACTTTGACAACTAAGGAGTGATCACTCCGAAACCATCACCGTTGGATCCGGCATACGTGATGTATTCTTCGTAAAGTTTTCACGAAAATCAAGGAAAAGGCCGAAAAGTGTCAAAAAACCTAGAAATTTGAACAATTAGGCGGGGATCCAAAACCCAAACATTTCACTCAATCTAACAGTCTCAATCAGCTTGTATGGGCAAAGGGAGGTAATCTATGCCAAAAACAAAAATCTTGAGGCCCAATCAGTGCCCTTCCGCCTGGGGTGGTGGAAGCATGAGAGGACGTCATAAGGTATCGTCTAATATGTCCATTGACATTCTCTGATGAAGTAAATGTTTGCCTAAAACAAAAGCTAGTAATTTTGATGCCCAATGTGTACCCTTCCACATGTGCATGTGCCCGCCAGATGAATCAACACATTCAGGACTCGTATGGTAGTTATCCGATCAAAACTCTCGGTGTAGTAGCAGTTCAAAGATCCATCCTAAAAATCCCAATTCATTCCCTATGGGACCATATTCAATGCAATAAAGGTCAAAGGTAAAGGTCATCTTTTAGGTGCGCAGATATCTTCAGGAATCCAAGGGTAACATCCTGCCCACGTATTATAGTGATCCGATCAAAACTCTAGCTGTAGTAGCGCTTCAAAGATCAATACTGAAGATCCCCATACATTTCCTATGGGAGATTCCACCCCCCCACCCCTGGAAAAGTGGGTGGCGCTAAACCCCTTGGGCGAATCCGAAATAAAAAGGCAAGCGCACGATTCCAGACTAGGTAGCAGAAGTTGACCATGTTTAGAGTTGATCGGATGAAAACTGTAGGAGGAGATGTGGTGCAAGGTCTTTGATGAAGAATAAGAAAGAAAGAAGAAAGAAGAAAGAAATTGTATGGGTAAAGGGAGATAATCCTGACCCTGAGTGATTTTAATAATCTGCGATTGCATCGCAAATTACTTAACAGACGCAGAGTGGATATAATATAGGCCTATATGGTATAACAGGGAATTATAACAAATATAAACAAACAAGATGACTAAAACGTCAAGGCAGTAAATGACAAGTCAACGGCTTATACCGTGTAAATGATGATGATGATTATCTGACGTCATAATCAAAATACTTCACTTGTTAGTTGACGTCACAATCTAAATGACGTTGCCTAAGTCCGTCACGAAGTCGAAAAGTCCATCACGAAATGTGTATGAATTGAATATCTTTGGTGAATGTACAATTTATTAAACATTCTGTTGAATATTTTGAAAGTAATTTGACTAGGAGCTGTTGCAACAGCTACCAGTCAAATTAGTTTCAAAATATTCAACAGCTTACATATATAGCTGCCTTGCAATTAAGATTCTGGAACTACATGATTCAAAACGCTAAAATCAATGCCAACACGCATGCACTGTGGGCGGAGCTTAGCTAGAAATGGACGAGGCAAGGCTATACATTTATAGGCCTACCTCTATTTTTCACAAGCGAAATATATAATTGTGACACTTATTATTATTCTCGATATATTATTTGCTCTGTGTTTCCATACGTAATACACCGGGTGTGCTTTATATAGTCCTAGTCCTATAGTATATTAGACTTTGAAAAATAAATTTCTACAGTATCCACACTGTTGAATAATTTATAGATAGGCCTCCTAGGCCTAATACGCTTATTCTACCATTTATAGAATGTTTGCACAGATCTAGATGGCTAATATGTACTGGGACATATATTTGCATACATGAACTAAATGACCGGATATTAATACAAAAGAAAGTATGGACTTTTCCGGTTTTAGCTATGGCCCGCCCATCTATAGCTAAGCTCCACCCACACGTGTTGGAATCGATCGATCTCTGAACACCATGACTATCAATAAAAAAAACCCACTACACGAGTAAGCTGTTGGATATTTTGAAACTAATTTGACTGGATGCTGTTGCTGCCTATGGCAGCAACAGCGCCCAGTCAAATTAGTTTCAAAATATTCAACAGCGTGTTTCTTAAATAGCAAAGAATTACAAAGACATACGAATTATACCACGAGTCGGAGTATTTGAGATTTATTGACGGTTTATATGGAATCTTTTGTGGCGTAATGATTGTGACGTCATCATACACGCGCCGAGCTGATTATGACGTCATACGAGGTCAGATGATAGATGGATACTCTGGAAAGGTGAATTGATGAATGTCAATCACGTATAACCCTGGGCTGTTAGCGTAAATGCCATGCAACAGATTGGATGATTCCCAATGGAGGGATCCAGTTTATCGCTCAATCATATGACGTCATAATCAACCACGTCACGTGTTGGCTGACGTCATAATGAATTACGTCATGAATGACGCCATATTATCCGTCACAAGCGCTTAATAGTATGTCAAGTTGTACGTATTGTATGTGTTTACTATTTAATAAACATTCTCTTGAATATTTTGAACTACAATTTGTCTGGTCGCTGTCTCAGCAACAGCACCCAGTCAAATTAGTTTCGAAATATTCAACAGCTTGCCTGTATAGTTTGCTGGAAATTGAGATTCAGAGAGTGTAGCGATCGATGGATCCCCAACACGGGCAAATCGTTGGTGGAGCGTAGCTAGAGATGGGCGGGGCATAGCTAAAACTGGATTCCTCCATTCAAATGAAGTTTATTTCGATAACTTCTTTGAAGTACATGGATATATAGATGATACGATTACTCGGTTACAGATACACATAATGTACAAATTACACCAATATATTGCATATGTATCATAATCTTGACTGTGTTCAGTAGCGGCGAATGGCCCGAACGTCGCCTAACAGGGAATTATCACGTGACCTCCTCACTACTGAGTAGGCTTAGGGCCGAGTTTACGCCCACCCCCTAGTGTAGTAGCTCCAGTTACTAGACTATCGCCTAAACGGCTGGAGTGCATATTCTATTACCTACTCGAGGTTACCTACCTATCAGCGAGGGTAAGTCGAGTAGGTGATGTAAATTCATGTTAAATGGATGCTAATCTCATCTCAAATGTTGTATTACGCCGATAGATTATTGTTTATAGATTCCATATTATTCATATCCTGTCATGCCCTTATCTGTATCACAATTAGCTGATTTGTAACTTCGGATAAATGTTGATCAGTGATCGCCACGATTTTGTCTCCTCTACCGATAATGTTTGATGTCATGTAAGTGCCAATGCATTACATTCTTTAATATGCAATAAGTATCTTGGTAAATATTTTGAAACTAATTTAACCAGTGAAATTAGTTTCAAAATATTCAACAGCTTACCTGTATGGTTACTTTTATACCACATTGTCAAGCTATAGATGGCACTTATATGACTGAATATATATACCGAGGCGGACACGCTAGATTTTTTTCTGATTGTTTGAAAAGTACATCATGACTGCCATCATAAGCTGTGGAAATGTATCAACATTTGACTACTAAAGCCATAATATCTTTCTTTGACTGGATAATAAAAAGCTTAAAACTCCATGCATAGTTTATGAGTGGCCTATTAGATCATATGCATAGATTTCACTAGATGCGGTTGGTTATCCTTTAATGAAATCCATAGTAAAATCACAATGGTTCCATGACTCCGTTTCTAGTTTTGGCAGCACGTTTTATAGCTAAGATCCGCACACGTTTTAGGCGTGTGGGAATATATTTATATGCCTATACTTTGAAACCAGGAACCTGAATTCTAATAGTTTAAATTTCATGGTACTAATTTGAAAATTAGTTTCAAAATATTGAACAGACTGTTTAATAAATTGTGAATTCATAGATATACAATTGGTACACTTTCGTGACCGAATCGGACTTTTCGATTATTGATTTTGATTATGACGTTAGCTAGCACGTGACTATTTTATTATGGCGTCAGATACTTGAGTGACAGATCGGATCGATTCTTTTGAATGTTCATTTCTGACCAGTGGCGGATTCATCTTCTGATTCTTCTCCCTCAAAGATGTAGATGTAGAATTAACGCACCCCTCTGATCTCTCGTTTATTTTATGCTTCGGCATAGCAAAATTGTCCAAACTGACGAGCGTAAAGGTAAGATTATGAGCTCTGAGACAGTGTACTTGCGAGTGAAACAATAAATCGACGTTGAGAAAAAATCATTCGATCTTGTGACAAAATAAGTTTTACGAAATGTCAGTTACAACGCATGGAACTCCAGCCTCCATCTGAGCTGACTTCCAATCTTTGTGATCGGGAAACGGGAAGGACTAGCCAACCCCGAACCGGTAATCTGCTCTAGCGAACGCATTTCGGTCGTTCTGTACGGGCTGTACCTAAAGCATGTACGATGGCAAAAACGTCTAAGACACGATTTGCCCTCTCTGCACATGCACCTGGCCAGTGGGAGTACCACCGTAATAGACAGGGATTTCTTTCAAATGGCGTTCATGACTGAGTGGACACTTTTAGCCTGTACACGCGACCTATGCACAACCTCTTCCTCGCGTAATGGCCATGATCGCAAAAGTTTCCGAGAATGGTTGGCACCTTTGGAAAGCTTGAGATTTTCGCTTTCTCACCACGATAATGACGGATCAAAACGGAAAAGGAGCAACCGTTAAACAAGGGAGAATAAGACATTCGCTGAGAGGTAAATAACTTGAAACATAACTCACCATTGAACTCGCTGACTCCAGCTAAATCCTATGAAGGCTGGTGCGAGTATAAGAACGACTCCTGATTGGCTGTTGTACTCGTCCCGACCTTGAAGGGTTTCCCACGCTAAAAGTGGAACTTTCTTATTTCTGTGACCATTGATTCCGAAATTTACCGCTCCGTCTTGTGTGCCAGCTTGTGTCGCCAGATTCTAGATGGACTATTCTCTCTTCTATCGTGTCGCCTTTCTATGACCGCGCTTCGCCAGTTCCAAAAAGAGTATCTTCCACGTGGCTTGTGATCTTTGGCCGCCGAGGATTTAGTCACCGCGTGACATTGTGCCTCAAGAATATAACTACCAAGGCTGGTTAAAAGCCGACAACGCCTGTAATAACAACACCTAGACCCCGCATTCGACGGGACAGTGGGTAGTGATTACTGAACTTTCAAGCACGCTTAAAAGTGGACTGAATCATGCATGTTGCCGCTATATCTTAAATGTACACACTGACCTAATTTGCTTTTTCTCTACAGAAGTTAGATTTTAGCGCCTTTTTATTTTATCCTCCGCATTGAAGCGGCAGTTCCCTCTTCGCTTTTGGACCAGGAACTGAAAAATGGACCATCAGTTTTAGTCGTTCTCTGTGGACTGCACTCCCATGCCCCGTTCGGTATGAAGCTAAATTAAATAGCACCATAACGGAGTCGCTCCTTCTGATGGAAAACGAAAGTGATTCTTGCGAAATAGAACCTTCGCCTCTTCTGCCACTTCTCGGGAAGCAGGTGACATCCTCCGTGTCGAGGCACGATTTTCCCCTGCCAAAATGACCACTTCCCTTTCTTTCACTTAAGTAGATCCCCGCATCTCACTTGGACATTCCTCAAATAGTATATTGTCACTGGCATAATCTTACTGCCGTAACCTGTTAGCGCCCTTTTTCGAAGTGGCTACACTCAGCGCGAGTCTTGGGTCTCCAAGATTTGCGCTGCTTCGAACTATACTTTGAGTAGGAAAATTATAAGTTATGATTAGGAAAGCTGAGACCCTGGTTCGCCACGCCTCTCAGCTCTCCTTTCAACTGCACAAAGCCAGACTCTGAGCCACTCTCGCCTCTACTCCGCTGAGAATGACTTCGATGCCGCGATATTGCCTCTGTAGCACGGATCGACCGGACATCCCAGCTGAGCTGGGTACGGAACGGCCATTCCGGATTCGCTCCAAGCACGTCCCCCTGAGTAGGATAGTATGCGTATATAAGCCCTGTGAGAGACGTCCTTGTTAAAAATGGTTAAGTCCGTTAGAACACGTGGTGTGCATGCACACGCATCAGAGCTTCACTGACAACACGTATCGGAATTGGGAGAGAGTGCACGCCTATAGTGTACCGAGTTGGTACTTGTAATTTTCTTAACCTATACTGTCCTGGTTGTTCTTGGTACCGATCAGGACTGGAATAAAACTAGGATTACAGAACTTTTTACTATTTTAAAATCGGCCCAGAGATGACTGAGTTATCCGTGAAACTCCTATTAAATTATTTTCAAAATATTGCTTTTGACGTCGTAATCGCGTGTATGCATAAATAGATACAAAATGTGCACATGATAGCCACGTCACCACTTCTGCCTGCACGCTGATTGGCTACTGCTCGGCCGCTGATTGGTTGAGGCACCTACTTCTGACGTCACGAGTAGTATAAAAGGGGTGAAAAATCGAGAATCGGGAGCATTACCGGCGTGGAAGCCGGCCCGTCATGAGGACTGCTGAGCCAGCGTGGACTGGTGTGTGTAACTGTGAACCTACAGTAATTCCTTCACCATCCGGTGCCATTCGGATTTCAGTTCATCGGCGTTGGTAAAGGGTCCTCGGCTTCCACGAAGAAAGTTTTTGGACACTCCCGGATGGCCATCCGGTGGCAAAATAATTAAAGTGATAACTCCCTCATCCGGACTTTCCTAGGGAAGTCGATCCGTGAACGGGCTATGTGGGCCCATATGTAATTCTGCGGAATGTAGCGCTGATGGTGATTCTTGGTGGATGACTTGCTGGATCTGTCGACCACACTGAAAAGTGGATTCCAACTTTCGCGCTGCATGTCGTGTGTGATTAATTCAATTTTAGACCACAGTCTGGTGGGACTTTGCTCGGTGGGCCACAAGAGCTATGTGACATATCCCGCAACATGTGCCAGTTATTGTACATGCATAAATCATATATATTAGCCCTCTCTGTTAGTGGGCAACTTCAAACTTTCATACTTCCGTCGCTGGACGGAATACTTTACAACCACTGTTTAAATTACGTAGCATCTAAGAGACTATCTAATGGACATCTCCCGAACCGTTCTATGCCACTGTCCTGCGAGTGTGCCGTATCCAGCCTGCCTGTGGAAGCTGGCTTGCAGAGACCAGCTTGCGGAGACCTGCCTGCGGATGCCTGCTTGCGGATGCATGCCTACGAAAGCCTGTTTGTGGATGTCTTCCTGCGGAAATCTTTCCAGCATTGGAGAACTTGCCATCTCGCGCTATTTATATGTTAGCACCTCAATTTCAGTAACTCTTGAACCTGTTCCGTACCAATGACCAATAGGTACTCAAGTAGCTATACTATTGAACATTTAATTATTATTTCTTATTCCTGTATATGGTACGGATGACTAATAGGTGCCTTACCGGTCTTAAGACCGCATTCTTATAATTTCTGCTTTATTGTGAATATTATCCTTGTTTACTGTGGGTGCTCTCAACTAACTGCACCATTAGGTCCAAGGACCTGTGATATTTCATTCTAATCGTATTCATCATGTGTATTCGTTAGTTGTGCATATGGCAAGAAGCCATCTAGTTAATATGTTGTGTTTATTTATAAAATCTCTAGATCGCAGTACGCTAGGAAATACTATACAGCAACACATATATGTGGTAATGTGGCCCCACGCACTGGCAAGGTTGTGTAAAATTGGCCAGTTACCTTTAGGGCCTCTTATATATATCAGGTTATTGTCTTTTTCCTCGATCCACCAGCCTCAAGGCTTATTAATTGTCTGGATTCCATATCGACACGTTGGCCAGATCCGACCCTGGGAAACTAGCAGAGGTTTCCGAGCGGTGATGGTTAAAGTGTTGATTTACATACATCCCACCATATCTTCGGATACGTGTTAGTTAGATAACCACGCCATATGTGAGTTAGTTAGCTATATACCAGCCCGCAGTGCAATTCTGGGTATTCAGGAACTTAACTAATGACAGGTCAAAGGTTAGATCCATAGGACACGGTGACGGACGAGATGTGAATCTCCATCCAACTCGGTGTGTTTGGGTGAGATCTTGGAATCCACCACGCCCTCACGGGAAGTACATTCGCGGTGGATATCCGCCTATCTATCCCCACCATAACAACATGGCAGTATTCAAACTTGCTTGTATAAACTGTAACCCTTGTCCTAGTGATTTTATATGTGTTTGCGGGGTAAGGTAACCAGATTTGTATCTGATTCAGTAGCATTGCGTCATAACATGTCGCATGCTATCCTTTGAAGGTAAACGCTAGGCAGGGTGACCTACGGGAAGCTGAGCACTGTGCCCATTGGATAAATGTATCTAAAGCTAGGTAGGAATCCCCGGCACTTGCGGCCAAAGCTTGTATTCGTTTCTAATAACTAATTGCTAGGTTAGAATGTAGCAGAAGGCCCGCATAAATAAAGCGGCAACTACCAATGCAGTAACTTTGGAACTACGTAAGACGGTGACCTGGGAATTCTTCGGAAATCGTTCGTCCCGTCTTCACGTAAACCAGTGTGGATCACATTAATTATGGCTTCACTAGGATTTTCAGCACTTAGCATTTTCTGTTGAACAAAAGAGTGGCCCTTTTTGTAGCTCTTTTCCTCTGCTTCGGCGATGAAGGCATTTTCCTGTGACGGAGGCATGCGTGAGGCACTTTCCTCTCGCAACAACAATATTTTCTTTGTGTGTGTGTGTGTGTGTGTGTGTTAGGGGTATATTAGTTTATATTAAACTACCAAGCGACTTCGTTGTGGTGCTCTCTTTCAGAGATACCTCTGCGGATTCAATGATCTGTGTGGTACCTTCGGCGAAGCCACGTAGAAAGAACACCGGATGGCTCTATGTTTTCTTATTATTGTGCTCATTACTGTCAAACGAGTGATATTGTTTGTATGGTACTTGAAAATTGTGACTGTTTAATTAATAATACCTTGTTCATTACTCTAAATTGGGATGGACAGACATACCAGTGACACGAATAGTCGGGATGAGACTGTGTTGTTCAATCGCCACGGCAATGGTCGCATGGCCCCACTGGAACATCAGTGTTCCACCAGCTCTAGAAGTCTATCTTTGTACTTTCCAGAGAGATGCGGTATGGGATCCGCAAACACGAGATCCACAGCCAACCATCCCTCCTGCACATTGTGCATTTCTGGTACGATGGAACAGAGCGACATGGTGGACCAGCGCATACCCCCGCGAGCTACACCTCACACCATGTAAGGCCTTTCCCCATATATGCTCCTCGCCCGAAGGCTCTGACTAATGTCAGCCATCCTTTCGGCCGCTCTATGGTTCTTGTGACCCTCGTTTAGAGGTATTTTACGAGAGGATGCTTCACTACTTAAAACTTTCGCAGCCCAAACTAGGACCACCCCAAACGTGTTCCCCCTGGGCTGGACTTTCGACACGGCAGCGCATTTGCCATACGATAACTTGGCTTAAGAAGCGTTTTGCTTTGCTTTTATTTTTAGACCGCTAGCAGTCAGGACATTGCTTCGGTAGTTATCTGCGACTAACATTGGTTCCGGCAACTGAAGCCGATAACTGCCACATCACCAGAAGCTTTTCTAAGTCCACCGCCTCTTCATAGCACCCGGGCTCGACAGAGGTTCCACAAATCTCTTTCCTTTTTCAACTAGTTACACGGGCCTGTTCATACATCTGAAACTTGGAAGGGAAGGACCGCTTCCTGTACAAGATGGCCTAGGTTCTGAGTGGAAAGTATGTCTGACTAGACTTGCACAATTATTCAGTTTCATAATCGCGATCATTCTGATTTTCGATTATTTCGTACATGTCATTGTGCATTAGGGCGGTGGGTGGGGGGGGACTTTATCAAAGTTTTATTCAACACAAATATATATGCAGCAGGTAATATTTTGACTAGTTCGATCATTCATATTGATAATATCTGAAAAGGCCTACAAACTTTACTTCGAATGAGAATTGCTAACATAACATTAAAAGAATGAAAATTAAAACCACTTCCAGGCTAACTGCCAGATAGTATAGGCATTCGGAAATGCGATTATAAACAATTAGAGTACTAATTCCGGACACAATACCGATACAATCTGGCAAGCATCCCAATATAAGCGACCAACATAAAATGATCCAAAGCTAAATCAAACGTGCACAAGATTTGCTTGAGCGCCAAAGAATTAAAATTCAGTAGATCTCTTCTTGTGTTGACGAGCCAACAACAAAACTCTTTATTTGATTTGAACCGCATAACATGTTCTCGCCAGATCTCATATGCTTTGAGACAGGGAAGTTAGATCACATTGATCTATAACCCTTCTTGTTATCAAACGAGCACCCGAGTACTCGCTCTAAAATTGTAGATACTTCTTAATTTGATTTAGCCTGCGCGGATTGCTAATTTCACGTGATTTATATTTTTTCAATACGTTTTGGATACATTTTTGATGCAATAAATGGTTTTTATTAAAGGATACACAACATTTACGCCGTCCCATTTAATAATTTTACGTCCTAGATACTGTATTTGAGGTGTACATTAAACATAGTCGTAAGGCGACAACAATTTGTAGCAGGAAATTATTAAATTTTCGTGGTAGTTTCTCAGTTTAACCATTTTAGAGAATTGATTTTAACTTTTTCTTGAAATATACCTAAAATAAACCCACCCCTTTCTCAGAGATGTTTCTTTCGAAATTGAACAGCTCTTGTTCTAATAGAAGCCTAGGCTACAAATAGGCGATTACATTATTTACGTTTTGAAAAACCACTATCTTTGAGATTGAAAATCTCCGATTATTCGATTATTTAGTTTTGTAGTCGTCCACGATCATATTTTAAAGAATAATCATGATTAATCGAATAATCGAATAATTGTACAAGCCTACGCATGACCCTAAAACCGCACGCATCTAATAGCTAACTAAAACACCGCCTCACACAGGATTCCCGCTAAAAGTAAGCTCAGTGTTAGGTACACACAGAAGGACAACCTCGGAATGCCCACTCAAAACAACACAACAACTAGGCAGTGTCTACTAAATCTTTGCCCTTTCTAGCCGCCCACACCCCCACCCTGCAAACACTAATATAATGTAGGACCCGCTTTACGTGAATCGTTAGGAAATAAATCATTTTATTGCCAAACGACTAGCATGACTGCCTAACCTTAGGCCCGTTTTATAAGTCGAACTTTCTGTCGAACTTTCTGTCGTGCCGCGTTAATGAACTTGTTGATTTATATAGTGGACTCTGTCATTTTCAGGCAGATTTAGCTGGCACGGCACAAGAGAAGTTCGACATATAAATAAATTCGGCCTTAGTTGTATCGACTGATGGGAATGATTAGTGACCGCTTGGCGACTTACCGACCACTCTGGATAAGCTAGGAAAAGCCAGCTGTCTCTCCCGACCGTTTAGAACAACTTTTCCCCCCGAGACAGCTTCTAACTCCGCCCCTTCCCCACCTATAGGTCTCCGGGCATTTGAGGAAATGATAGTTTGTATAGGACTCTAAGACGTCCGTGGAAATGCAAATTTCTCCCGACGTCACTCGTGCACCACAACTAAAATACCATGCAATGAGCTTAGGAAAACCAAATATTAGGAAAGCCCACTCTCCCGTGTTTGGTTATCTCTGTCTCTCCGCTCGCTCTGCTCCTTAAGACACTAGTGCCTGCAGGCATTTCACCTGCACTCAAACCCGTTCCCCGTAGGATTAACCCGAATGGATCCCTCTTCCTAGAAGGACCCTCTCACCTCAGCCTGGGGACGCCTTTTAGACCACGCACACCTGGGAGATTTTCCTCCCTTGTCGCTGCACAATAACAGGAGCAGGAACTAGAACGAGCCGCTGAAGCTCTCACCACAAAAACCACCGCCACCGAAACTCCCGCCGAAGAAAATAGGTTTGCAGAGAATACAGACACCGGAAGCACTACCGTCACTGACACCTCTTCTACTGCTTCCATCATTTTGCCTGCTACCGCTGGAACGAATGTGTACCAACACACAACTCTCTTCCGCTCAGACCTGGTGAGTGACGATTCCCACCATGTGGCCCCTACCTAAGGACCGCGTACGGAATGAAGGTGGCGGAGAACCCATGTTGACCAAGGCCCAGGTCCAACTAAAGGCTTTAAGCCATGGTGGAGAAGCCCAGCCCGACTCGCACATCTCCAAGGAGATGGCTGACCGCTCCGGTCAGCAAAAATTTGTGGAAGATGCCCGATTCATGCGAAAGGATTACCGCCGCTAGCTCCGAGACACGTGGGAGGGAGGGAGGGAAGGAGGGAAGGAGGGAAGGAGGGAGGGAGGGACGGGGAGTGGGGAGGGGGAGGGAGGGAGGGAGAGAGAGAGAGAGAGCGAGAGAGAGAGAGAGAGAGAGAGAGAGAGAGCGTGCACGTGGGACATGCAGCAGACGCCCGGACACATCTTCCTCTGCATAGATTCTATTAGCGACAATGTATTAATGGGACATTATATACTGCCAGTTGTCAATTTAGTATCGCTATCAGGCCAAATGAATAGCACAACAATTTGAATTTCAGGGCATTGTGAAATTATTCCAAGGCCAAGGGACAACGTCAATGTGTAAAATTTGGCCACGAAATTATCTGTCTGTCTGTCTGTCTGTCTGTCTGTCGGTCGGTCGGTCGGTCGGTCGGTCGGTCGGTCGGTCGGTCGGTCGGTCGGTCGGCTGGCCTACCTGCCTGTCTGTATCTGTTTGTCAAAATTTGGCATCTCTGACAAAGGCGACGTCTACTAAGTTCCAATCCATTAGAACTCCTCTCACCAGTGTCTGTAAGTGGGTGGGGATTTACATCACGAAAGTACATCTATGACCGTAGGCCTGCTTTACTTAGCGAAGCATTATTGATCAGGAGGGGGTGGGTGTCATGGGATTGAAAACATCAGTTCGATAATTATGTTCTTTGATTGCTGTTGACATTGCTGCTTCCGCATGACTGACAGAATCATTAGATTATTGACTGTCGGGGACTCGTGTAACCCTAAAGTGACGACAGACGTCAATGCAATATACACGGCTGACCATCGGATGTAATAGAGTCTGTCAGACCGCACTAAGGGCATGGCTATTTATAGCCAAAGAT
Source organism: Chaetoderma sp. LZ-2023a (assembly GCA_034401795.1). Taxonomy (NCBI): domain Eukaryota; kingdom Metazoa; phylum Mollusca; class Caudofoveata; order Chaetodermatida; family Chaetodermatidae; genus Chaetoderma; species Chaetoderma sp. LZ-2023a. The sequence continues at coordinate 114,160,063 of CM067369.1, forward strand.
GCTTACGTTGACTTTGGCCACCGGTGCTCTTGTAGACTGGAACACAATTATATTAATCAGATAAATTTCGTATGGACTTTTAGCGATAGTAAATATTATTAACGATTTCTGTGGATAGTCCAGTAATGAACGAATACGTTTCCAATATAATGAATATTCTCGGATTCTGGAACACTTCTCAGATGCGTGTTTTTGTATTGCACTCTTCAAGCCTGGAGATTGTAGAAACGGGTTGACGTTAAACCTTTAATGGATAAATTTGGTCAAGAATATAAAAATAATTGCTTATTGAATATCCATTTGCAGGCTAAGTGAAGACCATTTTTGAAAATTTACAACTGGAATGACTGCCTCGGTTATCGAGCCAGTCATTTCAGTGGTAATTTGTCAAAAATTGATCTCTCTTGATCTGCAAATCGACGTTCCTCAACAACACTGCGGAGAACAGTTTCTACACTATTTCCATATTGCAGTTGGTGGATATTGCCGCTGACAACCACATCCCATTTTCAGGAAGGCACTGCAAGTAGTATTATATGGATCTTCAGACAGAGCGTTTTGGCCACCATTTTGTTTATGCGAGGCATTATGGGTAATACCAATATTTCGCGAGGCGAACGTGACGCAAAAGCGTTGTTAAATGTTGTTATTACGTTCTCCGCCTAGAGTTCAGGATCCGTAAAATCATATTTGAATTAAACTCAGATACACGGGTGCCTATGCCATTATGAATCAATGCAGTGACACGAAGTCGTAAGGTCAAAGGTCAAGGTCATTGTGACCTAGGTTTAAAGCTGTGTTTAGCAACACATATCAGATGGTATTTCAATATAGGTTGATCATATTGGAACTATTCTTGAATACATGGACTATGGTTACCGATATCGTTAGATGTCTTCTAATCCAATAATGTTCTAAATATATGTAACAAAATATTTCTTACGTCGTATTCAAAATTGACCTTTCCATTTTTAGCTATGACCCGTCCATCTCTAGCTAAGCTATCAATTAACCCTTTAATGGTCACGATTTTTCAAGAAAATAATAATTTTTACAATAAAATTTACAAAAATAACTTTCTGTTGTGCAAATAGATATTACTCAAGACCACTACAACTGCTGTTTTATGTCCGGCTTTACCATGAAAATGAATATTTTTGAAAATTTACCACTGGAGCGACTGGCTCGGTTACGGAGCCAGTCATTCCAGTGGCAAAATGTATTTCTCTTGAATGAAAAAATGGACATTCCTCAAGACCACTACATAGTTTTTGGCGGTCTTGAGCACTAAAGAGTTATATTAACACAAGCGAAGTTAAACATACCATTCAACCAATGATATATACTGGGAATTACCTTCATATTAAAATGCGTTGTACGATTCCAACTATAAACATTGTCCACATTGGAATCATAAATTGATGAAGCTGTGAGTTATGCCTCTTTGAAAGCTGTTGGCATTGATGTCGAGTCGTGGATTATCTATGACTAGGGTAGCGCTGAAGGGTGACTGGCGAATAAGCCGTCAAGGACATATGGAAGTACAAACACGTTAATGGTACATACGCGAATGGGCATCGGTGTAATCAATGTCATATCGCACTAATTTATGGACAGAACTACTTATGCGGAATTTAGCCGCCGGTGCTCCTGTAGTCTGGAACACAATCATTAATCACACAAATTTACTTTGATAGTAAATATTATCAATTAATCCTGCTCAGTAATGAATAATCGGCTTCTAGTTACGATCCCAGATCTACGCGTGTCTTACTGTGCACTATGCAAGCCTGGGGATTGCAGAAACCGGTAACAGATACTATTTTTTCATGGGCAACATAATTATGTCGAATCTACTCACTAGATTCTGCCGATCTCTCCCTATGTCTTGGCTATACATAGCCTGTGTTACCGGATGTGAGTAGTATATATATATATATATATATATATATATATATATATATATATATATATATATATATATATGTGCGTGCGTGCGTGCGTGCGTGCGTGCGTGCGTGCGTGCGTGCGTGCGTGCGTGCGTACGTGTGTGTGATATATACGGGGTTTCGATTGGCTTAGAAAAATGATGATGTTACGAGTGGGTGAGGCCTAATTTGCCATATACAGAGTGACCAAAAGAGGCGTGTTCTAGTGGGTATCCATGTATAAACATGACCACTAAAATACGGCCCTTTTGGCCACTCCATACATGGCCGATTAAGCCACACGCTCTCGTAGTCACATGCCTTCTCTAAGCCACTCAAATAGCATGTCTATAGCACCCAATGTTGATTTAGATGGATAACATCTGACAGAGTTCGACCAATAGCAAAACAGCAAAAAAATCATCAAACGGTCATTTATAACAATCAATTAAAATGGCAGCTATCGCCCACCTCCACTTTACGACGTATACAAGACTTCTATAAGATATTAGAAAAAAGACTAAAATAACTCATAGTTTCCTGTTGAGAATCTGGTAACTCGCGGGGTTTATCAGAAAAGTAGATGCCCTTGGTCCATTCAGACACTACTAATATAAGCAAAGCACATAAGCTATCGGATCTTTAATTAAAACATTCATTATTACTAGTACAGAGAGACTGCCACTCTAGCTACTATTTGTCATAATAACCAGAACAACAGAATACTGCTTTTATATAAGGATCAGTTGTCAATCAAAATGATTAACAGCTGTCAATCAAGCATGTGATGTGAGGACCCTCAAAATTGATAGATGCGTAATCTGATTAGTTGAAGTGATAGACGCCCATAATTATAGCCAACTGTTATCAATATTGATTATTGGTGAAAATGATAGATGCACAATTTGATTCGCCAAAGCAATAGAATGCATAACTCATTGCCAGCTGTTACCAATATTGATTATTCGTTGAAGTGATAGATGTATGCGTTAACTGGCAGAAGTGATAGGCATATAACAATCATAGTCAGCTGTTACCAATCTTCATTATTTGCAAAGGGATAGATGCATGATTAATTGGTCAAAGGGACAGACGCTCATAAATTATGGACAGCTGTTACCATTATTGATCATAGTTAAAATCAATAGATGCACAATTCTATTGGCCAAAGTGATTGATGAGCGTAAATTATAAGCGGGTGTTATCATATTGATTATTAGCAAAAGCGATAGATGCACGATTTGATTGGTTGAAGTGATAGACAGACAATTATTGATTATTGGAGCGAGTGATAGTTGCACTTTTTCCTTCTGTGCTTTCAACCAAGTATTGCAACAGTCAAAAAGTGATGCACACACAATTTGATTGGCTTAAGAGACAGTAGCACAGTTATTGGCTATACACGCAAGTGATAGAGGGACTTTTGGCATCTGTCAATCAAATAATGTAAAAATTAAAAGCAATAGATGTGCAATTTGATTCGTTGAAGGGATAGACATGCCTTCATTGATTATTGGCACAAATGATAGTGACACCTTGGCAATCTGTGCTCTCAATCAATTATCGTAATGATCAAAATTGATATACACACGATTTGCTTGTATGAAGTGATAGACGCGCAATTCTTGATTATTGGCACTGGTGATTGTTCCACCTTTACCACCTGAACTCTCAATTAATAATGATAATAATAAAAATCTATAGACACTCTTTCATATTCTGGCTACTTTATACACACATTTTCGCAGTCTAGCTGTCATTTTGCTTGAAAGCTGGCTCTTATAAAAGCAGGACTAATTTTTGTGGACATTCTGACAAATAGTAGCTAGAGTGATGGTCTCTGTACTAATACTAATGAGTTTTAAAATTAAGGATTCCATAGCCGGTGTGCTTTAATTATAGTAGTAGTAGTAGTAGTAGTAGTAGCAGCAGCAGCAGCAGTAGTAGTAGTAGTAGTAGTAGTAGTAGTAGTAGTAGTAGTAGTAGTAGTAGTAGTAGTCTTTATTATTGTCTAGCATTGGTTCTAGGAACCCTGTCATTGACGACGCGCTGGCACTAGGATATAGCACAGTCGACATTGGAATGTAATTTTTACATTTTTCAATTTTCGACCTGAGCGAGATTCGAACCAGTCAATTCTATGGCACCGATTCGCCTAGCATTTAGGAACCGAGTAGCCTATCCACTGGTCCACCATCAAGAGGACATAAACCCTCTTTCACAGGACCAGCTTTCAACTACACGAATTGACTGTAACTGATAGTGTACATTCCAGATATTATATTCCATATCTCTAGGCACTGGCTTGTATGTAGTTTTTATTACTGTCAAGCATTAGTTCTAGGAACTCTGTCATTGACGACGCGCGTAGTAGTAGTAGTAGTAGTAGTAGTAGTAGTAGTAGTAGTAGTAGTAGTAGTAGTAGTAGTAGTAGCCGCAGCAGTATCAGTAGTGTCTAAATAGAGCAATGACCTCAACTCTATATTTGAATGGCTACCACACGTGGTCTTACTTTCGTGGAATAGGCAGATAACTAAAAATACCTTCGCATGTCCACACAAATTTTAAAAAGGGTATATTTTGAAAATCAGTCAGCGAAATTTATAAAACTGAATCAAAATGTTCTCGCCTCACAGTAATTTTCGCATCAGTTAATCTGCCTTTTACCAATAACCTAACCGGCTACAGCCGGTTAAAGCCACTTGCCATGGTGGCTAGTACCGTTATGTGTGGAGAGTAGTGAATAAATTGCAGTGTATGAGAAAATCTGTATAAATTGTATTTGTAATATAATATTATGTTTGTTTAAAGGCAAACCAAATATGCTTAAAATTAAATTGTATTTTAGAATTTCAAATTGAGAGTATCAAAGGGGAAAGAGACACGCTTGTTCATTGGTCCTCCCAAGTTATGTGGTTTTCGAGTAGGCGTGGCATAATTGTTAATCTTTCGCGTGGCCAAAAGGGGCGCGTTTTGGTGGGCGCCATTGCAAAAACACGCTCACAAGAACACGTCCCTTTTGGCCACTCAATACATGGGCAATTAGATCATGCCTACTCAAAAACCATGTGAAGTTGGAAGACAACTGAAAAAGGGCATCTATCGACCCCTTGCTACTATATATGTATGTATATGTTTTAACTTTTACTCATTTCCTTCGTATAAATTAAATCAACCAAGGTTTTATACTAAGTAAAAACTTAATATCAAAACTAAAATTCATACTAATCTTGTTAGAATATAATAGTTCAATGTTAAAACATATTTTGGTTCATTACATAGAAGTACATGATTTAACATTCTAAAAGTGAACTATTTCAATGAAGTAATTTTAAGCACATTTTGTGTACAATTAATTAATTTTTCCTTTAACATTACTGCCACTCCTGCTGTAACTTTGATTTTTATGACAAAAAGGGTACTTTTTGTAAAATGTTTGTGTTTTGTCCAAAAGGGCTGTATTTTAATGTCAAAATGTCAGCACTTTTTCGGGAAAACGGATCGGTTTTCATGCCATAGTCACGGCACAAGGGGTCAATTTTATTTACAAAGAATGCGCTTTTCGTGATATACTGATGTATTTACTCGATTTGCAGAAGGAAATAATGAAAATAGTTAATTTAACGATTTTCTAATATCTTAGAAGGAGGAAAGAGGAGTGGATGGGGCTACTAGGCATCATTTTAATTATTTTTAATGATCTTTTGATGATTCTTGTACTGTTTTGCTATTGGTCAAGCTTTGTCACATTTTCTCCATCTATATCAACACGTGGTGCGATAGGAACACAGGCATGTGGTTGCGAGCAGGAGGGATGTAGTTATCCTTATATGGGGGTAACCAAAAGGGGCGTGTTCTGGTGGGAATTTTATACAAAGACGCCCACTAGAACATGCCCCTTCTGGTGGCTATTCCATATCTGGGCAATTAAGCCCCGCCTACTGACAACCACGCGCCTTCCCTAAGCCAATCAAAAAGCGTGTCTATCTCCATGCGTGAGTGTATGTGCGCGCACGCACACGACCCGAGTTAATACTCACCCCCCCCCCCCCCCCCCCCCTTCTTGCAGGAGAAATAAAATCGCAGAAACATCCAGTTGCGCATAACTATCTATGGCATGCGAATTAACTAACTTTATACGCGATTTAGCTATAGATACATCACAAATACCACCACCCCCACCATCCCCCAATCGGATAATGTTATATTAGTTCACTCCATTCATTTGGAATGAACATATAACAATTTCCATTGCACAATTTTCATGCCTTGCATCAATATGTGTACTTGTGTTTCTTTGATTGCTATTGACATCGATGCCACCTCATCATTGCCTGAGTCGCCAGGTTATGGATTGTTGAGGACTCGAGTAACCCCTAAGGGACGGCTGACGAATTACCCGTCAAGACATAGGGCCCATATATACGCGGATAAACATTGCATATAATAGACTACACTCTGCCAGCCCTCATCAAGGGAATGGTTATTTCTGGATAGAACATTCTATCATCGTTGGGCTTCTAGCGTGAAACACAATTATTAATCAGACACATTCGTAGTGGACTTTTTAGCGAAAGTAAATATTATTAACGATATTCTGTGGATTGTCCCGTAGAGAACAAATATAAATTGAATGTAGCAAAAACTCCGTCATCTGTCTTGCTCCTCTGATGCGCGGCCTATCATATAGTATACACACGCCTTGGGATTGTGAAACGGGTTGACGTTTAAAGATGGTTTCCATATTGCAAACGATGCCTGCTGCCGCGAACAACGGTTTGTAGCAACAGTTCGCAGTAGTAGTAGTAGTAGTAGTAGTAGTGGCAGCAGCAGCAGCAGCAGCAGCAGCAGCAGCAGCAGCAGCAGCAGCAGCAGCAGCAGCAGTAGTAGTAGTAGTAGTAGCAGTAGCAGCAGCAGCAGTAGATAAACCTCCAGCTGACGCCGGTTTCGGGGAAGGAGTGTATCTCACATACGACATAACCAATTCATTTCACAATGGATAAATCCGAGTTGTCTATCTGTCTATCAAGTGTATGACGTCGTAATCAACTACGTCGCATGTAATCTGACGTCACAATCAAAACGCAAATTGCATGACGGAACTAAGTCAGCCATTAACGTCCGTTATGTGTACGAATTGTATGTCTTTACTAGGCCTACTTAATAAACATTATGTTGTATATTTTGAAAGTAATTTGACTGGGCTCTGTTGCTGTAATATGCCGGCATATTATGACAGTTTTATTTTCAAGTATCTTGGTGTGAATATGCACCTTTAAATTAGCAAATTAACTGCGTGTGGTGTTTCGTCTCAGCACTCCAGCAAAACCTCGATATGTGATGCACTTTAAATCTGACGTAGGCTACTATTGTGATACCAGTTAAAGTGACTTACCGTCAGTCGGTTGCTGAAGGTATACTTCATTGTCTGTATTCGACTGGGACGGGTGCAGAAAGACAAAATTGCCTAAATTTTACTATATTGAAAGTAAAAGCCACCTTTCAGCGCTGTTTTCAGACATAGTGAATGTTGAATAATAGTAGAATTTAGCTCCTAAGTCCCGCATTTTCAAATTTTGCACCACGTGACATACTTCACGAAACATGCCAAACGTTTTGGCCCTGGCTTGTTTCGTGCTCCTTTTCCCCCGGGAAATACCAGTCGAATACAAAACATACTCTATGAAGCCAATTTACTCAAATTTTTCACCCAGTCCAATACAGCCATTGACATCTCGGATGACTAATCTGGGAATTTGAACTGTAGGCTATACCATAGAAAGCTAAAGACAAAGAGAAAGACAGATAGTGAGATAGATAGATATGATACTTCATCAAGGCAACGGTGACTAGAGCTGATTGTGAGAAACAGGACAACGTTGTTAGACAGCAACAACTTTCATTGGCACAATTCTCACAGGCAATTTCCAGTTGCTGTGGAAAAGATGTGTAGACTAATACAGAACGATAAATCAGTACAACCAATGGACGAGTTAGAAACATTCAATCCACCAACAACTTTCAGTCAAATCCTTTAAAAAAAATTCAGCATGCCCAGAGTTAATGCCCGCTGAAATTATAGTTTTGGTAACCTGTAGCTGTCAGACAGTTAAGACAACAATAGGCGTTGTGGTGACTACGCATTCGAACCACATGCCCAGCTTGAGAAAGCAAAACTCGGTACTAAAAGCGAGATATATAGACACCATCTATAGATATGAGGGTATTTTACAGGTTGGTAACATTCCCCCAAGAGACGAATTGGCTTGCTCACGCTGTATTTCCTGCTTGTCGCGGACAAAGCCATCAAATTGTAAATATTGAATTGCCACATATTAGAGTGGTATTATTTTCCCACAGCAAACCTCCAGAGGCCGATCTACAAACGCGTTTCGACGGGAGAAATATTGATGATTGATGGATGACTGAATATCATGAAATATTTCATATCAGATGTCGATAGTACGCTCAATGGTCGTCCCTCCTATTTTATATAAAGCACTGGAGATATTTGATAGAAAATTCAACGTGTACAGTCAAACGTGATTTAGCGTCCACCACACTTGGGGGTGGTGTGTGTGCGTGCGTGCGTGCGTGCGTGCGTGCGTGCGTGCGTGCGTGCGTGCGTGCAGGCGTCCGGGCGTGCGGGCGTGCGTGCGTGCGTGCGTGCGTGCGTGCGTGCGTGCGTGCGTGTGTGATGGTGGTTATATAAGACAAGTGAATTTTTGACCACCTACTTCAAAGAACAGTTGTCCTCTGCCACTAAAAAGTGTGCTTGCGTGCTTACTTGACAAATAATTGTCGTGATTACGTAGCAAATAATTGAATAATCGTAAATAATTTAAATTGCGTAAATATTTAAAAAATCTACGTTTTAATTACTTTTTAATGCAATAGATCAAGGACATTGACATTTTGCTCAGCGAATCCCTAGGCCTATCCATTGTCAGGCTAAGAGTAGGCTATTTTTGCAAATGTATCACCGGAGTCGAGCCAGGCATCCCAGTGCTAAATTTTCAAAAATAGTTTATTCTTGGCCTGCAAATGGACATTTCTAAACACCATTGCAAATGTTCGTCATTGGTATGCTTTTGTTGTTATGTCTGTATAATTTGTACTAAGGCTGATTAATCGAATGATCACGGTTATTCTTAAATATCCGATCGTGATCACTCACAGCAATACTCGCACAAGTCTACCAAAAAAGCCATATCCTATGACATTGGATGGATTCAATCTGTCACTCAAGTATCTGACGTCATACTGGAATAGGTCCCTTGTTAGCTGACGTCACTATCAGTAGCCTAGTCCGTCAAGAAATTGGACAAGTTCATCACGAAAATGTAGGAATTGTAAGTATTTGTTGAATATCTAATTTAATAAACAGTCTGTTGAACATTTCTGAAACAAATTTAACTGGGAGCTGTTGATGCCATAGTCAACAAGCGCCTAGTTTCGATATATGTATGAACATTTGTGCATAGTTCCAGTAACCTTCGAATCTAGATTCTGGGAATGGACCTTTCCATAGTAATGACGTCATAATCAGCTAAGCGGAGTGTAGGATGACGCCATAATTATTACGTCATAAATGATTCTATTAGGCTCGTCTTTAACTCTTAATAGTCCGACACGTTGTAACAATTGTATGTATTATGCTGTTGAATATTTTGAAATTAATTTGACTGGGCGCTGTTGCTGCCTATGGCAGCAACAACACCCAGTCAAATTAGTTAAAAAAAATTCAACAGCTTACCTGTATAGTTTTCTGGAAATTGATAGTCAGGAAGTTCAGCGATCGATCGATCCCGACACGAGCGAGGTGTGGATGGAGCTTAGATAGAGATGGGCGGGCATAGCTAAATGGAACGATCCATTCAGGTTTCAAAGCTTCAAGTCGATACCAACACGTGTATAAGGTGGGCGGATATTAACTAGAAATGAGCGTGACATGGCTAGAAATGTACGGCTGTATCCGCTTGTACTAAGATATCACACACGGCGATACTCCCATTTACCACGATTATTTCTGTCCTACAAGGTGGTCACGTAAGACCAACGGATGAATTCCACTCTTAGCTATGCCCAACACATCTCTAGCTAAGCCCCACCCACGCTGTGCCAATATTGGGGTCGATCGAACCCTGAATTCCCTAAATCTCAATTTCTAGAGAGCTAAACAAACAGGTAAGCGGGTGAATAATTTGAAACTAATTTAATTGGGTCAATATCAGTCAGTCAAATTAGTTTCAAAATATATCCAACCGAATGTTTAGTAAACACATACAATTCGTCAAACTGACATCATTCATTACATATTTGATTGTCAGCGACGTTAGCCTACATGTGACGTAATTGATTATGATATCATATACTTGAGTGACAGATTGAATTAATTGATTTCTCTGTATTCAAATCTTAACAGAGCTCGTGTCGTTGGCGAAGGAAAGATAACTCACTCCTCGGCAGCTTAAGTCGCATTTGAGTTGTGCGGTGACAAAATGAAGTTGGAAATAGAGATCATCAATCTTCTGAGAAAATGAGATTCTCTGAATCAGATCTCTCACTCGAGCCTGCGTTTCAATATCAACACGATCAATCAGACAGCGAAGTTGCGACTTGGGCGCCGATGGTGTGGGGTGGGGGCAAAATATGACAGTCTATTAATTAATTTTCATATCTTAGGGACAGTGGATTATTGCTGACCGTAAAGCCAAGTCCTGCGTTCGAAAGCTGAGCCGAGATAAGTCATAGGCCTACAGCCCCCCCCCCCCCCCTAAATGATGTGATCGCTCATGTAATGATTCTAGTTAATCTGTTTAATACGGATGCTTGTTTTGGGCCCCAAATATGATGACTTTTACAGACTGGCGGGCTTGACACTGAAGTTGACAGTACAACTCAGAAATAAGTTAAGAGGTTTCCAAAACAAAAACAGAAACATGTTAGTTAGTACAATTTTGAGCATGACGTAAGAAATGTTTCATTGATATTGCTGCCTTAGGTAGCAATGCCTTCTAATCCAGTTATGTACATTGGGCAATTTTTTGGAGATTGTTAAATGCTGTTGTTTAAAGTTGTTTCACCAGATGTGATAAACAAGAGGCCTAGGGGGGCCTGAATCGCTCACCTGGAACATTGTCATTTCAACCAATCTTTAATTGGATTTAGCAATTGGAAAAAAAATGGTCCCGAAAGGCAGGTGGTCTCTTAATACATGTGGTCTTTACAGCAAGTTATCTACCCCAACACAATCCATTTAACACATGCATAACTGGATGAATGGCCAAGTTAGCAGGCGTGATTGGGTAGGGTGAGCTGGAGTTTATTTAGAAAATAATTTGACTGAAAGACATTGCTGTCTTAGGCAGCCACAACTTTCAATCAAATACATTTTTAACAGTATATATGTACGAGCACGTACTGCGTATCTTAATTATTTAGGCAGTGGATGCAAAAGGTTACTCTGTTAAGTGAAGTTCTTATCTACTTTGACAATAAAAGCTGTCAGGATGATAAATCAATGGATGAAAAAAACCCCAACTGTCTATTAACACCCCACCCATAAAGTGACACTGTACTAGTATTATAAATAGTTAAGGGACGATAACGCTGATGTTTGACGTCGTATCGTTTCCATTTTCGCAACACAGTTATTAGATCCCGACATTAACAGTGTGACAAAGGTTGGTGTCAACTTGTCCAGAAATAACAAAACGTGCCGTCACTGTTGACGATGGAGGGATGGATGAACGGACATACAGAAGATGGACGGGGTTTATTGCTATATACGTCCGCTAATAAAACAAAGTCCGTCTTCAAAACCGATCAAATAAAATTTGAATATGGCAGCCAAAGACGCTACATTTTGAATGGTCGACGGTGGCAATGTTTTTTGACGTATCAATGCCGCTTGAACAGCCTTGAATTGCTCTTATGGCCTAATCATATCTCACAAATTTCGGCCCGCTCCATTCAACGGTTCTGGAGAAGTCGTGATTTTGCCGACAACTAGGTCATCCAAGACGGCCGCCAAAGCATTTGGCTAACCAAGTTCTCTTGAACAAACTTGGTTCACCTGTTTCCCTCAATGATGTTTCGTATGTTTAGAATCAATCCGCCAGGCGGTTTCTGAAAAGAAGATTTTAAAATCTGTTTCTAAAAATCGGCCATCATCCAAGATGACCGCCGGCAGAATTGGTCGAACAACGTTGTTTGTACAAACTTGGATCTCGATGGCGTCCTGCCAAATATAATTGAAATCGGCCACATGGTTCTTGAAAAGATGTTATTTAAATAAGAAGCTGACGGACAGATGGACGGATGACGGACACACGACGGACAGTTGCCACGGCACAAGCTTACTTGGCCTTTCAGACCAGTTGAGCTAATAATGCTGCCTGCCTGAAATACCAAGACATTGTTATATGTGAAACAAACTCAAATACTAACATACTAGAATTACACAGTAAATCTCTGACAATTCCATCATTGACCGACAATTAACTGCCGTTTTTTCGCGTGAATATTCCCAAAATAAAGTACATCTTAATTTCTGCTGACAAGTCAGTTAGACATCCCACGCTCTTCTGTAGATCGAAGAATCGTATTAATTTCAATGTCGCCGATCGGAAGAAATCCGCGTGATAAATGCTGGAAACTCATTAAGGGAATGGCTTTGCAAATGAGAAAATGAGAAAGTGTCGGCAGCGCTTAGAAAGGAAATGGTCTCAAGGCTTCGTAATTATTCAACGAAAATGGACACATGTGTTTTAGTAGTGTAATAAAGGTGGATGCTTACAGAATAGGATAGAAGAATGCCCGGTTTTCCGTTACATATCCCCGTTGTTGAAAGCTCTTGCAGTCTTACACAGCAAAAGCTTTCAGCAACCAAGATATAAACAAGCACACCAATTCTCATATGCAACCGCACCAAGTCAAATTCTAACTCCATCATGAACATTGATAGGCAGCAACAACACCCAGTCAAATTAGTTTCAAAATATTCAACAGCTTACCTGTACAGTTACCGTAATATTGGGATTCTGGGAATTCATGGTTCGATCGATCCAAATACATGCAGTTCTTTGAGAATAGTGATGCTTGTCAAATAAGTCATCATTTGAGCGCTTTCTAAAAGCAACACATTATGCATCCAAACGGCGAGTGGTTTATCGAAAAAGCTGTGCCTGTATTCATCAATATGATTTACCGATTCCAAACAACACGCTGGATTACAAGACGTTGTTACAGTGTCGCTTGTAAATCAGCACGATCAGAATATTTGCTCGATAAAGTCCTGTTTATGTGTTACTTTAGAGTAACGCGCCATACATAACCACACGTGACCAGTAGTGCATTCTATCCTAGTAAGGTGACTGCCGTATGTCATGTGGTGAAATCGATGCTAGAGTTTTATGGAGATCATCGGGTTTCTTATGTGGCTTGCTGTCTTTTAGCTCAGCAGCTGCCCTTTCTCTTGCTAAATTTCTATGTCAACAAGTATGACATGATTTTAACCAATCAAAAAACTGCTGTCATAAAGATTTCACCGAGCTGGAATTTTCTCCAGAATTAATGAAACATGATGAGGTATGTGATACAACAGAATGTATTATTGCTCTCACTACCGAAGGGAAGAGAACTTCGAAGCCATGTCTGTCTACTTGTCTCTTTCTGTGTCCATGGCGTGTCTATTGATTATATTCGGTCTGATTTGACTCAAACAACTCACATTACTTTGATCTTGACCCCAAAAGTAAAATCTGAATAGAAGAAAAGCGTGCTCTTCTTGTTGGTTGCATAACTAGAGAAGTAATTACAGCTTGATCTATGGTTCATGTAGTGTGAGTGCTGGGCCTGCATGCAGGTGTGTGGACAAATGAACGAACGAACAAAAAAATGAATGAATGAATGAACGAATGAATGAGGGAATAGGAACGGGAGTGAGGGAGTGAAAGATTCAGCGAGGGACTTGATGAGAGAGTGTGTGAGGGATCGGTTGAGGGAGCGTGTGAGGGAGTAAACCAATGTATGTAGGCCTATGAATGAACAAACGATCATTCGAGCGAGTGAGTGATCAAGTAAGCGATCGATTGAGTGAGCGAACAATCAATCAATCAATATGTTCTTTAGTCGATTGCTGGATTAATCAGCTGAATTTAATTGATTGAATACAAATGAAAAAGAAATTGATCTCATATATCAGCTTATCTAAACAATCACAAATTATCAATCACCTTCTCATAATATCTATGCAATGAATACCATTGCCAAATAATTGTCTGTGTGAGACCGATACATCACAGTTTCATGCGTTATAAATTATCTATAGAATAATACTAATAACTTTATATATTGTGTTATATTGGCGTGGCCATTGACATCCAGAGTGTGCAGGCTTGAACAGAAAATTTAATCATCTGATACATTTTTAACATTTTGACTGAATTTCATTGCTGCTTATTGCCTTTAAGCCACCGTGGTTATAAATGGTTTAAGAATCAGAATACAAACGTTGAATTGTACTGATAGATTATGGCACATTCCTTAATTTAGGCCTAGATCACAGGGATTTCCATTATTGCCTAGCGCATTAAGCAGTGATGGGACAAAATGAAAGCACCAACGGAGGACTACCGTGGGCGCTTCTTCCATTTTGTTCCGTTACTGCTTAATCTGTTTGGTCACACGAGTTTGCAGCGATAAAGAATTATTCTATGGACTTTTATGACGTATGACGTCACTGCGCGTGATCCGCAACCTGGAAGTGTGTATTTTGCTTTATTACATCATAAGTGCGTATTTATGACGCCATCATTTGTTGTTAAACAAGACATTGCTTTGAGCATTTAAGAATCGAGCTGAACCCGGAAATAAGGCACCACTAAACAAGCCTATATTGAGCCTAGATTAGAGGTGGGGAGGGGGGTGGGTGGGGGTGGTGGTGGATACGGGACCTGAACTATTGAGGCCAAGATTATGTCGAGGTCAGATGATACATGATTTGAATTTCAGTGGTGTATATTATTATATATATATATGTCAATTTGATGATACATAATTGCACATAGTGATAGGACACTTGCTCGAAGAGCGGGATTCTGGTAATATAGGTTGATGCCACATCCGCTTTTTAAGGCATATGACAGATGATGGTAAATGGAATATTGCCTCCATAAGCCTAGTTGTTATTAGTAAACTGTTTATAACACTCCGATTAAGTGGAACATTTGATCTTTATGCATCGAGAATCACACAAAATCATATTGTTTCATGAATACAAGATGGATGCCATACTGTAGTGACTATCTCGCGTGTTCTACTTGCTATTGGTGAGGAAATATAAATTAGAATTCGATCGATTATGCCACTTGAATGCTTAAATATACATACACTTTATGCTGTAGAAGTATTACAGATTGATCTCAACATGGGGAAAGCTGGAGCTGAGCTAGAGATGGGCGGGGCATGGCTAACATAATACTCCTCCATTATCAATGAGCATTCACAACACTTCTCCATCAGCGACGCATACAGAAATTCCATGACACACAGTACCTTACACAGAATAGAGGAATCGGATCTGTTACTCAAATATCTGACGCCATAATCAAAATAATCACATGTTAGCCGATGTCACACTCAAAATAATGTATCTCTATCGCGAAAATTGAATAGACCGACACGAAAGCATAGGAATTGTATTTCCTTTGTGACTTTTCAATGAAATAAATACTCTGTTGAATAATTTGAAACCAATTTGACAGGGGATCTGTTGCTATCATAGGCAGCAGCAGCCCACCCAGACAAATCAGTCAAAACATTCAACACCTCTATAGATGTATTGAAATTTTTATTCTGGATATTTCATACTTCAACGTTTTAAATATATTCCAACACGCATAAAGGTGGGTGGAGCTTGGGTAGAAATGGATCCCATCATAAATTATAAAACAAAAATAAATGTCTTTTCTCTCTCCATAATGGCGTAAAATGGATAAAACGGGACATCATGCATCAATAGCCTCGAGATTTAGTCATTATTTATTATATAATCCTATAAACATGCTGCGAAACAGATGATAAAATAGAATATAATGCATATGCATTTACTAAACTGGAACTGCCGAGAATGGAAAAATGGGATTATAAAGAGAACATAACATTAATGACCGATCCCACACCCAATACCTCCCCAAAATCACATAACATGACAGAAAAAACTTTCCCTCTGTTTTAGAAAATCTAAAAAAGTCAACTGCAGTGATAGATATAATAGGACTAAGTATTGAATGGAGTTAAGTAACAGATATTAATTTCAAACACCCGCACCGTGCTGAAAGACTCGCAGAAGACAACTTTTAATGGATTCCTCAGAAATTGGTGCTTTAATCAGGAAGTTGCAAGCCGCGCTTTATTTTCTACGCCATCACAAACTGTGCCAAATACATCTTTTATCTTTTCAGTCCATGTGGCAGTTTCCATTATATTGTGAACTAACGAGAGAGGATATTTCCTGCTGTCAGAGAAACGCGGCACTTACGCAACAGAGTGAGACATATGACCTCGCATTTAAGACACTGTGAATTAAGTCATTGAACTGTACAGTACAAGAGGGGGGGGGGAGAGAGAGAGAGAGAGAGAGAGAGAGAGAGAAAGAGAGAGAGAGAGAGAGAGTGAGCGAGAGGGAGGGAGAGAGAGAGAGAGAGGGTTGAGATGGGGGAGGGATGGTGGGAGGGGAGGGAGGCAGGGAGGGAGACATAGATGAGGGGTCAGGGAGGGCGGGTGGATGGTGGGTAGGTGGGAGATAGAGAGAAGGACTGAAGAATATTCAAAGGCATATGTAAGACGTACACAACATAGATGTAGCAGTCAGCGGTCTACACATATACCATATAACACTTTTTTAATATTTAATTTTAAATATTTAAGCAGCCAGTAGTTCATCGACGTCATATTTAACAATTAATATTTAAGAACAGTTCACAAATCAGCAAAGTGACATTTAACATTTATGAACAGTTTTCAGCATGATCCATGAAGCGGCTGGAGACAACATGATCCATGAAGCAGAGCACACAAGAGTTCATAGTGATGATAGATTGTGGATTTGGCTTATAGATAGACGAATCATTCTTGCAGAGTCAGGTTATCAAGGGTCGCACTCGCACAGCAGGTGAACGGCCTGGCTAAGGAGCAGTATTAGTGTCACGGTCTGGCTCGTCTGTGGCTTGCTCCAGCTAATAACCGAATCTGGGGTTGGCTGTCTAGCCTTTCAGAGTGGTTGACTGTCTGAGTTAATGCAGTAGTCGGCTGTCTTGCTTATTAGAGCGGTCGGCTGACTGAGTTTCTAGATTAGTTGGACATTTTCTTCTGGATGAGCAGTTTTCACTCTGAGTATTGATGGAGTGAGCAGTCGGTGGTTTGACTTATTGACGTGGCATCAGCATAGCTTTTTAGTTGTTACATTTCCCTGTCTCAGTTGGTTTTCAAAATGCAAAGTACAACCAGAGTCAACACCCTAGATATGTATTTAGGCACGGACATGCAACCTCAGAGTGTAAGGAAGTGGTCAAGCTAGATGGAGTACCTTGCAGTGCTAGCGACCTTGGTAACAAGGTTTTCCACTGGTTTGTATCTCACGATGCGGAATGTCTCGCATGCTTTTGAAGGCGTTATTGGTTTGATTGGCGTTTATCGATTTCAGGCCCCATTCATGCCATACCTAGGCTGGTTTTATTTCAGCCTATTATTGGTAACTTCTTCAGCTTTTGACACTGGTACCCATTTATACTTCTGGGTAGAGTGAGGCAATGAGCGAAGGAGATTTCCCATGTTTCCAATGACGGCATGATACTGCACAGCTCAGGTTTGAAATGGGTTCACTGGTTAAGTAGTCCTAAGTGCTGGCCTATAAGAAGCTGCCGCCTCTCTTGATTTGGGGGTGGGGTGTGTGGGTATGACTTTTGATGGCGTATATCTGGTCCCTGTCTGGCAGGTCCTATTTACGCCACTGATCTCTCTTGGTTTTGCTTAGTGAGACAGGCTGGCTATAAACAATTCAGGAGGGGTCGCATGACCCCTCCCTCACTCACAGAGTGAATCAGGGGCTTCCTTTACATTGACTGATTGCGTCATTGGCTGGCGTGCCAGCCTCTGGCTTATCGTCCAGTGATTCAGCTTCTGAAGCTGAAGGAAGAGATCTCCTATTTTCGGTAAACCACCCCACCCGTATTTTATGACATAGAAAGATTCTGAAGACAGTTCCAGAATCCTGAAGATGGGACATTTCTAATGGTATTAAATTATTTTTAATCAGACATGACTTAAATGGACATGCCCTCTATCGTTTGAGTCGTTTCTGAAAATGTTTATAAATCTAACTGTTAGTGTAGGCAGCTGCGTAGTGGAATAGAATGCTGATTGATAGATGGCAGGTCTGGACTTAATTGCTAACAATTCCCCTAATAATAACGTCCTATCATACTAAGTACATTTGTATGGCAATGTCGAGTTCCCGAGTCCACATCCCGTGAGGTTTTCTTTAAACTTCGCTGGCCAGCCTTATGTACGGAGAAGGCTTTAGGCCAATACAGTCCGACTACAATGGCGGTGTTTGTGGCAGCGCTCAAGAGATAGTGCAGCTGATGATGTTTCATCGAGTAGTGTGGCACAAAAGTTGCGGGAATGCTCTCAACACCAATAAAGTGCAGAGAGCGAGGAAGATATATTGAGGGCAAGTGGTAGTTAGCCCCTGTAAAATCTCAATATTTGAACAGGGGTGCTATGTCACACAGGCCTCACTGTCATCCTCTATGTCTTCTAATGAACAGTCGATACCCCATGCCTCTTTTGTGATGGCAACAAGAAAGAACAGGCTGCGTGAAGGCAGACTGCGTAAAAGCATATCACAGGAAGGCAGACTACAGGAAGCCTAATTGATGAATCTGATCTGTCCATCACGTATATGACGTCATAATCAATTACGTCACATGTAGACTGACGTCACAATCATAATTGACAGAAATATTCTGCCATGAACCTGGAATAGTCCGTCAGTTGTATGAATTAAATATCCTTACCATTTAATAAACATTATGTTGAATATTTTGGAACGAATTTGACTGGGTATAGTCAGCAACACCCCAACCCCGGTCAAATTACTTATTCAAAAGGTTAAACATAGAGTTACCATGGGATTGGGATTATGGTAATTAAGGATTCAAAGTATATAAATGGATTCAAAAGCATGGGCGGAGCATAGCTAGAGATGGATGGGTCATAGCTAAAAGTAGATTCACCAAGGGAATGCAGTCTGTTGGAGGCCCGCCTTTCTCAAAGTAGACTGTGTGACGCACTACCATGGGAAGGGAGGTTGTGGGAAGCCAGACTTTCTGAAAATAGACTGTGTGAAGTCCTACCATGGGAAGGCAGGCTAGGGGAAGCCCGACTTTCTGAACGTAGACTGCGTGATGACCTACCAAGGGAAGGGAGGCTGTGGGAAGCCAGACTTTCTGAAAATAGACTGTGTGAAGTCCTACCATGGGAAGGCAGGCTGGAGGAAGCCCGACTTTCTGAACGTAGACTGCGTGATGACTTACCATGGGAATTCAGGCTGTGTGAAGCCCGAATTTCCGAAAATAGACTGCATGAAATCCTATCATGGGAATGCAGGCTGTGGGAAGCCAAACTTTCTGAAAGTAGACTGTGTGAAGTTCTACCATGGGAAGGGAGGCTGTAGGAAGTTAGATGGTGGGAAGGTAGACTGTGCGACGTCATACTATGGTAAGGTAAGTTTTGGGAAGGCAGAATTTCGGAACGCAGGTTGTGAGAATATACCTTTTCAGTTTTTGCTAAGCCCCACCTACCTCTAGCTAAGCTCCACCCACACATCGCTCGTGCTGGGATCGAGCGATCATTGAGGTCATTGACGATCAATTTCCAGAAAACTATACAGATAAGCTTTTAAATATTTGAAACTAATTTGACTGGGTGTTGTTGCTGCCTATGCCAGCAACAACGCCCAGTCAAATTAGGTTCAAAATATTGAACAGAATATTTATTAAATGGTAAAGACATACAATTCGTACAACGACGCATTGTCTGTCTTCAATTATGCGTTCGCGATGTACTTATCTACGTCCTTCATGACTTCATAAGGACGTTATTGATTATGATGTCATTCTACACGTCACGTAGTTAATTATGACGTCATATGATGAATGGCGTAATTAAGTTCATTATGAACGCATAGATGACGGACTAAAGCGTTATACAAATTGCATGTCTTTACTATTTAATAAACAGTCTGTTGAATATTTTGAAACCAATTTGACTGAGCGCTGTTGCTGCTACTTACCTGTACAGTTACCTTAATACTGGGATTCTGGGAATTCATGGTTTGATCGATCCAAACACATGCAGTTCTTTGAGACTGGTGATCGAAAGAGGCTATGCTTGTAAAATCTGTCATCCTTTGAGCGCTTGTCCAAAAGCACCACATTATGCATGCAAACGGCGAGTGTTTTATCGAAAAAGCTTTGTCTGCATTCATAAATATGATTTACCGATTCCAAAACAATACACGGGATTACAAGCCGTTGTCACGTTGTCGCACGTAAATCAGCACGCTCAGAATATTTGCCTGCTAAAGTCCTGTTTATGTTCTACTCTAGACTAACACGCCACGCATAATCCCAGGTGACCGGTAGTGCATTCTATCCCAGTAAGGTGACCGCCTGTATGTCACCAATGATAAGTCACGCGATGACATCGATGCTAGGGTTTTAGGGAGATTATCGGCTTTCAAACAGGGCTTGCTGTCTTTTAGCTCCAGCAATCTTTTGTCTGGGTAAATTTCTATTCCAACAAGTATTGCATGCCTTCAACCAATCAAATAACTGCTGTCAAAAAGATTTCATTGAGCGGAACTTTCTTTCGGAATTAATGAATATGGAGGATTTTTGTTATTCAATAGAATGCATAATTGCTCTCGCTTCAGATGGGAAGAGAGCATTGAAGCTATGTCTGGCTGCCTGTCTCATTCTGCGTACGTCCAAAGCATGTTTATTGGTTTTACCTGGTCTGATTTGACTCAAACAACTAATATTACTTTTTCTCTTGATAAAATCTATCCGAAAATCAGAAGACAAAAAGAAAAAAAATCTATTGTTTTTGCGTAATTACAGCTTGATCTATCGTACATGCAACATGGTGGGTGGGAGGGAAGGAGCGGGTGGGGGTAGGGTGGGTGGGTGAGCAGGCGGATGGCCAGGCGGACCTGTGCCAAATCCACTAATTTATGAAATCAATCGATCGATTGATCAATCGACTGACCGACCGACCGGCCGACCAATCGACCGACCGACCAACCGACTGACTGACCAACCGACTGACTGACTGACCAACCGACCGACCGACCGATCAACCGACCAACCGACCAACCGACCGACCATCCAAGCAGCAAGCCAGCCAATCAGCCAACTAATCAGCCAGTGATGAACGAATGAACGAATGATGGAATGAATGAAGAAAGGAACAAATGAATGAATCAACATCGGAAGAAGAAAGGAACAAAGGAACAAATGAATGGTGAAATGAATGAAGGAATGAATAAATGAATGAATGAATGAATGAATGAATGAATGAATGAATGAACCAACCAACCAACCAACCAACCAACCAACCAACCAACCAACCAACCAGCCAACCAACCAACCAACAAACCAACCAACCAACCAACCAACCAACCAATCAACCATCCAACCAATCAACCAACCAACCAAACAACCCAACAAATAAACAAATGGACAAACAAACAAGCACACATACATACAACCAACCAACCAACCAACCAATCAAGCAACCAAGCAACCAAGCAACCAACGTCTGACAAACGGACAGACTGATCGACCGAACGAATAAACAAGCGAACAAACAATCGGACGAACGATCACTTGATAAATTGATCAAGGGAGCGACTGATCCTTTGATCGAACGAGCGAGTGATCATGCGAGCAATCAATCGAGTGAGCGAAGATTTAATCAATATATTATTAATCGATTGCTAGATCAATCAGCTGAATTTAATTGATTGAATACACATGGAGAACGAATTGAACTCGTGATCTCAGTAATAATAGAGCAATGTCTTAAAGCCAGATTTTTACACTTTTTATCAAAATGTCAATATCTTTTCCATGGATTTTGATGCATGAAATGAGCTTAGAAACCTAAAATTAGCTGGAACACATGTATCATAATAATTTTTCAAGCGGTTGCTGGGAAATGAGTCTACGATGTTTTCCCACATATCTGCTAGCGGCCATATTGGATTTTTAATATGCAACTTTGGCCCATGTCCCTACGGATCCTTCATGCCAAGGAGGACACGTGCATGATGTTTTGTGAAGTGTTATTAATATGTCTATTAACGTAAGATTCTGTTACTCTCCCTACACGCTCTCCCAACACACACAGTTCTTTGAGACTGGTGGTTGAAATAGATAATTCTTGTAAAATACGGTATGTCATCCTTCAAGCGCTTGTCTAAAAGTACCATATTATGCATCCAAACGGCGTGGGATTTATTGAAAAAGATTTGCATGTGTTTATAAATATGATTTACCGATTCCAAACCAACACACGGGATTAGAAAACGTTGTCACATTCTCGCTTGTAAATCAGCACGCTCAGAATATTTGCTCGCAAAAGTCCTGTTTATGTTCTACTCAAGAGTAAAAACACGCCATACATAACCACATGTGCAGAGTGAAGGTGACTGCCGTATGTTACATGATGAAATCAATGCTCGGGTTTTAGGGAGATTCGCGGGTTTCATATGTGGCTTGATGTCTTTTAGCTCAGCAGCTGTCTTTTCCCTGGGTAAATTTCTGTGTAAATAATTATGACATAATTTCAACCAATCAAATAACTGCTGTCATAAGGATTTCATCGAGAGGGCATTTTTGTGGAATTAATGAAATATGGAGGTTTGTGATACAACGGAACGTGTTATTGCTCTTACTACCGAAGGGAAGAGAGCACCGTAGCTATGTCTGTCTAATTGTCTCTTTCTGCGTCCTTGGCGTATCTATTGATTATATTTAGTCTGATTTGACTCATACAACTCATATTGCTTTGGTTTTGAGCAGAAGAAATTCGAAAATCCTAGTAGGAAAAGAAAAGAGTGACCTTGTTGCGTAACTAGTGAAGTAATTACAACCTGTAATGTGACGGGCGGTCAGGAAACCGGGCGGGCTGGAGGGTAGTGGGTGGGGAGGGGGGGGGGCGTGTGTGTGTAGAAACATGAACAAACGAATGAATGAACAAATGATGTTATGTTATGGACGAACTTGCCCCATCTGGTCTAACTTGCCCCTCCCCCCACACACCCACCACCCCACCCCCGTAACGGAGTATGTACGTCCACCCCACCACGTCTCCTTCTTCCTTAATTTTCCAAAAACTAGCTAAGATCTAAAGCCTGTTGTCTACTTATTTAATATTTGGGTCCTTGAGGGCAATTTAAATGCAAGTTTGCATCGATAAATTTATTAAGAAATATCTAATGCCTAAAATACAAATGTATGTGAAAATGGCCGAACTAGCCCCGATCTGCCCTACGTCGAAGTCAGATGACACAGGAATCGAATTTCAGTTGTGTATATGTGAATTTGAAGATACAGAATTGCACTGTCAGAGAAATAGGACGCTTGCTCGAGGATCAGGGTTTTGGTTATATAGGTTGATGCCACATCAACTATTTTAGGTGTATGACAATAAATGGAATATTTCCTCCATAAGCCTAGTGCTTAGTAGTACCCTGTTTATAACACTCAGATTAAGTAGAACATTTGATCTTTATGCATCGAGAATCACACACACGGGGGAGAAAGATGACACCTTCACGCCGTCTCCTCCGTAAGTACCAAGTTTGTTGAGAAACTAAGTCATCAAGGATTGCGGGCTGACATCCGCGTACAGAGGCAACTCTTATTATGTCTACCCTTCTTCAAACAAGAAACTGTGCTTGACATCCTCGGACGACGCAATCTTCCCAGGAGCTTACCATAGCTACGTGGAATATACGTGGTCTGAGTGCAACATCAAAGAGGCAAACCTTAGGTGCAGGCTGTGAACACTATAACATCGATATTGCATGCATTCAAGAGACTAAAGTAGCTAAACACTCAGAGGAGCAAGTACAGACAGGACATAAGCTAGTGCTCATGGACCAAAACAGGCCGCATACCGGGGCTTAGGCTTCGTAATCGGACCAAGGGTCTTGGATTATGTCATTAGTTTTGGATACGCCAGTGATGGCGTTGCATTCATTGATCTGGCTATAACTACGCGAAAACACACCACCACTAAGTGTCGAATTGTCAACGCATACAGCCCAACTACCGAAAAAGCCAAAAAGAATCCAGCAATATTAGATTCCTTCTATGCAGAACTGAGCTCCGCCGTTACAATCCCAGCTAGATGGCAACTGTTCGTGTGTGGAGATTTCAACTCCAAGATTGGTAAACTCGGAATTGCGGACAAAAGTTCAGGACTTGGCTTATGCATGGGATCCTATGGAGAGGGCACATGCAACAGCAATGTAGATGCACTGGTGGCATTCCTTAGTTCCAATGGCCTGTTTGTCACAAATACGGCTTTCAAACACCCATGCCGTCACCGAACAACATGGACTGGACACATTACTGATCGCAAAGCCCCACAAGGTTCTAAGGCTACAACAGCTGTCTTCAGCCAAATAGACTTCATATTATGCAAGACAGAAGCAAAACCCTTACTTCGGAACGCTCGTTCGTACGGAGGCACAGACCTCAATTCTGACCATAAGCTAGTCATTACAAGCCGTCAGATGAACGATCTCTACCTAATATATAAACACCATACCACGCAAGAGGGTAGCGTTACCTACAACCTACTCAAGCTCATCAGTGACACTGACACTCAAATGCCATACAAAATAAGCCCTCGGGGAGCAGATAGCTAACAACGATGTCAGCTTCGATCCAAACGAAGCCCATACCAAAATACTGAAATCCATGGAATCATCCGCTACCAGCACCATAGGTGTTGTTAAAAACAATCAAACTAGGTATACTCACGACCCTCTAGTAGTAAAACTGTCAGCAGAGCATAAAGCAATACGGCTGCGATCTATCAAAGTGGCCAAAGTGAAGACCACACTAAACTACGCCGGGAGCGCAATATTATTCTGCGCCACATTAGAGAATGCTTAAAAGATCTTGCTATTCAACAGGCAGACTCCATAGCAGATGAAATCACAGCCACGGATGACTGTCACAAAATGTTCCTGAGAGCTACTGACTACACACCACCACTCGCTGTACACAACTCTGAAGGACACTTTATCGGGATTGACCAGGGAAAAGGCGAGGCGATCCGAGAATGGTTCAAGGAACAGTTCACTGACAACGATGATGAGCCCGTACACCAGTTCTCAGGAGACCCCAGGCCATTACTAACACCAATTAATACAGCAGAAGTTGAGAAGGCACTTAAAGCCCTGAAAAATGGACGTGCATCTGGACCTGGTGGCATGAGCAATGAACTATTCAAATATGCAAGTGACATTATTTCAAAACCGATCACGCACCTAATCAATTCAGCTTTTATTCACCACCTTCCCATCGACGCTGTAGGCCAAGGTACCATTATCGCACTACCCACGCCTAAGAAGCCACTGGGCCTCTAGCCAATCTGCGGCCCATTGTGCTGCTCAACAGCATATGGAAAATCATATCCAATGTTACTCTATGCCGCATCCGAGACAAGATAGATTACTTCACCGGATCATGTCAAAGTAGCTTCAAACGCGGACGCCGCTGCACAGACACTGTATGGGCTCAACGCATGCTTGTGTCGGTAGTCATGTCCAAACACTGGAACTTCCACAGAATGGGCATTGATATGTCACGAGCCTTCGACACAATTAAACGCGCAAAGATCCTAGATGTACTACGGCAGGCCAGATGCAATGAAGATAAGCTACGACTAGTGAGACTACTGCTTGCAGCCACCAAGCTGAGAGTACGAGTGAAGTCAGTGAATTCTGTAGAGTTTGAGACATCAATCGGTTCCCCACAGGGAGATGGTCTATCTCCTTGCTTTTCACCTGCCACCTTGCTGCCGCATTGAAATCTGTGCTGGAAAGGTCCACAAAACCAAACCACCAGTGTCAATACTGGGCATGCCGCTAGAGATGGAATATGCCGACGATGTGGACTTCATAGACGAGGAAAAGAAACCCCTTAACGAACTTCTGCCAATAGTGCAAGCAAACTAAAATTGAGAATCTCTTTATGAATGAATCCAAAACAGAGTTCACCACATATACCTATCGACAAAGCATGAAACTATAGAAAATGACGATTCACTTCGTGGCGGCGAACCATGGAGGAAAAGTAAAATCCTGGACTCACTGCTTTTCAGTACTGCTGACATTGATGCACGCATAGCTTTCCAGCCCTTCTGGAAGCTATGGATTCGTAATCAAAGATGCCGTTGATAAAGAGGCTACGTTTATGCAATGCAACCTGCGTATCCTTGATGCTGTATAACTGTATCAGCTGGGCAGCTTCAAAGGCAGCTCTAGACAAATTCGATGCCTGCCACCGCAAACACCTACGCACCATCACTGGACACCGATGGACAGACAGCATAATTTCCAACATTGCAAAGTCGCCCAGCAAAGATGGTCCATGTTTGGCCATGTGCTAAGGATGCCAGAAGAGACACCAGCACAGAGAGCCCTGGAATTCGCCCTACTCGAAGCCAGCAAATACAAAGCCAGGAGAGGACGCTATTGCATAAATCTGCTAAGCGTGCTACGAGGTAACCTCAAGAAAGCGGGTCTCGGTACACTTAAGTCAAGAATGGACCTGAGGAAGCTAAGGATTTCGGCTGAGGAGACGACACAGTGGGCAAAAGCGAAGAAGGACTGGTTGCAGCTGTAGGATGTTTCTGCTACTACAGCCTCAGAATACAGTAATCATACAATCACGCATAATAATAATAATAATAATAATAATAATAATAATAATAATAATAATAATAACAATAATAATAATAATAATAATAATAATAATAATAATAGGATATTTATAGTGCAGCTAGGTTCGTCACGAACGCTTAATTGATGACGGAATAAGTGTTGCTGCGCGAATTGCATGTCTTTACTATTTAATAAACATTCCGTTGAGTATTTTCAAACTAATTTGATTGGGCGCTGTTCAGCACCCAGTCAAATTAGTTTCAAAATATTCAACACCTTACCTTTATAGTTTTCTGGAAAATGAGATTGGAAATTCAACGACATTTATAGAAATTCCATGATACAGTACCGATAGAATAGAGGGATCCGACCTGTCACTTAAGTATCTAACGCCATAATAAAAAACGTCATCTGTTAGTGACGTCACACTCAAAATGACGTATCTCCGTCACGAAAATCGAATAGTCCGACACGAGAGCGTCGGAATAGTATATCTTTGGTGAATTTACAATTAAATAAACACGCTGTTGAATATTTTATAACTAATTCGACAGGGAGCTGTTGCTGGTAACAATAGCCAACCCCCAGTCAAATTAGTTTCAAAATCTTCAACAGCTTACTTGCATAAGTGCCTTCAAATTTTTGAAATTCATACTTCAAAGTTTTAAATTTATTTCAAGACGGGTAAAAGTGTGAGTATTTTAGCTAGAAATGGGCGGGGATTAGTTAGAAATAGATCACTCCACGAATAGTAATCCAGTGCTAAATTTAAAGATTAATTTATAAGGCATCGTTTCATCATAATATAGGCATACGTGCCGAACAAAAGTGAAATGTGTTCTCTCTGTAATGGCGTGAAATGGATAAACCGGGACATCATGTATCATTAGCGACGAGATTTAGTATTTATTTATTGTATCATTCACTAGACAAGCTGTGATACTAATGAATATGCATTTACTAAATCGGAACTGTCGAGAATGAAAAAAATGGGATTATAAAGGGATCATAACACTAATGACCCGCTCACATCCACCAACACCCATCTCCTCCTCAAAATCACACAACAGAACAAACATGTCGATTATTTTTAAAATCTACGTACACAACTCAATTCCCGTTTCCAGAGCACCCCCCTCCTCCCCCCCCCCATCACATGACGTAATAATCAACTCCGTGATGTGTAGAATGACATCATAATTAATGACGTCATGAATGACGTCGATAAGTACGTCACGAACGCATATTTGAAGACGGCCTATGCGTTGTTGTACAAATTATATGTCTACTATTTAATAAATATTCTGTTGAAAAATTTTGAAACTAATTTGACTGGGCGCTGTTGCTGCCATAGGCAGCAACAGCACCCAGGCAAATTAGTTTCAAAATATTCAACAGCTTCCCTGTATAGTTTTCAGGAAATTGATAGTTAGGGCATTCGGGGATCGATCAATCCCAACACGGCGAGGTGTAGGTGGAGCTTAGCGTGATGGGCGCTGCATAGCTAAAATGGAAAGGTCCATTGCATGAATGAATGTATGATTTATTTACAATTATAGATATAATTGGACGATTTTGGACCAAATATTTACCCGAGTTACGTAACAGATATTAATTTCAAACACCTGCACCGTGCTGAAAGATTCGCAGAAGACAAACCTTTAATGGATTCCTCAGTCGCTTTAATCAGGAAGTTGCAAGCCGCGCTTTAATTTCTACGCCATCAGGCGCTGCGCCAAATACATCTTTTTATCTTTCCAGTCCAAGTGACAGTTCCCATTATATTGCGAACTAACGAGAGAGGATATTACTTGTTGTCAGAAACGCGGCACTGACGCAACACAGTGAGACATATGACCTCGCTTTTAAGACATTAAGTCATTGAGGTGTGCACAGTAGAGAGAGAGAGAGAGAGAGAGAGAGAGAGAGAGAGAGGTAGGGGGGAGGGAGGGGGGGGGGGAAGGGAGGGAGGGAGAGAGAGAGAGAGGGAGGGAGGGAGGGAGAGAGAGAGAGAGAGAGAGAGAGAGGTGGGATGAATGGACGTGTGGGTGGGTTATTTGGGTGAGTGAGTGTGTAGGTAGCTAGGTAGGTATATATGTACGCGTGTGTGCGCGTGCACGCGCGTACGCGCGCGTGTGCGTGCGAACGTGCTGGTGCGCGTGGGCGGTGGCTGTGGGTGCGTTGGAGTGGGTGCGTGGGTGGGGATACGAGTTGTCGTGGATGGATGGATGGATGAATGGACGGGCGTGCGGGTGGACGGACGGACTGATGGATGGATGGATGGATAGATCGATTTGCTTGATACAGAATGGTGCCACCTGGAACAGGGAGTTGTACCTGCGCCAAACCCACTGATATGTTAAATCACTCGTCACTGGCAATGGTGAACAGTTACACGTAATCGCCCACGCTCGCCCGTTGCGTTCACGTCAGCTCCGGATTCAGCTACATATTAATCCTTTTATAACTAAATTTTGTCACGAATTTGAAATTATTGCTTATTAAATGTCCATTAGCAGGCCAATAGAGGACTATTTTTTTGTGTAAAATCGGTACCGAGCCAGTCATTCCAGTGGTAAGTTTTCAAAAATAGTCTTCTCTTGGGCTGCAAATGGACATTCCTCAAACCACTGTAGAGGCCGGTTTTGGCAAGCTTCGTCGTGATCGGGTTAACCCTGACACAGACAATACGCCTATACGTAGGGCAGACAGCAGAGCGTACAGCTAACGAGTTAAAATTAATAGTGTTTCTATTTATACGTATGTTTACAAGTTTAGTCCTATATTTGTTTGTTAAACGAAAAAAAATCACTAAATAAACAAGCAAACAAACTCAATTCGAACATCCTGTTTCACATACGTTGCGATGATAAATATAGAATACTGTTTACATACTTATTAAATACTTTGACAACCGGAGTATTCCAATGAATTGGAAATGCCTATAGTATTTTGAAAAATAACTGTATTGATAAATATAGTTAATATACGAAATATGCCTATTCATTCAATGAATCTTTTGTTAATAATGAACCATTCCAGTTTTAGCTATGCCCCCCCCCCCCCCCATCACTGGCTAAGCTCCACCCACACCTCGCCGTGTTGGCATTGATCGATCCCCGAATGCCCTGACCATCAATTTCGTGAAAACTATACAGTTAAGCTGTTGATTATTTTGTAACTAACTTGACTGGGCGCTGTTGCTGCCTATGACAGCAACAGCGCCCAGTCAAATTAGTTTCAAAATATTCAACATGATATTTATTAAATAGTAAAGACATACAATTCGTGCAACAACGCACAGTCCATCTTCGACTAAGCGTTCCTGACGTATTTATCTACGTCATCCACGACGTCATAATGACGTCATTGATTATGATGTCATTCTATACGTCGTGTAGTTGATTATGACGTCATATGATGTATGGATACAGTGGAAAGGCCCATTCGATCATCTTGAATAAAACAAGGCAAACTCTTAATCTTATTTAACCCTTTAAAGCCTAGAATACCAGCATCACAATTACAGGCATCAACAACTTTCAGTCAAATTACTATCAAAATAGTCAACAATATTTGTTACATTGTAAACGATGTACCGTATTTGGTGATTCGGGTCCAAATGGTTAAATATTATTCTCTTGCATAATATATTGCAAATAACCTGCCTGAAATATTTTTCTGCCTTATGGATTTTTCCAGTTTATCCATCAATCACATGACGTCATAATCAACTACGTGATGTGTAGGATGACGTCATACTCAATGACGTCATGAATGACGTAGATAAGTTCGACACGATCGCATAATGGGCCTTTCCAGTTTTGGCTATGACCCTCCCATCACTACATAAGCTCCTTCTCTGTGCTGGGATCAATCGATCACCGAATGCCCTGCCTAAAAATTTCCTGAAACCTATACAGGTAAGCTGTTGAACATTTCGCTACTAATTTGACTGGATGCTGTTGCTGCCTATGGCCCAAGTCCCATCGAACAAACTTCCTTTAGCCACAGCTCTAGATGATGTTTCATGAGTTTGATTAGACCCCTTCAGCGGTTTCAGAGAAGAATATATTTTTAAGATGTTTCTAATTATCAGCCAAAATCAAAAATGGCCTCTGCCCACATTGGCCGATCGGCTTCCTTTGAACAAGCTTGGATCTTTATGCCGTAGGGATGCTGCCTGCCAAATATAATTGAAATCGACCCAGTGGTCCTTGAGGAGTCGCTTAAATAAACAGTTGACGGACAGGCGTATGAACATATGAGGTCATAATCAGCTAAATGGCGCCTAGGATGACGTCATAATCATTACGTGATAAATGATTCTATTTGGCCCGTCTTTAAATCTTAATAGTCCGACACGTTGTACGAATTGTATGTCTCTACTACTTAATAAACATGTTGTTGAATATTTTGAAACAAATTTGACTGGACGGTGCTTCTGCCATAGGCAGCAACAGCGCCCAGTCAAATTAGTTCGAACATATTCAATAGCTTGCCTGTATAGTTTTCTGCAAATTGATAGTCAGAGAGCTCAGAGATCGATCGATCCCTACACGAGCGAGGTGTGGGTGGAGCATAGCTAGAGATGGGAGGGGGCATAGCTAAAATGGTAAGGTTCATTGCCACCTGTGTGGAAGCATATTTTTAACCTACTTCTGTTAACAGGAATATCTGAATGTCTGGTGTATAGGTTTGGATTCCCATCTAATCGGTAAGATACACGTACGGAAGAGCTTCCCAAACTGCATCATGCTTCATTGAGAACTATCCAGATAACTTCTAGCAATCTTTCTTTTATGAATTTCTGCAATTTCGATAGCTGGTCAAACTATCTATCTCAAAAGTCAAGGCCAAATAAAGCACGGAATTTCAAATGCCACGACTGATCAGTGATAATAGATTATGTGTTCTATTTCATAGTGGTTCAATAGGGATCTATTATTAGCTATGCCCCACCCATTTCTAGCTATGCCACACCCATTTTTAGCCAGTGTCCGTCCACCTTTTTATGTGTGTTGGTACAGATTTATGTACTTTGAATCCTAAATTCCCAAAATCCCAATTTCAAAGCAAGCCGTTGAATATTATGAATCTAATTTGACTTGGTGACATTTCGGCCTATCACAGCAACGGCGCTAAGTCAAATTACTCTCAATATATTCTACAAGAAAGTTTCTAGCCGGACCTTCAATGTTCATGACGAAGATAGATACGTCACTATGTATTGTGACATAAATGGGTATAGCGTTATAATGTTGAGTGAGAAATCGAATCTTTCCATTGCATTTTGTATGTGTCCGTGGTAAAAGACAGCAATGAATCGTCGCTTTATATGGTCAAAAGAGTGGAACGTCGAATACGGCAAACGATGGGCTATATCCGAGTTATTAATTGCTAGTACGAAGGATTAACCTTTTAAGTGTATTCGGTGGATAGGATAAATCCGTGCTATGGCAAACTGAAGACACATGTGTAGCATCTCCTGTCATGACGGGTAACGAAATTAATGTATACTTGTTTAATGATGCAAAGTCAAAGTTGGATGGAGGCTCTTAAGATTGGACAACACACCAGTTTGCTGTTACTGTGATTCTGAGAAATCAGGGTGGAAAGTACAAGTATATAAATCGATTCCACTCGGGTACAAGATGGGCGGAGGTTAGCTAGAAATGGGATTGGTGTAGCTAGAAATGGGCTGGACCTAGATTCAAGATTCAAGATTATTTATTTCATGCTTATTATATGGTATACATACATCACAGTTGGGCAGTCCATCATGGGCAGAGCCTATGAATCGATGGACCCCCTACACATAAAACAAGACATTACAATATATAAGGTGACAGTTAATACAAACATCTGTAATATAATAATAACGCCTGTATAGGCGTAAATACAGGACCGTACAACATACATTTTTTGTACCATATTGTTATGATTGTTCTAGTGTTCTACATATAAACGATCTTCATAATATTTTGTAATTATACAAGGTTTTTAACACGGTACATTGGGAGTGGAGTGGGAGGGGATGGTAGTGGGGGAATGGCGACCTCAACAATGACACAGCAGTATTAGACTGAGAAAGTTGTTGGTGGGTATGACTGTAGATATATATTTTGTAGTAGTGTCGACATCTGATATGTCCACTGAGAAAAGGTATATCACATGAACGTTCAAAGATAATTGAGATCTGATGGGGACTATCTCTTTTGTCTCATTTCGTGCTTTTCAGCGTGGTATAGCTCTCCTAAATTTGTTCACATATACCATTCTGATGGCAATATTCCATCTTCTATTATGCCTAAAGCAGAGAAACCGACGTACAATATTCAACAATTTTGGCGGACGATGTTACTGTTTACGACTGCAGCATCTTCCACCAAACCTGCACAGAGGATGTAACACCAGTTCCACCGTTTTATTTTGAAAAATGAATATCTTGCAATCAGAGTCCCACGGAAGAAGCGAAATCATGAAACTTCGTCTATACTGAATATGTCCACTGGGAAGATGACAAAGATTTTTTGACAGACGTACAGATCATACATGTAGACGAGCCGATACAGTCGCATCACATAAAAACTTGATAATAGTAATCATATTAATAACAACAGTAATTAATCAGCATTTGAGCTGAGTTTCTTCTGGTAAATATATATAGATTGATAAAATGGGGGATATTAGATCAAAATTTGAAACATAAACACGCATAGACGCACGAACGGACGGACGTAGTGACGGACGGGCTGACGGACGGACAGATGGACGCTTGATAGGTGTGGAAATTCTCAACTCTCATTGTTTACAATTGAATCATAATGTTGACGTATATCTTAATGAAAGCCGTTCAACGGTGAAGAAAAAAATCCGCAAATCTCCAAAACTAGATTGTATTTTTTAAGCCTTCTATATTCGTGCCTTTGAATGTCACATTGAATATCATATCCATTCTAGAAATGCAATTCCCCGGTCCTCCCGCAGGAACCCGCTATCGGAGCCCTTTGTAGCATTAACGCCGAAATCGCATTCACGGAGTACGCTAGCAGTCAGACCTGCAAGAGCCCATCTGCTGCACTGACCGACAGATTGTAATCACTACGGTTACGTGAGTACTTAATAGAACACGCGTACAATAATAAATAGCTTTTGGTCCAAACGATTGTGGGTCTTTAAGGCAGGTGGTCTAACAACCACCCGTCTTGAAGAACCGCCATCTTTTGGACCAAAAGTCAGATGTCCGTTATAGACACGTTTGGCTGTAAATCGATCAAAGAAGCGAGAAGAAAATGGACTTTCCCGAGATTTATCTACACCCAGCATCTCGTGAAATCGATAGCAAATCACATTGAGTCGGTCAGGAGCTGTTAATGGCTATCCCCTCGGATGGCTGATGTGGAGATTAAGATACGGCTCTTTGTATATAGCAGACACAAAACCCCAATCAACGACAGGGACCGATTAATGTATCGTTAACCGGGGACCTTGACCTTTGCTGGTTTCGCATTTAGATTTCTACAGACAAATTGCGTTTAGGCCTACCTATTTGATTTTCACGTTTTGATCGTGTGACGATAGGTCGACTCCGTATACACATAACGCGGTGATCTGTTGGTTGCGGTGAAACACATCGACACAAAAGCAATTTGTTAGCCCTATTCTATTCTGAGGGCGGGCTTTGCAGTTTTTAAAATAATACACTTACTTATGTATCTAAGAAGGGATACATTTTATTTCCTGTTGGAAGCGTATTAAGTAATTTCTGAGCTCTACTCCAGGAAGCCATAGTTTATGTATCCTTCCAAGAAAGTTGTGTCAGTTTCCAGACTAAGTCTTTGGATCGGGTGTGTCTGTGAGATAGTATCCACCACTCAATCCAAATTGAAGAGATGTGACGCAGTGGATGCCGTATACATGTGGTGTGAACTTTCATTTGTCATTCTACTGTGGCAAGGCTAGAGATCGTACGGATCGTATGGAGAGGGCACACGCAGCAACAATGGAGATGGACTGGTGGCATTTCTTAGTTCCAATGGCATATTTGCCATAAATACGGCTTTCAAACACCCATGCCGCCACCGGACAACATGGACAACATTGCTGATCGCAAAGCCCCAAAAGGTTCTAAGGCTACAAAAGCTGTCTTCAACCAAATAGATTTCATACTATGCAAGACAGCAACAACACCCTTACTTCGGGATGCTCGTTCCTACGGAGGCACAGACCTCAATTCTGACCATAAGCCAGTCATTACACGCATCCATATGAAGCAGCTCTACCTAATGTATAAACGCCATACCAGGCAAGAAGGTAGAGTCGCCTACAACTTACTCAAGCTCATCAGCGTACAAAAAGGGCATCGAGGAGCAGATAGCTAACATCGATGTCAGCTCTGATCCAAACGAAGCCGTAACAAAAATACTGATATCTATGGAATCATCAGCTACTAGCACCATAGGTGTTCTAAAACAACAGAACTAGGTATACTAACGACCCTCTCGTAGTATAACTGTCAGCAGAACAGAAAGCATTACGTATGCGCATCTACAAAAGTGGCCAAAGTGAAGATAGCACCAAACTACGCCAGGAACGCAATAACATTCTGCGCCACATTAGCGAACGCTTAAGAGATCTTGCTATCCAACAAGCAGACGCCCTAGCAAATGAAATCACTGCCACGGATGACTGTCACAAAATGTTTCGGGCAGCCGGAGCCCTGAGTGTTACTGACTACACACCACCACTCACTGTACGCAACTCTGAAGGATACTTTATCGTGACTGACCAGGGAAAAGCTGAGGCAATTCTAGAATGGTTCAAGGAACAGTTCACTGACCACGATGATGAGCCCTTGCACCCATTCTCAGGAGACCCCAGGCCATTATTAACACCAATTAATACAGCAGAGGTTGAGAAGGCACGTAAAGCCCTAAAAATGGACGTGCATCTGGACCAGATGGCATGAGCAATGAACTATTCAAATATGCAAGTGATATTATCTCAAAACCGATCACGCACATAATCAATTCAGTTTTTATGCACCACCTTCCCATCGACGCTGTAGGCTAAGGCATCCTTATCACGCTATCCAAGCCCAAGATGCCACCTTGTCCTCCACCCCACCCCCAAGTAAATCTGCGGCCCATTGTGCTCCTTAACAGCACACGGAAAATCCTATCCAATGGTACTCTATGCCGCATCCGAGACAAGATCGACGACTTCACCGGATCATGTCAAAGTGGCTTCAAACGTGGACGCAGCTGTGCATACATTGTATGGGCTCAACGCATGCGTGTGTCGGTAGTCATGTCCAAACACTGGGATTTCCACAAAATGGGCATTGACATGTCACGAGCCTTCGACACAATTAAACGCTCAAAGATCCTAGACGTACTATGCCAGGCCAATTGCAATGAAGACGAGCTACGGCTAGTGAGACTACTACTTGCAGACACCAAGCTGTGAGTACGAGCGAAGTCAGTGAAGTCTGTAGAGTTTGAGACGTCGATCGGCTCCCCACAGGGAGATGGTCTATCCCCTGTGCTCTTCACCTGTTACCTGGCTGCTACATTGAAATCCGTGCGGGAAAACTCCACAAGACCCCCCCCCCCCCCCCCCGGTGTCAATACTGGGCATGCCGCTAGAGATGGAATATGCCGACGATGTGGACTTCATAGACGAGGAAAAGAAACCCCTTAACGAACTTCTCCCAATAGCTGCAAGCAAACTAAAAATTGAGAATCTCTTTATGAATGAATCCAAAACAGAGTTCACCCACATATACCTATCTACAAAGCATGAAACTAAAGAAAATGATGATCCACTCCGTGGCGGCGAACCCTGGAGGAAAAGTAAAATCCTGGGCTCACTGCTTTTCAGTACTGCTGACATTGCTGCACGCTGCATCATGGGGAACACAGCTTTCGAATCCTTCTGGAAGCTATTGATTCGTGGATCAAAGATGCCCTTGGTAAAAAGACTGCGTTTATACAATGCAACCTGCGTATCCTTGATGCTGTATAACTGTAACAGCTAGGCAGCTCCAAAGGCAGCTCTAGACAAACTTGACGCCTGCCTCTGCAAACACCTACGCGCCATCACTGGACACCGATGGCCAGAGAGTATAATTTCCAACGATGCACTATACAAGATGTGTACTACGTCGCCGTTGCCTGTAAAAGTCGTCCAGCAAAGATGGTCCATGTTTGGCTATGCGCTAAGGATGCTAGAAGACACACCAGCACAGAGAGCCTTGGAATTCGCCCTACTCGGAGCCAGCAAATACAGAGCCAGGAGAGGACGGCATTGCATAAATCTGTTAAGCGCGCTACGAGGTTACTTCAAGAAAGCAGGATTGTGTACACTCAAGTCAAGAATGGACCTGAGGAAGCTAAGAGTTTTGGCTGAGGACAAGACACAGTGGGCAAAAGCGAAGAAGGGCTGATTGCAGCTGTACGATGTTTCTACTACTACAGCCGCAGAATACAGTAATCATACATACAAGGCTAGAGCTTTCAGGATTGTCCGTGGAATGTACGTGCGCATCGCCATATATGGAATTGATTCCATGTCGTTTCTACGATGGAATGACAGTGGCATGCTATGACGGCGCTATATTTCCCATCCCATGCGGCGTCTCCTCACTTTCAACACAATTCTCAGCATCAGTATATTTGTTTGAGACCCCATTGGAAATCTTCTTCTGTATTCCCCGTGCCACATACGCATTGTGAAAGAGTTCTGTTTTGGCAAAATATGTTATAAACTGTGGCATATTAGTGTAATTGTATGATTGGGTACGAATAATGTAATTCATTTTCGTGTCAAATGTTTTCCGGCAGAAACGGTGGCGGGAGAATTTGCAATTCGGTAATTTCATTCAAACGATAATCATTCGGTTAAGGCAAATGTAAAAAGTAAAAAACCCATAAAAGAACCCGGGGTGAGTGTGTCTGACAACACCCACTCGGAAATCTGTTATATTTTATCATTTCTATAATCTATCGTTATGCGCCTTTGTTTTGATAAACTTTGGCCCATGTATAGCTAATGACAAAAACTATCGCCTCTGAAAGGTTCCCAAGGGCTTTGACGGTCTAAGACTCATGTCTGACAATTAGCAAACCTAGAAACAGTAATTCTCTAAACAAACATATTCAAGTGGATTTTAAATGTGCTAAATCTGAGTAAACCAATCTACCATACGTGAGTGGAGTGGGTTTGCGTTAAATAGTTAAAATACGGTCAACTACTTAAAATATACTTGAACGTTTACTTGACGTAAAGATTGGCAGTTAACTGATAACCCCGAAGACAGGGGTCGAACTTGTGTGACCATAATTTGTAAAACGTTCTGGTTATAAAGGCACACGCACGCACGCGAACACGCACGCACACGAACACACGCACGCACGCACGCACCAACCCACGCACGCACGCACGCACGCACGCACGCACGCACGCACGCACGCACGCACGCACGCACGCACGCACACACACGTACATACGCACGCACGCACGCACGTGTTGGGATCTATCGATCCCTGAATTCGCTGACTATGAAGTTTCAGAAAACTATACAGGTAAGCTGTTGAATATTTTGAAACTAATTTGACTGGCAGCAACAGCACTCAGTTAAATAAGTTTCAAATTATTCAACAGCATGTTTATTACATAGTAAATGCATGCAATTCATACAGCAACGCTTAGTCCGTCATCGATTAAGCGTTCGTGACGAACTTAGCTACGCCATTCATGACGTAATTGATTATAACGTCGGCCAACACGTCGCGTAGCTGATTATGACGTCATATAACTGATGGATAAAGTGGAATCCTCAATTGTAGATTTGTAGATGGTGGTAGAAAGACTGGAATCAAATTGGGTGGACAAGTACCCCCATTGCCTAAGTGTCTGGCACACACGAGCGAACTAAGCTATTACTCCAACATGTCCTGCCACAAACGTGTATATATCTCATCGAGTATCTTTCTGCTAATTGGATGTAAATATTTGATAGGCTAATAATAGAGACATGCCATTGTATGCAGCGTGTAAAGACGACGGGCAAACAAAAATTCTACGTTAGGTTAGCTTGCATAGGATCAACGATTTAACAGACATACACGGGAAGACTATTAAAATCATTAACCATTTGACCCACAGATACGATGGTGAAACGGCAATTGCTTTCTTATCTAAGGAATGTTATTCTCAATATGCGCATGTCTTTACTATTTAGTAACCAGTCTGCTGCCAGAGGTAGCAACATCACTGAGTCAAATTAGTTTCAAAATATTCATCAGCTTAAATGTATGGTTACCTTGATATTGGGATTCTGGGAATTCATGGTTCTATCGATCCCAACACAGGCAAGGCGTTGGCGAAGCTTAGATAGAAATGGTCTGGACATAGGTAGAAATGGACCCATCTATTGCAATGATAAATGTGTTCTACCCCTTTTGGCAATACATATAAGATGCATGGAAGGCAGAGAAGCCGATTTGTATATCAACGTTTAGCTATGACTTGTGAAAATCTAACTGGTCTCTAGACACAATAGTACAGGGGCAAGTGCCGTCGCATAAAGTACCGGGACATTTCAAATTGTGTCAAATGTTAAGAAAAGTTGTATATATGTTAATTAATGTAAAAAACAATGTTGGCATTATATCAACCTGTTAAATTCAAAATGGCAGCCATTTTCTAAAATGGCGCATCGATTTGTTGAGAAAATTTAGAGAATTGTTAGAATTTGCCAATTTTACCGATCATCTTTGTTTCTAAACATATAGAATCTGTACTGTAGCAAATGACTCTCAAAGGTGGATTGTATATTCCATCCAATATAGTTTCTTGTCGACATATATTTTGTGGTGTGGACAATATGATTATGCAGAAGATACCACAGATGGAAAGAGAATTTTGCATCGAGCAACAATGACAATTTATCAGAAAGCAGAAGAACGAGATAAGTCAGTGAATATCAACCTTAGTGATTCAGCTTGGGCTCGCTCAATTGGAGATCTGTCAGAAACCATAACACAGTTTATGGAGTCATCAAATCCAGTTAAAACCGCCTTGTCAACTGTTTTCTTCATTCAGTATACAAATCGGAAGGGGTTTACATATCAGCCTTTCAGAACATGCATGGCTTCTTGGAGGATCCTGGGTTAGATCAGAAATATATGCTGCCTAGATGGCAATGGAATGACAATATGCAGGTGATGGAACAGCGGTAATGCGAAGAGGAAGCCACACAGGGGGTTGGTTGACAGAGTATTTAAAGAAGACAAAACAAGGCCGTAAATTACATACATTCCCAAAGGGTCAATGCTATTGAATCATGCCGAATAACGCGGATATGGACCAGTTTGATTATGTATGTGAAAGATATTCGTATTTATCAGAGCTGTATAAACCGGTGACTAGCGGCTACATGTGATTGTCCTAGAGCTGGTCACAAAGTACATCTTCGCATATGATCAACTCAGGTATGCCAGCATGATTCCCCTCTACCTACCCCGAAATGAAGTTACTCAAGCCATCAGATCCTGAAATCCATAGGGAATTCATTGAAGGCCATTGGGTAGGAAATAAGAATTAAATTATAGGAATTAGTGCTCTCGTTGCTGATCAGGCTATTTAGCAGATTGATGGCTCAGTGTAAGTGTTTTGTGGGTTAGTGGGTATTACTATGAATCCATTTGCGAGATTTTGGTTCTCCCACGCTCTCCAGAATTCTCCAGGCTTGCTACAGGAGCTCAAGAAATTGCCGGTATGAATTTATCCAGGAGGACACAACATAACTTCATGTCTGTTATTGTACTGGAACTCCAGCGAAAAACATGTGAAATCCCACAGCAACTATTAGAAGCTTCACAAACCGTTTAATGATTCAAACTGATGACTTATTCAACTTGGTCACCAAATTAGTTGCACCAAAAGGAGTTGCAGAATATCTTTTCAAACAACGTGAAATCTACAGCAAACTGTTTGCAATAAGGAAAGACGAATACACGTATCTGGGCACCAATGCAGAAGCAGAAATTGGACACTTGGAAGCGTATGTCAAAACACTTAAACTAGAAGTCAAGGAGAACGTTGTTGAACTCGTAGAAGACTGGTCATTGCTTGTCCGTTTGTTAATATTGTGCAAACCAATGCCAGAAATGAAGCTAAAGGATGCGATTAGCAAGCATGAATTGTCCGTGGCGCTTAGATCTATGTTTTGCTGCTTATGGATGCATGCTTCATTGTTCGATAAAGGGCAGCTTGATGGGTATATTAATGGAATTATATTTAACTAAGAATCCCACATTCGTTGAAACTCAACGGAAACTCAACATGGTATCCTGAACCTGGATAACCGACGAACTGACAAGCGGAGTGAGAATCATCTCTGTATCAAAGAATGTGGCAGTGGTTGATACTACGGCAGCGATTCAACCGATGGGCAAAACAGATTCAATAAAGAGGTGTCCCGAGCTAGCAGACCACTTTATAAACCACGTGCTGCAGAAATATTCAAGTATGATGAAATACGCTTGATGCTTGATCAGTATGACATAAGCCATTCATTAAACTCGTGTCAAGAGACAACGAGGGCAACCAGCGTGTTTACTGATACAGCAAACATTGCCAACCAGCCTCTGACAAAACAGTTTTCACACACAATACCAAAGCTGGAATTAACCACATACTTTGCAGATAAGATACTGCAAACGGTTCATTCAACTCACTGTATAGTCGTGGCATATTGAGACATATGTACAGATAGTCAGGTACACATAAGGATATGAGCCATGGAAAAGCTGAACAAGAGGAAGCTGACACAAAGATATTGTTGCATACTATGGATGCAACAGAAACAGGTGCAATGAGCATCCCCATCCACTCTCGGGACAGTGTTGTATTTGTCCTCTCCTTAACGCGATATCCTGACTTGTGTGAGGATATTTTATTTGTGATTCGAACTGGATAGCAGTAGTGCGTGCTCCCATTAATCCTTTAAATACGCCTTTGCCGTGGTCTTGGAGAACGTCCATTTGCAGGGCAAGAGAGGACTATTTTTGAAAATTCAACACTGAAATGATTGGCTTAATAACAGAGCTAGATATTTCAGTGGTACATTTTCAGAAATAGCCTTCTCTTGGCCAGCAAATGAACAACATTCAAAGAGCAAATATTTTGATCACCTTGGCGAAATTTGACCATTAAATTGTTAAATCCCACAGTGCAAGCATTGCGACCAAACACACTCGTTGTCATTCCAGAATACCATGCACTCGTTTGTGCATATTATACTAGTAGCTATACATGTAAAGATAAACTTAATTGTTGTGGAAGACCTTCCAAAAGCCAGGTAATGATATTCTCACTGACATGACAAATCTTGGTAACCACTAGGCCAACAAGTCAAACGTTCCTTGCCATTGAGAAGTTTGTCTATCAGATGCATCTCCTGAACACATAGATTTCCAACTTGAATGACTTAAAGTGGTGTCTGCTCAAGAAATACCGTGTTTAGGCAGAAGGCTACCATATATATGAGATGCGCTGCATAAAACCATGCTATGTGCACATTATCAACTAGTGATATGGAAGAATGAGACGATACACAATCCCAAACTACCATCGCCTCAAGAGTATGGATGGACTCTCCGAGTGAGCTCCTGTTCTGACCAAACAGTTGCCAGCACTTGATGTGATAGTCCATCTAGTGAAGTGATGTGTCAAAACCAAATGTTCTACAAATCAATGCCATTACCGAAAGGCTGATTTGAATTGCACAGCTTTGTGGAGTTGCTCTGACAATGATGATGAGCGTGAGAATCATTAGGATGACCAAGCGAACGTAGCGGATGGGTACGATGACGATGACGATGACATTGGCGAGTTTGATGATGAGGGTGGATAAGATAAATAGATATCTGCCGGTTAGAAAAATGATCTCATTGGAAATTTGAATAGATTTCACGCAAATAATTTTCCTACATTGAGACAAATGACTAAAAAGTAATAATTTTTAATGACTAGTCAGATTTCACCTTGTTGCATTCTACATGTCAGAATCAGAATAAAATTGTTTAAGAACCTGGAAATTGTACAGTTTGCTTGTGATGATCGGACGAATATAACTTTTTAAAGAAATTCTTGTGCACAATGGCGGCCTTTTTGGAAACTGGCCGCCATTTTGAATCTAACAAATTGCTATAATGTTAAAAGGAGTTTTTTACTTTATTTGATACATTTATGAATAGGTAGCACAATTTCTGCATTAAAACCCTACGAGATTACACACGCCCACACTACAATAGTATAAATACCCGATGCCAGATATTTTTCAATTCAATGAAGGAATCCAGTTTTAGCTATGCCCCGCCATTATCTAGCTAAGCTCCACCAACACTTCGCCCGTGTTGGGATCGATCGATCCCGGAACTCCCTGACTATCAATTTC
Source organism: Chaetoderma sp. LZ-2023a (assembly GCA_034401795.1). NCBI lineage: Eukaryota > Metazoa > Mollusca > Caudofoveata > Chaetodermatida > Chaetodermatidae > Chaetoderma > Chaetoderma sp. LZ-2023a. The sequence goes on from CM067369.1 coordinate 114,203,495, forward strand.
CAGAAAACTATACAGGTAATCGGTTGATCATTTTGAAACTAATTTGACTGGGTGCGGTTGCTGCGGCCAGTCAAATTAGTTTCAAAATATTAGAATGTGTATAAAATAATAAAAACATACAATTCGTACAACAACGCATAGACCGTCATCAATTAAGCGTTCACGATGAACCTAGTTACGTCATTCAATACGCAATTGATTATGGCCCCAAGCTACACGTCACGTAGTTGATTATGACGTAATTTGGTTGATGGATAAACTGGAATCCTCCATTGCAAGTCCATTGTGCGGATTATGCAATAGTACGCTATTGCCGCGACACCTCAATGATAATCAGCTCTTCTTAACTCTTTTTGCGCCAACAGCACCGATTACGGTGAAGATTTTTCTAAATAATTATAATTTTTGCAGGCTAAAAGAAGACAATTTTTGTAAAGTTACCAATGAAGTTGACAAAAATAGCATTATCTTTTCCTGCAAATTGACATTCCTCACCATCACTACAGAGACTGTTTTTGACAGGCTTCACCACCAAAGTCGTAATGATCAAGAAAATTCAAGTTTTTGATAAGCCAGTGGTCATTTGTATGCCACGGGAATTTTTGAAAATTGACCACTGGAATGACTGGCTCGCAAGACCGGTTAAAATGACATTTTGATCAACTTGACGACTAAAGGTTTCTGCATCATTTGTTGAAAGCAGAATGCCTTTGAAAATTATCATGGAGCATGAAGAAATGCTGTTTTGAATTGAGGAATCCAGTTTTAGCCATGCCCCACCCATCTGTAGCTAAGCTCTACCCACACTTCGCCCGTGTTGGGATCGAGCGATCAGTAAAATAAGTTTCAAAAGATTTAATACAAAGGTTATTAAATAGTAAAGTCTTACAATTCGTACACATGACGGACGTTTAAAAGTTCATAACGGATTTATCGACGTTATTCATTACGCATTTTGATTATGACGTCAGCCTACATGTGACGTAATTCATTATGACGTCATATAGTTGAATGAGACATTGGATTCATCCATTAATTCGTTCTATCGTGTTTTAAAAATAAGATATAGATCTATCATACGTTACACCTATATTCCGGATGAAGATAGGGTGGGGTGTGCGTGGCTTGTGAGCTATCCGAAAACAACTATTTCGGTGATCAGAATGAAAGCGGTTAATTATATAGCCATTTCCAATATAAACATTATTTATAAATCGTCTATCGACTAACATCAATAAATATTTATCTATGAATGGGATTTCCTTATTGATATATGATAGGGAACCAATCGACACTACGCGCGTGCTTGCTTGCGTGCGTGCGTGCGTGCGTGCGTGCGAGTGTGCGTGCGTGCGTGCGTCCGTCAGTGCGTGTGCTGTTTTAAATTCTGAAACTCGATAACAGTTGTATTACGTCACTATCAACCCAAGTAATCTGACCATTATGTTATTTCCTTACCATATTAAATAAATACATCCATCTGCCAAGTTTGAATAAAATCGCCAATAATATTTTAAAGCTATATTTTCACACGCCAGAGCATGCCAGTTACCCACTCATACATGTATTAAATAGCACCCTGTTTGCCAGTAATTCATGAAGCTGAGGTACCTTCAAATAGCTAAAGATATCAGCACTTGAATTAATGGTGTCTGTAAGCCGTTTGAAGACATCTCTAATGGTACACTGTATCATTGAATGCGATGATTTCGCAATGAGCAGGTCTGGCATTCACTTCCTGATAACCTCATATCACTAAGACACGCATTACTACACGTTATATAACAAATTGCACATGTATTTGAAGATTACAAACAGTAACAGTTTGCTGAATCTACGTTCATGCATTCGGTAGTTATCCTGCAGACACAGACAGACAGACAGACAGACAGACAGACAGACAGACAGACATACAGACAGACAGACAGACAGACAGACACCAGGCAGACGGACAGACAGACAGACAGACAGACAGACGCAACCACCTAACATAGGTCGAAATGTTCTTGCTAATCCTGTTAGCGCGGTGTGTGACTTGTTTACAGGCATGCCTGCACGTATAATGTTAATTAACATTATTAATCAAACTTAATCGCTAATTAATGGATAGCGCTGAGCTCGTAAATCTGTCGATATCAGAAATAGTGACTTGTGCTATCTACTATTACACACAGTACAGCTCAAAATAATTTAGAATGATTTCAAAAGAAATTAAAACACACTGTTGAATAATTTGAACCTAATTCAATTGGAAGACATTCTAGCAATGTCTTCGAGTCCAATTATTTTCAAAATATCCAACAGAACATTTCTTACAAACATGTTTCTGTTTTGGTTTGGGAAACATGTGAACTTATTTATTAGCTGTTTTAAACATATTTTATTGTCAATTAACAACAATGGGATTGAGTCATAAGTCAAACTGACTTAGATTTGACTCTTTCAATATATTTTCATATAAAATGCGGTATGTTATAATTTTACATAATAAGTTTACAATAAAATGCATTTTGATATTTACATATATGCTAAACATTATTTATGCTTACAATTTTTCAATTGTAATACAACTGTTTCGCATCCACATTCATAAGTACATTTACGGTTCTCTATGAAGTAAGGGCATCGGGATGTCCCGCACTTAGATTTTCATCCGCATGTTACGAGCTCTAGACATTGACAGGGAATCGAACCCACAACCGACGAAAGCGCCAAGCAGCATAGCCCACAAACGCTTCTTTTTGTCGGTTGTGGGCTCGATTCCCTGTCAAAGCCAATATACTGTAATGCCACGACAACCTGTATAACTAAGCACTTGTATAACTAAGACAAGCATCTGGAATATGCGTGGGGGTGGTGGTGGGTGGGGTATGTGAGGTGGGGGTGGGGGTTGAGTGTTGTCCAGACAGCTTTAATGCAGCCGAACTCATTCTTCCTGACTGATGTGTGGATGGGTAATGATCTAACAATATATTCCTCGTCGGCATGTAACAAGACGCATAATGGCATCATTGGTATTACAAGGAACGATCAAGCCCGAGAAAGGTTTAGGATCACATGGTCAGAACAATATCGAATCTCGCAGAGTACGGGATCCATATACAACTTGGAATATGCTGAGGAGGTGATCACCTTCACCAGCTCTGATAGTCTTGCTTCACAGATCTACATATATCTTGCAAATGTGGTATAGACCATGACAAGTCGCACACTAGTCATTATAAACCTGTTTTGACCCTTGAGACATTGCAAATGGCCTTCAAATTCAAAATCAAGGATGTCATCCACCCATATATTTCCCTCAAATCATATGAAGGATTGAGCTAACATGGATGCGAGGCATTAACATAAAATGGGGTTAAACATTTATCCAGATCTCTATCAAACTGTTAAACAAGCGCTTAGATTTGTGACATATAATGATACGCTTTAACATTAAGATTAGGACACGATTTTTCAATCGCCTTTAGGTCATTCAGATATCAATTTATCGCATACATGCGTCATGTTCGCTACATATACGCATGTCTACGTCATGCACGAGCACGTGTGCGTAGACGTATTAGTGCGTGCGTGCGTGCGTGCGTACACACATGTGGTTGAACTTATGGAACGAGAATTCGTCTTTCCAGAGTACCCATCGATGCTCTGACGTCATATGAGGCGATACTCGGCTAAGCGGCCTGTAGGATGACGTCATAATCATTACGTCATAAATGATTCTATTAGGCCCGTCTTTAACTCTTAATAGTCTGACATATTGTACGAATTGAATGTCTCTAGTATTTAATAAACATGCTGTTGAATATTTTGCCATCAACAGCACCCAGTCAAATAAGCTTCAAAATATTCAATAGCTTACCTGTATAGCTTTCTGGAAATTGATAGTCAGGGAGTTCATAGATCGATCGATCCCAACGCGAACGTGTTGTGGGTGGAGCTTAGCTAGAGATGGGCGGGGCATGGCTAAAATGGAAATGTCCATTATAAAGGTAAATAGGCTACATCTATATATCCAATTTACTCGTACGGGCGGAGGGACGGTTAGAATACTGGACGGATAAATGAATGGACATGCAAGCACGCAGATGGGAGTTGGGTGGTGGAAAGATGGGGTGAGCAAAAATATTAAAAAAAATATCTAATTATGTTTTAAAGATACTCACAAAATTCGGCTGTAGACTTGGGCGTATGATGCTGTTCCATTTCCGGTTTATTACCATGATCGCCGTGTTTGTGCCCGGCATGTTTCTGACCGAAAATCTTATGTATAATATCCGACATATCGAATAATTACGGTAAATCGACCAACACAAGGAATGCGTAAACCACAAACAAGACACGAGTAAACTATCACCGCCGGGTAGCTTCAGGTAGAAATAATAACAATATGCCCTAGTACCACACTACTCCGACGTAGGCTACATCCGTGATTGTGGAATTAGATACGATACTATTAATAAAACACCACACGTTATTTATAAATTACGCATTCATTGTAATGTGACTGTCTCGTTGTTATATAGACTACAGTATTCCACGGAATAGTAAAACCGTATCCTGAAACGATGAAATAGAGCACAGGGTATAGAACGTACAGAGTAACCTGTCTATAACGAACTCGTTATTGTGCCATTTAAATATGGTTACTAAAATAGGCCACTTGAGATAAGTCATGGTTATATGGTATCTCTTTGGGTGGGGTGGGGGGGGGGCCCGCACACGACGGTGGGTTCTTTTAAGACGGGTGGTCTAACGACCACCAATCTTAAAGAAACTACCATCTTGGGCACCCAACCCCCAACTGATAGGGTCGCTATAGACAGGTTTGACTGCATAATTACACAAAAAAACACTAACACCTGGTTGAATGGGAAATCTTCGAGAAGGAATCTTGGCTCACGTGCGTGATATTGATACCGGAAGGAAATTTATCTCCGGAAAGCTCATGAGAAATTGTGAAATCCTATGATCTGAACAGCTTTTTTTATGTCAAGGTGTGTTATTTATCGATCGTACTCCGTCCAATCTGCAAATACACAAAAATAAACAAAGTCGTGTTAAGTATTATGTTGGGAATATAGCACCAGTTTTAAAGTATCCAACAAAATGTTTATTAAATTCTATATTTATTAACTGTAAACTGTCTCGCCGCTGCACGCCACCAAACAATAATTTCAGCGAGCAAAAAAATGTTGATATGCTGAATAGTTTGAAGACAATTTGACTGAAAGTTATTGGTGGCTTAGGCACCAACACCGTTCAGTCAATTTGTTTTCAAAATATTTAGCAGGTCCAGAGATATAACCCCTGAAATATGTCGTCTGCAAAAACTCAGCAGTCAGACGCATAAAGAATTAAATTCGTACACTTCACTGACAGAATTTTCGATTTTCGTGATGGCGCTACGTCATTTTCATTGTGACGTCAGCTAATATGTGCCGAATTTGATTATGGCGTCAGACACACGAGTGACAGATCGTATCACTGTATTGAGAACACTGGTAGTGATGCTTCAAGGGTGAAGCTCATATGTATGGACCCACGGTAGCTTGCTTTATCACCTTCCGGTGTTTCTGAGTTACTTCTCAATGTAGGGTAAATTGGGATAGGTTGAATCGCGCATAAATGTGTTTCGAGATATGTTAAACGAGTCATCGCAAATGCAGACACGTAAGAAGTGACGACGTTTGCCGAACAGTATTTTTTATCGATCCCGCCATAGTTTGAACACAGGAAGATTTCAAATCTCGATATGCTACAAAACATTGACAAACCTGTATTTTTTCATATCCTTAAACTAAATTTATTACATTTGTTAAATGGTCGGTGATCCTATCTTTATACTATCGGCCCAATATGACCAAAACGTGTATTGATTATTATACCAGCGCCTATTAACTAGTCGCTATGTAAAAGTAAAATTTTTAAGAGATCGAAAAATAATAAGTAAGGTGCTTAAGTTACATCGAGTACATGATGCGCGATCTACCCCTATTCTACCCTATCTTTTGTTGGAGAAGAAGCAGAAAAAGAAGAAGAAGAAGGGGCGATGATGATGATGATCTTCTTCTTCTTTTCGTTCGCTGATCATACTGCCAGTCCTGTAAGTGACTATCGACATGATCATAAGCGTTAAGTGCGTGGATCCATTGGTTTATTAGAGTGCGCCGTGCGGCCTGGAACCTCCGTCTTCAGCACTCGAGGTTTGTGTCAGGGTTACCTCACCCTTACCCCCTTTAGTCGCCTCTTACGACACGCAGAGGATACGGAAGGTGTATTCTAAGCCCCACCTACAGGGCAAATGATGATGATGATGATGAGGAGGAGGAGGAGGAGGAGAAGAAGGATAAGAAGAAGAAGGAAGAGGAGGATAAGGAGGAGGAGGAGGAGAAAGAAAAGGAGAGGAGGTGGAGGAGGACGAGGAGGAGCACGAGGAGGAGGAGGAGAAGGAGGAAGAGGGGGAGGGAGGAGGAGTGGAGGAGGAGAAGGAGGAGGAGGGCGAGGAGGAGGAGGAGGAGGAGAGGTGTAGGAAAGGAGGAGAAGGAGGAGGATGAGGAGGTGGGGAAGGAGGAGAATAATAAGAAGAAGGATGAGGAGGAGGAGGAGAAGGAGAAGACGGATAGGAAGAAGAAAGAGGAGGATGAGGAGGAGGAGGAGGAGAAGAAGAAGGAGAGGAAGACGATGAGGGGGAGGAGGAGGAGTGGAGGAGGAGGAGGAGAAGGAGGAGGAGGAGGGGGACGAGGAGGAGGAGGAGGAGAAGAAGGATAAGAAGAAGAAGGAAGAGGAGGATAAGGAGGAGGAGGAGGAGAAAGAAAAGGAGAGGAGGAGGAGGAGGACGAGGAGGAGCACGAGGAGGAGGAGGAGAAGGAGGAAGAGGGGGAGGGAGAAGGAGGAGGAGGGCGAGGAGGAGGAGGAGGAGAGGTGTAGGAAAGGAGGAGAAGGAGGAGGATGAGGAGGTGGGGAAGGAGGAGAATAATAAGAAGAAGGATGAGGAGGAGGAGGAGGAGAAGGAGAAGACGGATAGGAAGAAGAAAGAGGAGGATGAGGAGGAGGAGGAGGAGGAGAAGAAGAAGGAGAGGAAGACGATGAGGGGGAGGAGGAGGAGTGGAGGAGGAGGAGGAGAAGGAGGAGGAGGAGGGGGACGAGGAGGAGGAGAGGAGGAGTAGGAGGAGGAGGAGGAGGAGAGGATGACAATGAGGGTGGGGAGGAGGAGGAGGAGGAAGAGGAGGAGGACGAGGAGGAGGAGGAGGAGGACGAGGAGGAGGATGAGGACGAGGATGAGGAGGAGGAGGAGGAGGACGAGGAGAAGGAGGAGGAGAAGGAGAAGAGGAATAAGAAGGAAATGGAGGACGGTAGAGGCTGAGAGGAGGCGGGTGAGGAGGAGGAGGAGGACAGCAGGAGGCTGAAGAGGAGGAGAGGAGGAGGGGCAGGAGGATGAGGAGGAGGGGGATGAGGAGGAGGAGGAGGAGGAGGAGGAGGAGGATTATCCAAAACAGAGTAGGGAAAATTCATTCGTGATCATTTGTCCAAACTAAATATCAGTATAGTCATAAAGCATATCAAATTAAAGCGTATGATGTCAACGTTACAGATAACATGCGTTTGCTGTATGTCCAGAAAACTTGTACTGGTATAGATTCAATATACAGACAATTTTCATGTTAAACCGCTCATATTATAGTCTAGATTTCATATGATATGATATACGCGACATAGTTCTGAGAGGTGACCTTGAATGACCCCATAAAATGACAAAATGAAAAAAGTAAAATGGCCACCTCAAACCCGTTTATTGAGACTCTAAAAATAATTTGGCAAACAAATCTCATGGGAGACTATTTCGTGACATGGCCAACCAGTTTCTAGTGTAGCTTAACCATTTACATGCATTTAAAGGGAGAATTTATAAAATATTGTGACCATGTTGTTTACGAAGATTCCATTACTTTTGACACCTCTTTTCGTATATTCTGAAGGCGTTATCGTAAAATTTATTCACAGGTAAACCTGTCTATAAAGGCTACCCTGGGTACCAGGAAAAGGTGGCCTTTATATAGACGTGTGGACTATACGTAGAGGGTAAACTGTATTGCTACAATTTATATAGTTTGCTTGTATTTCTACAAAATAGTTTCCTGAATCTTTATCATATTGTCCTTAATGTCCAGGGGAAGAGTTAATTCCAGAGTACTTTCGCGCTGGTTACACGCAGTTGGAAACATGCGCTCTTTACGCCAAAGACGGAATTACGCTGAGGTACGTATTTCAGACGTCTGTTTTGTCAAAACTAAGATTTTGCGTTCGAAAAACAAATCACTTAAATGCCTACTATTGCAATAACACACTCGGATACATGGTTACGTATCCAGTTAAGACACATTGCAAGGACAACGAGGTCATAGGTTAATGTTGTTATTAGTAGTAATAGACATTTCTGTGTGTCCGAGAATGTTCCCAGACGAATTTGGCAAAAAAATGGGAAACGGGTGACTAAAGCTGGCGGAACAGGTGGTGGTGGTGGGGGGGGGAGGGGAGGGGAGGGGGAGTGGGATATGTACATGTCCCCAGCCAAATAATTGGGGTGGGGTTGGGGGTGAGTGGGGTGGGGGTGGGGGTACCATATGAGATGTCCCAAAAGAGAAATCAGTGATTGTGCATGACATATGCTTTTGGTAGGCATTATGTAGACCTAAGGTAGTCCTTAGACATGCCATGGTAGGCATTATCTATGCCTTGGCAGGTCGTAGGTAGGCCATAACTAGACCTTAGCCATGCCTTGGTACATACCTATGGTGCGCTGCAGCTATACCTTGGTAGGACTTATGTAGGCAGGTGCATGGCCTTGGTAGCCAGTTGGTAGGCATTGGGTAGGCCGTAGTTAGGGCTATGCTAGACCTTGGCAAGCCTTACTTAGGACTGTCATACGCCTTGGCTATGTCTTGGCAGGCCATAGCTTAGCCTTGTGATGGCCTATTGTATGACTTAGCCAGTCCTAAAGTAGGCCTTGCTAGGCCTTAAGCAGGCCTATGGTATGCTTAAGATTGGCCTACGCTATACCATGGTATGCCTTAGTTAGACAGTAGTAGGCCTTAGTTATGCCTTGGCAGGCCTTAGCTATGCCTAAGGTAGGCCTTGGCTAGACAGCAGTAGGCGTTAACTATGCCTTGGTAGGCCTTAGCTAGGCCTAAGGTAGGCCTTACCTAGACATTTGTTAATTATGTCTTAGCTAGGCCTAAGGTAGGCTTTGTAGGCCTTAGCTAGGCTCGATATTGGTAAGGATTAGCTATGCCTTAGTAGGCCTTAGTCAGGATAATGTATGCCTTCGATAGGTCCTGCTAGGTTTTAGGTAGGCATTAGCTAGGCCTTGGTAGGCCTAAGGCAGCTAGACATTGGTAGACCTTAGCTAGGCCTAAGGTAGACCATAGCCTGGCCTTGCCAGGCCTTACGCAGACCTATGATAGGTCTATGGTAGGCATTATCTATGCCTAATGTAGCCCTTAGCTATGCATTTGTAGGCCTTATCTATGACTTGGCAGGCCTTGTGCAGGCCATAACTAGACCTTAGCCATGCCTTGGTAGGCCTAATGTATGCCTTGATAACCTTAGCCATACCTATGGCGAGCAGCAGCTGGGACTTGATGGGCCTTATGTAGGCAGGTGCTGAGCCTTGGTAGCCAGTTGGTAGGCATATGTTAGGCCTTGGGTTGGCTGTAGCTAGGCCCATGCTTGGCCTTGGTAGGCCTTAATCTGGATTATGGTACGCCTTGACTATACCTTGGTAGGCTATTGACCTATGTGTTGACCTATGGTATGTCTTCGCTATGCCTGAAGTCCGCCTTAGATAGGCCTTAGGCAGGCTTATGGTAGGCATAGGGTAAACCTTAGCTATACCTTATTAGACCTTAGCTATGCCATGGTAGGCCTTAGCAAGGCCTAAGGTATGGCTTAGCTGGGCCTTACTATGCTTTAGGTGGGCCATAGCTAGGTCTAAGGTAGGCCTTAGCTAGGCCTTTGTAGGCCTTAGCTATGCCTTGGAAGGCCTTAGCTACGCCTACTATAGGCAATGGCTAAGTAGTAGTAGGCATTAGCTATGCCTTAGTAGGCCTTAGTTATGTGTTAGCTAGGCATTGGTATGTTTTGGGTAGGCCTTAGGTAGGGCTTAGCTAGGCATAAGGTAGACCCTAGCTAGGAATTGGTAGGCCTTAGGTAGTCATTAATTAGGCCTTGGTAGGACTTAAATAGGCATACGGTAGGCCTTAGCCATGCATTGGTAAGCCTTCGCTAGGTCTTGGTAGGCCGTAGTTAGGCCTAAGGTAAGCATTAGCTAGGTCTTAGTTATGCCTTAGCCCTGCCTTGATAGGCCTTAATTATGTCTTAGCTAGGCCTAATGTAGGCTTTGGTACGCCTTAGCTAGGTCTTAGCTAGGCCCTAGGTAGAACTCAGCTAGATATTGGTAGGCCTTAGCTAGTCCTAAGCTAGGCCATTGCCTGGTGGTCTTGCTAGGCATAATGAGGACATATGGTAGGCCTATGGTATCCATTATCTAGGCATAATGTAGCCCTTATCTATGCCTTGGCAGCCATTAGGTCGGCCATAACTAGACCGTAGCCAGGCCTCGGTAGGCCTTGCTAGACTTTAGCCGTACCTTTGGTGAGCCGCAGCTAGGCATTGGTAGGCCATATGTAGGCAGGTGCTAGGCCTTGGTAGCCCGTTATTAGACCTATGTTAGGCGTTGTGTCGACCGTATTTATGGCTTATCCAGGCCTTAGCCAAACTTTGCAAGACCTTACCTATGCCTTAGCCAGGCTTTGGTAGAAGTTACCTGGGCCTTTTCAAGGTTTTACCAGGCCTTATATAGGCCATAGCCAGGTTTTGATAGACTTTACCTAGGCCGTAGCTAGGCTTTGCCAGACATTGCCAACGTCATAAAGAGATTTGCTAGGTCTTAGCTAGGCCTTACATAGGCCGTATCCAGGATTTGTTAGGTCTTACATAGGCCTTAAACATGCTTTGCTATGCCTTACCTAGGCCTTAGCCGGCTTTGATACACTTTACCTAGGCATTAGCCAAGGCTTTAGTGAGACTGTGCTAGGTCTTATCTAGGCCTTACCTAGGCCGTAGCCAGGATTCGTTAGGTCTTACCTAGGCCTTAGCCAGGCTTAGCTAAGCTTAACGTGGCCTAGCCAGGCTTTGCTAAGCATAACCTAGGCCATATCAGGCTTTGATAGACTTTACCCAGGCCTTAGTCAGGATTTGTTAGACATTATCAGGCATTGCCTTTACCTAGGCCTTTGAAGAGCAACTCGGGCAATGGTCATCCCTGTTCTTAACGTTTGCCACAGCACGATTTCCTCTTATGAAATGAGGGAGCACGATATATGACCCGCCCCGTAATTCTTGGTATCTGGCGATATTGAGGTACAGTGCATCGACTTGGTCTACTGACCAGCCATATCCCTCGTGGATTTAGTTCTCAAGCCTTGCAACACGGAGCGCCTGTTGCTGAGACAAGAACAGTGTGTCTATGGTCACGTCAGTTCCATCGTTCTTCGACTTATGCAGAGTCACCATGAGAGCGAGAACTTCACTCCCTTCAGGTCAAGGATTTCTTCTACCAGCTTTTTCTTGATCTTGTTTTGGCTGTCTGCAAGGTAAGCCTCTGGATCCTTCCCATCTGCTTTATGAACATGGAGTACCCATCCACGCAGGTAGTTTTCGATTGCAAATGGTGTTTTGACGAAGTCTACCAGTAGATTGTTAAATTCGGCGTTTGTGAGCCTTTTTGCAGTCGGCGTGAGCTTCTCAATAGCTTGTGTTGCCCAGTGTCGTGGAGCCGGAGTGAGTTTCTCAGAAGCTGGTGTTGCCTTGTTAAGTGAAGCTGGTATGGGCTTCTCAAAAGCTGGTGTTTGTAGCCTGTGTGGGGTGGCATGTGGAGCCACTAACATGGGAACCTTGGATGCTTTCTACGCAGAGAGGCGATGGGATGGCAGGTGGCTGTTTTCTGAGGGCTGTCAACTCTATGAATATACAAGAGGGCTGATAATCCCTTGCCGCAATAGCTTCATCAATTCTTGGACAGCTTTTTCCATGATCAGACATTTTCGTGGATATAAGTATGATACTGCTGTCTGGCCATTACCTACACAGGATAAGGTTGGGCCTCTAGACGTGTGCAGAGCCCCTCCTGCCAAAAGTACTGTTCACAGTTGTGGTTGTCTTGCCTGATACTCGGGGCTAAGTGCGGAAGCACTGAATTGACAGTTCGGTGCAAATGCACTGATAGAGGTGGTAGCTCTCCCTATGCTGGTGAATGGTAACTGCTCACAGCTGTAGTGGCCGTGCCCTCCAGAAAACAGACGCTCACTTTCACGCCTGGAAGACTGGGCTAAGTGTGGATGCACTAAACTGGCAGTTCGATGGGCAGGCACTGCACTGGTAGTTCCCGATGTGCTGGTTATATCACTGCTGACAGCTGTGATTGTGTCCTTCTGGACAGTCGCTAACATTCTTGCCTGATACTCTGTGTTAAGTGTGGATGCACTGAATTGGCAGTCCAGTGCATATGCACTGACCTGGTAGACCCAGCTATGCTGGTTATGTCACTGCTCACAGCTGTGCCCCTAAATGGACATTCAGACACTATCCCTGTCTTCTGGGCTGGGCCGGCTTGGGGTGGGGCCGACCCCAGTAGATAGTACGACCAACTACATGGCCAGTGTGATACATCCCAAAATCCTGTTATAGTTTAAGGCTGCTAGAGCCCGTGGGGCTGCTCAGGTCGTATTTTCTGTTTGGATGCTGGTGGGTGAGATTCGCCTTACTGCCATCCTAGGGAGGGCTTAATCTTAGCGTGTCATTATTCAACTACTGGGCTTTAAACATATCATGCAACGTGAACGGACGGCAAAATATGGGATTCGTCTACTAATGTGCATAATCAACATATCTCGGTTGCAGAAATTGTATCAATGAACTATCCATTAGAACCTAAGATATTGAAGAAAAATTGAAATGTCCGGCAAGATGAAAGGATGGAGGAGCTGACAAACGGATGAACGAATGACTTTGTGTAAAACAATAAAAGTCCCCTTCAACACACATTTAATGTTTTAATAATATACTCAAATTAAATCTCTGGTTATCAACGAAAAACGGGAATACACAAGGATTTACTCCTGCTCAAGAAGTGGGAATCTAAGCTATAGAAGAAATGCGAAAATATTCCCGGATTTAGACATGTCCAGCAAGATGTACGACCGGGCGTGCGCACGAGCAGGTAGACTGATCAAGTATATGAGGCGTCTTCAAAGCATCACAATCAACATAGAAGTTGTATCACTAAGCTCCAAGTAGAACCTAAGTTATTGAGGAAAACTCCCGAAATGTTATTACATTTTGACACGTTCTGCAAGGTGAACGGACGGACCGACGGACGAACACATTCGTGGATGGAGAATCGGAATGCAAATTAATAACACGAGTTCTAATGTTATAAAGAAAGCATAAACACCACTTATAAGTGGCGCCTTTGCTGCTATACCTGCTGCTATTGCTACTGCTGCTGCTACTGCTGCTGCTGCTGCTGCTGCTGCTACTGCTGCTGCTGCTGCTGCTACTGCTACTGCTATACTACTACTACTACTACTACTACTACTACTACTACTACTACTACTACTACTACTACTACTACTACTACTACTACTACTACTACTACTACCATCACTAAAACCACAACCAACACCACCACCACCACCACCACCACCACCACCACCACAACCACCACCACCACCACCACCACCACCACCACCATCGCCGGCCCGCTGCCACTGCCACTGCCACTACCACTACTACTACTACTACTACTACTACTACTACTACTACTACTACTACTACTACTACTACTACTACTACTACTACTACTACTACTACTACTACTACTACTACTACTACTACTACTACTACTACTACTACTACCACCACCACCATCACCACCATCATGTCCACCACCACCACCACTGCCAGCATCACCGCCACCAGGTTCAGCACCACCACCAGCATCACCACGCCACCCCCGCCGCCGCCACCACCGCCACCACCACCACCGTTGCCGTCGCTGCCCCCACCCCACCCCACCCCACCCGCCCCGCTGTCACTATAAACTACTACTACTACTACTACTACTACTACTACTACTACTACTACTACTACTACTACTACTACTACTACTACTACTAGGCTGACTGGCTGGCTGGCTGGCTGGCTGCCTGGCATCTATTTCGCTAAGACGGAAGTCGGCATTAGAAAAGATTATGTCGGCATAGTTAAGACAAAAGTCGCCATTAGAAAGGATTATGTCAACATAAATAAGTTGTAAGTCGGCGACAGAAGCGGGCAATAACATAGTCTTTGGGCGAGTTATTTATTTATAAATAACATTTTATTACATGCGGTTGTTGTACACAATTTGATTGGCAACTATCATTACTTTTGACGAGTATCCGGTACCCGATTCTACTACTCGGAATGGTAAAATATTTGAAGTCATATACTCCGAAAGCGCTAAAATAGTGCTTGATATCAATACATGACCTCATAAATGCGCACGCCTCAAATAGCTATATATGATGTGACAAAATTAAGAAGAGCCACATTTGCATAGGCCGCGTTAATATCGCTTGCGACGCGGTAAAACGACGGCGACATTACACAATATCGCCGGCGACATTACAAAATATCGCCGTCGATGTTTTGTAATATCGGCGCCGACATTACAAATTATCGACCGCAATCGTGTGCCATATGGTGTTCCAAAAATGCCATCGTGTGTCGCGCGTCGATGGCGATAAAAAAATATCGCATGTTTTTTATCGCCCACGACGCGCGACGCACGACGTTTCCTACGATGTCGCATGTTTTTATCGCCCACGACGCGCCATGGCATTAATAGAACGCTATAGGTTATGCACATAGAAACATTTTTAAATTTCCAGACTGGCTGGACAAAAATGCTAGAAAAACGTGTGAAATTCGACATGCTACGAAGAGAGCAACGCCCTATGCTTACGCTTATGAATGACTACATGAATCTAGTTTCGCTGCGATGGTAGACGTCATAGAAATGCACTTTATAAGATTTCTATGGTAGAAACGCAGGAAGTAATCTATGAACTACATTAATTAATTTTTGGCTGCTCGGCCTGCTTTGGGTAAATAAAAGGATACATTTCTAGCTAAGCCTCGCCTACGTTTTGCACGTGTTGGGATCGATCGAACCGTAATTACCAGAATCCCACTATCAAAGTAACTATACAGGTAAGCTGTTGGATATTTTGAAACTAATTTGACTGGTGCTGTTGCTGTCTATGGTCAAATTAGTTTCAAAATAGTTTCGAAATATTCAAAAGAATGTTTTTAAAATAGTAAAGCTATACAATTTGTACAACTTGACGGCCTATTAAGCGTTTATAACGAACTAAATGGTGGGGTTGGAGTCGGTGATGGGGTGGGTGCGGTTGCAGGTGCGTGGGTGGGATACGTGTGGTGTGATTCACTGTTTTTATTACGCAGAATGTCGGTTCTCACACATGACTCTTTGTGGTATTTCATTTTTTGCCAGATTGCTCATAGCTGCTCGGCCGCACCATCAGATCAAACAGATTTGAAAATGGATTTTCGCAACATATGCGTTTTCATCTGTATCAAGATCAATATTTACCACAGCTGGGAATTCATTCATATTTTTCAGTCACTACGTGAAGATTATACAAATCGAACGTCAATATAAACATCAATATTAGTAATTACATGCAGGTAGATGATAGGGTGGTCGGAATGGGACAATAATGGCAGCCCTGAGTGGAATGACAGCGGGTTAGTCAATAGCCAAACCGCATTCACTCATCATATTTTCCGACCCCACAGTTCATTTTCTAATCATGTTTGGAAAGTTTGTAAATGATTCAGGTATATGATGAGATAAAATAACATCATATAAAGCAACAGACAAGACTACTATTGTTTTTGTGACTACCATTGATGAAGTCACTGCCATTGATGATGTCACTGCCATTGATGAAGTCACTGCCATTGATGATGTCAAGGCCATTGATGAAGTCACTACCATTGATGAAGTCACTACGATTGATGATGTCACGGCCATTGATGATGTCACTGCCATTGATGAAGTCACTGTCATTGATGAAGTCAGTACCATTGATGAAGTCACGACCTTTAATAAAGTCATACCATTGATGAAGTCACTGCCATTGATGAAGTCACTACCATTGATGATGTCACTGCCATTGATGAAGTCACTACCATTGATGAAGTCACTACCATTGATCCCCAGACGAAGACGGATATGCTGAGCCTCATCGTGGTTCCGGGGTGAAACACCTAGTGGCTAGCCGCAGCATAACGCTCCACCACAACATGACTACATCACATTATGCATATCAAGATGGTGCTCGTCCTTTGGTACACCAGGGAGTGAGGGTACCGGGTCCTAAGCGGCCCACCCAAGCGACCGGCGGCCGACTGCGACTCGAGGAGCCAGGAGGCGTAGGAGGCTGGTAATGCTACTGGCCAAGCTCTAACATCAACATCAAAGCCACTTAAAATATGCCAGGGGAATGCTGAAGCAGTAGGGAAGAAGAAAACAGAACTACAACAAAGACGTAAAGAAGAGGATATAGATGTGGCATGTATCCAAGAGTCGCACCTCCATCCTGATCAGCGTTTCTTTATTCGAGGGTACCAGACCTTTCGACATGACCACAAAATAAGAAGCAAAGGTGGAGTGATGACATTAGTAAAAATTTACATTCCAGCCATAGAGAAAGTCATAGAGACTGGAGAAGAAGCGAAAATCCTGCAGGTGAATATTTCTCTCGAAAATAGATCCATCCAAATTGTGAACTTCTATTGCGTGCACGATAAAAACCTTTCGCTTGATAATATCTCTGCATCGGAGGAAAACTGGCTGATAGTTGGAGATTTTAAGAGTCATTCCCCAAGCTGGGGTTATCAAGAGATCGAAAACAGTGGTGAAAAAATCGAAAACTGCCAGGACGAGAACAGACTGATACTGATAAACAAACCTGATGACCCTACTACCTTCAACTCTAGGAGATGGCACTCGACAACAACACCAGATCTAGCATTCTCAACAGAAGATTTGCACAGAGTTGTGCAACGTGAAGTCGGCAATCAGCTTGAAGGCAGTGATCACAGATCCGTTAACATCACACTGGATGTAGACAGACAACATCCACTCAGCAAGCCTGTGCCACGTTGGAATAACAAGAAAACGAACTGGTCACGTTTCCAAGAGCTATCGAATGAGTTTTCACATAGTGTTCAGACTGAAAATAACATAAATAAAGTATTTGACAACCTCAACAATGCCATCAGTCAGGCTGCCAAAAACAGCATCCCCAGAGGGGCCAGGGAATAGTACAACCCATACTGGACTTCCGATCTACAATCCCTTCACAGTAAACTGGAAGAAGCTAGAGTTAATGCAGAAAGGAGCCCTGGTGAAGAAAACAACACATCCCTTAACCGTGCTAAAGCAAAATTTACCAGAGCAAAACTGCAAGCTAATAGTAAAAGCTGACACTAGAAAACAGAGGCCTCAATATGGACAAAGATGGTAAGTATCTGTGGAAGCTGATTCGCCAGTTAAATGATGAAAAAGCACCAACATCACAGATTATCACCTGACCCAGATAACATTACAGAATCCAAGAGGCTCTTGACAAACTTGAGGCATGGACAACAGAATGGGCGGTAGAAGTGAATAAGAACAAGACGGTCCACTCACGTTTATCATATCCACCAAAGTAAAGGCAGCCAATATGACCGTTAAAGGAGAATCTCTTCCAGAAGAACAAATACCAACATACCTGGGAGTCACTTAGACAAGAAAGTAACATGGAGAAATCAAATAAACAATGCTGCATCAAAAATCCGACAACGATTAGCTCTCATGAAAAAGTTAGCTGGTGCGAACTGGGGAGCATATGAGACAACCCTGAAGAAAGTCTACACAGGCAGTGTTCGCCCTATTCTGGAATAATGAGCATCAGCCTGGTCAACTGCAGCCAAGTCCAATCTCAGCAAATTATCCAAAATACAAAATCAAGCTCTTCGTATCATCACAGGTGCTATGCGATCTACACCAATTGTTGAAATGGAAAAGGCCACAGGTCTCCAACCTCTCGAAGACAGACGAAATGGCAAAGTGATTCTACAAGCCGAGAAGTTTAAACGACTTGGTGACCACCCAATGTATGAGAGAATGCAGAAACCATCAAACAGAAGACTCAAACGTCAAAGTCTCACAAGCCTTTCTAGAGACATAACAGAGAGATTGCCTTCGATCCAGAATATTGAACCCTCACCACTCTGTACTCATAACCCAATGCCACCACACCTGACTTAGCAAAGCTTTATCATCAGAGCTTCCATATATGGCATTTCTAACAAGAGCCCACACTCCAGTTTGGAACTAAGAACCCTATCACTGGAAGTCTTAAATGAAAAGTATCAACAAAATCAATGGGTACGTGCCTTCACTGATGGCTCAGCAACAGACGCAGTTACAAATGGTGGTGGATGTATTTTCATCAACTATCCATGTGACAGTCAAGCAGAAATTGCCATCGTAACAGGCCATATCTGCTCCAACTACAAAGCAGAATGTAAAGCACTTGAAAAGGCCGCTGATGTATTAACAACAGACGAACGATCACAGGGTGCAGATATAGTCTTCCTCACTTATGCACTCTCTGTATTACAAGCTCTCAACTCTCAAAGCTTGGAATCAACTGATTTGTCTAACAAGTTACAGCAATTGTCACTCAATGCCAGAACTGGTATCCTCCAATGGATCCCATCTCATTGTAATATCTCAGGAAATGAAAGAGCCGATGTTCTAGCAAAAGCAGGGTCAACTACCGAACAACACCATGACTGCTCCAGACTCAAGGAGGTCAAGACGCTGATCAATCAAGCATTAAAGAAAAAAAATGGAGAGATGAGTTTCCAGAACATGAATCAGCAGCCATCCATAATTAGGTGTC